>LT551811.1:142884-158493 GCA_900079185.1 Absidia glauca
ATACCAAATCTTTGCCTTTACCCTTTCGCTACTATCATTGATACCTTTACACAGCTTGGCCGTCTTTGTCCGCCTCCATTTGCTTGATTTTTACAGTAGCTTAGTCATTCTCATTACAACCCGTAGCCATTTACACATTAGCTTAACTCCGGTCTGAAACATAATCTGTACCATAGCCCATTAAAATCCTATTGTACCAATAAAACTTTGTATGTATGCGAAGGTAGACCTTACTATCAAGTGTATGTCATTAGATTCATTACAACTAGTAAACCATTGGTGTTGTAGGAGTTGTCAATGATGAGCTACTCATCTGTAGTTTGGTCTTTATAATGTACCTGGTATTGTCATGGTTGTGGATCTGAGAAACGTCTTTCGTAGGATAATTCAAGCAGGCTTTATTAATGGGATGGGACTAAAGGGCTATGATACATGCTATGTTTGGGGTCGTAGTTAAGCTAATGTCTAATGGCAACAAGCTATTGTAGTGGGAATGACTAAACTGCTGTAAAAGAAAGCAAATGGAGGTGGACAAAAACGGCCAAGCTGTGTAAAAGTATCAGTGATAGTAGTGGAAGGGTAAAGGCAAAGATTTGGTGTACTTTTATTAGTAACTTGGACTACGAGATTCTACAATGGAATGGGAGTGCACCTAAAAAAAAATTGCGAGGGTTTCCCCATGTTTTTTACATTTGAAAATTTTAAAAAGAGCCTTTTTGGGCGACATGAAGTAGTGGTGGAGTCGTCATTAGCATCGTCGTCGTCCCTATTGCCGTCGTCATCGTCGTAGCCGATCTAGTGTCAAAAGAAAGAGGAACGATGCAAAAGGCAAAAAGTTAGTAATGTTAAGCAAAAGATGAACATGACGTGAGAAGAGGAGATTTACCGTTCGTTCGTTCGTTCGTTCGTTCGTTTGTTCGTTCGTTTGACGTCGTAGAGTGAAGAGAATGACAATGGAGGCAAAAAAGTAATGACGAGGGGAAGAAGGAGCAAATTGATAGGACGGCAAAAAAAATAATCTTATGGCCAATCGGGGTTTGAAATCTAGAGTGCAGTGTGGGCAGGATCGTGTTCCTGAGCTTCAATTTGCAGTATATCCCTAACATATCAGAGTGAGATTCTCACGCTATGATGTGGACTTACCTTTCTAATGACAAATAGGCTGGATCAGAGAAGATTGAATGTTGCCAAATGGGATAGCAGGGGTGGAGTTCCATCATGAGCACCGAGTCTTGCATAAAAGTCTTCCTGAACATCATGATCACCTGTACAAGTGCATTTTCAGCGACGGTAGGTTGAATAGGATCACCAGGATTGAGTTCTTTTGCCGCCAAAAGGTCATGCCACTCGCCGATCGCCGGGAACAACTTCTTGCACAGGCTTGTAGGTGGGTTAAGGGCGGCATGTGCAATATAAAAGAATCGACCATATGTGGGGAAGCCTGCCATTGATTGCACCAATTCTCTTGAAAGGTTGGTGATATATGCGCCATTTACCATTGTGTTGTTCCATCGGCCCTGGCGTCGTATATGATCCACGTTCGCACACACGTTACCCGTCATACGAGCTGATGAGCCGCAATTGATATGTGTGTTTTTGTTGGACCTGATACCAGGAGAAGAGAGGGCCTTGCCGATCGGATCCCGATGAGAAAAGTAAGACCATTTCTGTGCCTGGCGGGGCGGTTTTATCTTCATTTCGAATTGCGTCCCAGCTTTGCCCGAGACTCAAGTCAGAGATTCAGAGAGTCCCTCGTCATATCGGTGCTTATTGTCTGCAAAATTCAGCATACACAGATTGGTTCTGTCCAGGCGGTTCTGTCTGTAGCATTCCCCCCTTTTTTAAGGCTTATTGCAGCGTTCATGGACCCATTCGACATCCAAATGCATGTTCCTTGGTATCATGCAGTAGATACAAAGCACGTCCATATCCTTATCAAATTTGAACGCAGTTTGTCTATCTCAGCTCTGAGAAATAAATCATTCTTTACAAAAAAAAGGGTTGAGCCATCCCTTTGGAAAACGTTTTGTGTATCTTTTTTCTCCTAGGGGCGGGATCCTCATCCAAAAAAAGAATGCGGGACTTGAAATTACATCCAGAGTAGCAGATCTCACCAGTATCTATCTACTTCGTCTAGGGGTGGGAGTTCTTGCGAGAAAGGAAAGTCTGGAGGATTATTCAAAGTGAGTTTTATTAATTTAGATACGCAGAACTATGACTAGGCTATACGTCTGGGTGGGTGGGGTGTCTGTATGGCAAACCATGACATATCTGATCTAGTGTCATGACCAAGAGAATGAAGGAGAGGAAAGCTGACCGGTGGCACAAAAAGTGTCAGGTAGTGGGCAAAGATGAGTAGGCAAGCGATTAGTGATGCTTAGTAGTGCAAAGACGAGTTGGAAAACGAGTGTTGTTGTTTAGCAATGCATTGGCTACAGAATTTATAATGGAAAAGTGAGTGCACCTAAACGGGGTTTCCCCTTTTTCGTAATCCCTTGCGTCCAAACCCTAATCTAACCCCATTTCCATCCAGTCCAACTGCCAGAGACCCGATATCCGTTGCCATATCTATTGACCTACTAAGAAAAAGAAGCGTATTGCTGAAGGACGTTAATGTTGGTTACGCGAAGAGAAAGATGGACAAGATAATGGGAAGGAGAAAGCTACCTTGCGTCCGCCGTATATAGTCGTTGTATAGAGTGCGAATTGATCAGTGTGCGGTTTCAATGTCGATGGAATGAAAAAAAAAAGTGATGAAGAAGCAAAGAAGAAGAAGAAAAAGTTGGCGGAAAAAGTGGCTCTTTGTTGGAAGAAGCGGAGTTTGAATGTTGGTTGACAGGGATGATGAGAGGGGCGATGGTTTTTACCGTTTGTGACAAATTGAGCTCCATCGATCTCATCATTTTCGTCATGTTACTACTACCAGAACCACGGACAATTATTGAAACGACAGGAGTCAGCAGGTCTTTTTGAAGGATAGTAGACCGGCAATGGATTGGGGGGCCAAACCTTGGGCCCATGCTTTGGACGGGTGATGATGATCATGCTACTGTCATTCTTTTCCTCTGGGCCTATCAACCACAATCTGCACCTTCCAAGAAACTGGATCATTCTGCCCGGTGTATGCAAACCAAGTAAGATGAACATAAATAAAACACAGAGACGGGGAAACACTAACCTAAACTATGATGTAGCCCTTCGATGGTCATGAATCTCGAGCGCCCGGCCCAATGATGCATGATGGGATGATCACCCTGTGAGCTTTGTCTTTGAATGCCAACGAACTCTTCAACCTCCGCTCTCTTTATGATGTGGCCCCAGCCCACGCTGTTGAAACCCCGCCTCCATCCCACTTACCCCTGACTCTTTCGTTGCCTATGGCTCTTGGTTTACTTGGCTCGCTTGGTGCGTTAGTGTGCGATAGGGGTCGAGATAGTGATGGAAAAAAAAGTAATGTGGTTGAACACTCTGAGGGTCCTGGTGCATCTGACAAAGCATTGAATCTTTAACCATCACAATGGTTATTAGCAGCGGCGGTGACATGCGCAGATGATCATGAACGACTGTCTGGTAGAAACAAAATGGTATTCTTCAGCATCGCATAGACAAAAACTTTGAATCTCAGTACTAACTGTCATCTACTCTTTTCAAAAGGGTCCGTGTATACTCAATTTTCTGTTGGTCTTTTTGCTCGCTCTTTGGTATTTCTCCTACCCAGTATAGCTCTTCCTTCTCTCCCCTAGTCTACTTCGCCTTCATACATTGATAGTCCTCCTCAAATTTGCTACATTACATAATTTGTTAATAAAACCATGCTTACATTTAGCTACATTCATGCAAAAAAAGTTGGGGTCATGTAAGCGGAGTTTGAAAATCCCAATGCGCCTTGATTGATGAACTGTATGTCATGTAGAAAAGAAAAAAAGTAGCGCATAAATGAAGCAGATTTGGTCTTGGATTGTATCCTACATAGATTCAGGGGTGAACGCACACACATAAACACTCTCATATTCACACACACGTACAGATTTGGTATGCGCCCTGAGCATCAAAGATGAAGAGAAGCCATTTTTTGTCATGCATGAAAACCAGACAATGAGGGCGGAGAAAGCACATAAATGCCTATAGCGTGAAGCTTTATTTGTAAAAAGTATCATAGAGCGAGATTGAAGGGACATAGCAAACATAAAGAAGAGGGTAAAGGGAAAGGCATATATAAGTGTATAGGTAATATCTAACTAGTAAATGACTACATGAAGGAAACTACTGGTTGTGATGTCGCTGGTGTTGATAATCCATAAGGTAGGAAGAGTTCGTACGGCATGGTTTGCTGTATATCAGTGAGGAGTGTCTGTTTTCGATGTTCTTTGTCCTGCCGTAGCCACTTGTTGATGATGACGATAGTGCTGAGAAGGAGAGTGGGGGAGAGGATGATCCAAATAACGGCATGGAGTATCGATTATGAGGCTTTGTCGATGAGTCGTGCTGGGAGCGTGGTGGCTGTAAACGGACTGAGGAGCGAGCGTGGAAGCTAGGGGAGGAGACAGTTGTAGTGGGAGTATGGAGAGTTCGAGCCCTTGTCAAGCCATAATCACTATACTTTGGCGGTTCCATAATACTTGATCGTGTTGGTGGAGGAGATGAGAGCTGCGAGGAAGATGGGGACAGTAACTGATCACTGTTCGTAGCGGAGACTAGAGATGACCATCGTCGTTGTTGTGATTCCTTGTTGATAGCCATGGTTGCTGTCGCCACAGTAGCATCGTCTAAGCACCATGAAGTCCAATCCATCCAAGAGCGTACATCAACCTTTCGTTTGGCTGCCTTGACGAAGAGTTCTGCCGGACGGACCTTGCCATGGCGCAAGTAATAGCTTTTGCAGGTTTCACACCAATGGCCTTGACCACAAAGATTTCGATACCATTGATGAGTTTCAGTGACACCACAGTTAACACACTTGTTAGAGGCTTTCTTTTTGCCAGGATCCCGATAATTTGCAGCTGCCAGAATGGAGGAGGAGAATGACGATGTGGAGGTTGTGGGCGAAATAGGAGATAGCGGAGTGGAGTCGGTGGATAGCCTAGATGCCGAAAAAGAGTGGGTGGGCGGGGAAGATAATGGCGAGGATGCGTGATGAGAAGGTGGTGATAAGGATCGAGGGCCAGGTCGATTGGCGACAATGAGACGTAGGGGTCGAGGCTCATTATGCTTGAGTTGATATCGATAGCAAGCAACGCAGAGCTGTCGTCGTGATGATGGCTTGGTGTTGCAGTTGGTACACATGGTTTTGATTTTCGATGGTCGTGGTGCATGCAGGAGTAAGATTAATGAAGCATACAAAGAAGGCTGGGTATGTTGATGGTGTTGCATTTGTCGTTTTGAGGCGAGATGGTCACAAGGTGAAGAAGGAGTGTTGCTATTGTCGTTGTCGTGCTGGTGATGAAGAGAGATATGCGGTCGAGGCAGTGTCATAGGATCCAGGCCGGCGATATCAAACAAGTAATTGGCGAGTTGTATAGATGCCGCCAGTTGATCATAATCCAAGCAGTACAATTGGAAACGGAAGAGAGAGTTGAGCACATGATTCAGACGATAGATATGATCTTCTTTGGCCAGGGCAGCATTCTCCAAGAAGCGGACATCGGTACGGCCAGGGGTGTTACCATGATGTGCATACCTAAACAAGTGCAGTAACCAAGTAGGGAAGAAGAGGAAATCCGTCATGACTTCAGGACTTTTTCTGTTTTCCACACGAAAGAAGACCACCATCATTCGCATTTGTCGTGAGAGTTCGGTCGTTTGGATTGGCCGTGATTGTTTCCCTGTTCCAATATGACACCTAAAAGATCCGTTCATATGCCGACCAATGATTTTGACATGAATAGGGGTTGCTTGTCCGAGATTGTTCGTCTTGGTGGAGCTGCTGCTGTTGTTCAAATGAGAAGACGGTGATGATGATGACTGATAAGAGGTGGTGGATCTTTTGCTGGTTCTTGATATATAACAATCCGTCAATGTGTTTCGTTCGCATGCTGACTCCAATACAAAGCCGCCTTTATAGAGTTGCTGTTCCCATACTTTCATCAGCCTTTCTTCGTGTATCAGGTGTTGTTCAGGAATGGATGAGGAAGAAGGTTCATGGTGCTTTGGTTGTAGTTGAAGTGAGGGTCGGGGTGGTGGTGAGGATTTCGTCAACAGTTTTTCGATATCCATAGTTGATAGGGCGGTATAAAAAAAAAAGAGAGAGAGAGAAAGAGAAAGAGAAAGAAAAAATAGGTCGAGAGCCTTTATGAAGACAAATGAACGGCGGGGGTTGAAATCTATTTTAATGCATTGGCGCACGAAGCTGGTTTTGACAGCTTCCCTAGTGAGGTAAGGGAATGAAGCAATCAAGCAAGTCAATAAAGAGACGGTATCTCTCTTTTTATGTATGTGCTCATACAAGGTGGTGTACACTTTTTTGTGATACGCCGCCCAAAGTGGCCTATCCTTCGTTCACAAATCAAAGTGGTATTAGTTGTTGTGGTTATAGCTATTCGATTCATCAAGATGCATATATTATCACTTGAATGGTTCATATCTTGAGGATCGCACATTTGAAATCGATCCACTCTAAAAGCATAACCCACAAGACCCTCCTCTTCGATCCCCTCAACCCCTCCCCCTCCTTCAGCTCCGTCCTAATTAAAATTCAATCACCGAACAGGCTCATGGTTGATCCATAGACTCCATTTGGCTCCATTTAGCTCCAAGATGTATGCTTATAACATGATCTCGCTGTTTTTATCATTGACACTTGTTCAAAGCTGTATTTCCAATAGTCCCTACATGACATAATCAATCTTGATAGCTTTGATTTCTCGACATTAGCCCATTGGGTGAGGGCGGCGCGATTCAAGGTTTTTCTTCTTCGAGGTTCAAACTCCGCGTGTCGGCCAAAGGAACAGGTTTTCCCATCTCGCGCATCATTCATTCTCTTTCCTTTCTTTTTCATTACTTCCTTCTCTTTTCAAGCCATCACTCTCTTTTATACCAGTCTACTTTTAATTCCTTTATAGCAGCACCATAGTGAATCTGGGCAGTCACTGTCTCAACTAATCTCTCACTTATCAGCTTTACTGGACTGTTCTGTGCCTTCCTCAATCCATCTTTGTTTGACAACGACTACATATCTACGAATACAATGGAAGAAGACTACCTAAAACTACCACTCGAAGTTAGATTGACTCATAAGGTAAGTCTAGACAGGCTATAGATCTTTGCTGAATGTATCCCATAAACTGATTCACTTGTTCTTTTTGCCTGGAATCCAGGTTTGGAAGGCTCGGTCTTCTGCTTATACAGAGCTACATGATCTCTTCAAGAAAACGGTAAACGATTCCGACTTTCACCACTACGAAGGATACCTCAAGACGATTGCAACTGATGCCAATGCTGTTGCGCAAGAAACCGGACTGAATGCTATCTATCAATATGTCGACAACGCACCCAACCCTTCAAGGTAAGAACTACGAAACAAGGTTGATATGCCTGAATGTACTAAGGAACCTTTCTTCGGTTTATAGCTCCTGTGAATCAGTGGTGGCTGCCTTGGTCCAAAAGTGCTTAGGGGCTCCAAGAGCTGGTACAAAACAAAAGGCGGCGGACATCATTATGCTCTACGCCCAAGTCGGTATGGCGGAATCTACTGTTGTGAGTATAACACTGGGGTTGGTTATTAGGAAGAAGGGTACTTACTCTCATGCAATCAACTTAGAACTTGGTTCTTTCGGGACTTGACGCCAAACAACCGAAACTGGTAGCTCAAACTGTGATGGTACTTCGAGAACTTTTAAGGTAATGAGATCAAGAAATGTGCTTGGACTTGTATACTGATAATTCTTTGTAGACAATTTGGAGCCCAAGCAGTCAACCCAAAACCCCTGGTGAAAGTCTTAGGAAAGCTATTTGCCCACACTGACAAGAACGTCCGCGCAGAGGTAAGGGAACGTATAATGTGGACATGGATATACTGGCATACTAAACTATGATGTATACTCTTGGGATAGGCATTCACACTGACGACGGAACTATATCGATGGATCGGACCTGCCATTAGCCCTTCACTATCCAGCCTGAAACCCGTACAAATGAAGGAGTTGGAAGAAGCCTTTGGAAAACTACCTTCTGATCGACCTACGCCTGAACGACTCTTGCGCTCGGAACAGCAAAAGCTGTCAGAAGTCGCTGCTATGGATGTCGAAATAGGTAAAAGAATAGGGTCTAAGTGGGTAAGTGGAAGGTCACTAACCATCATCCCTTCTAGGCAAAAGTTCTCTCGACACTAATGAACCAATGGAAGAAGTGCATGTGGACCCCTTTGTTTTTGCCGATCCTATTGACATAACTGCAAAGTTGCCTGGAAACTTTTATGAGCTCCTTGTAAGTAAGCGGAAAAAAGGAACTTGGATATTGATTAGATGCAGCTAACTTTTCAATACTAACTCTACCTCAATAGGAATCGAAAAAGTGGCAAGAACGACGGGAAGCGCTGGACACCCTCCTGAAATCCACCAAAACACCAAAGATCATGGATAGCGACTACACTGAGCTCATAAAGGCTTTGACCAAGGTAATTAGATGTAACAGGCATGTCCTTTCAAATCATTAACGCTTATTCTTATGCGCCTTTTCTAGCGTATCAATGATGCCAACATTCTACTGGTCGGGGTCACTGCAAACTGCATCGAAGGAATGGCCAAGGGTTTGCGAACAAACTTTGGAAAATACAAAGGATTGGTAAGGATAACCATAGGCATGACAAACATTATTGAGATCATGTATTAACGAACGGTTCTTGTATTAACTGGTAGGTGGCGCCTCCCTTGATCGAAAAACTGAAGGAACGGAAGCCTGCGGTCTTGGAACAAGTGGCCAATGCGGTACATGCCGTCTTCTCCGTGGTACCAATCATGGACATGACCGAAGATCTCTCAGTCGGTGTGAAACACAAGAATCATCAAATTCGGACTCAGACTGTCAAGCTTATCACCCGCCAACTGCAAATCATGCGCCGAATACCGTCAAAACCAGAAGCGACTGCTCTTGCCCAACTGATGCTTAAAACTTTGGACGATGCTGATGGAACTGCTCGTGAAGCCAGTGCGGAAGGATTAGGATCTCTTATGAAGGTCGTGGGTGAAAAGATGATGCGGGCTCATATCGATGCTTTGGACGATATCAAGAAAAACAAGATCATGGAACACTACGGCAAAGCTGAAACCAAGGCCACTGCAATGGTAACCAAGAAACAAGACTCTCTCATGCCCAGAGCCCCGGGGATGGCACAAAAGAAGGTAACAAAAGAAAAGGTGGTGGTGATTGATATAACATATGCTCACAATCATTCTCTCTGGTCGTTATATCAGGTCCTCCAGTCATCTAAGCCTGTCACCTCCAAACTTGAATCCATGGTCATCGACCACGCACCAACATTTACAGCAACTTCATCACCGTTGAAACGCAAAAACGCTTCCAAAATTTTCGGTGAAAGCCAAAGCAAGAAACCAGCACTCTCCACCAACAGATCGAAGCCAACGACACTAGCGAAATCAACCCCCAGTGCACCAGCTAAATCGAACGCCCTAATGCCAACAAGCGGAACAGAGGAAGTCAAGTACAAGTTTTCGCCCGAGGGCGCCGAATCACATGTGAACCAGTATATCCCTCTGCAACTATGGAACGATATTGGAAGTAGCCAATGGAAGGTGCGCTTGGCAGCTATGGAGGCTCTTGTCAAGCACTTTCGATCTGCGGTGCGTCCTACTGATATCGAAGCCGAAATCGTCATCCGTTGTTTATCGAAAAAGCCGGGGTGGAAAGAAATGAACTTCCAGGTGATGACCAAGCTATACGACATTATGCAGCTGCTCGCTTCCACTTGCCCATCCTTCTCTAGATCATGTGTATGTATTGGTATTCCTGGTAAGTCAATACAGGGGGGGGGGAACAATTTAGGAATGCCGATGACTGATTCTTTACTTGGTAGGATTGGTGGAAAAACTCGGTGATGTCAAACTCAAGAAGCCTGCCGTTGAATGTCTGGTGGCTTTTGCTGAAAGAACATCGTTGCAATTTGTCTTGTCTCAAGGCTATCCCATCTGGAAGAAAGCGAAATCACCAAAGATCATGGCGGATGCTCTCGTCTGGGTGCACCAAGCATTACTGGACTTTGGTATTGTTGGCCTCCAGGTACGTGATCTGATGGACTTTGCAAAGGCGGCTTTATCGAATACAAATCCCACAGTTCGGTCAAAAGCTGTTACTCTGCTGGGCGCTGTACGAATGTATACTGGTCCAGGTAAGAAATAAGAAGGGTAGGCGCTGTTTATGATGTGCTCATAATTATTCATGCTTCACCGCTAATAGAAATTGCCTCTTTTGTCCAAGATGTTACCCCTGCTTTGTTGTCTACTATCGAAAGTGAATTTGAAAAGATGTCCAAAAGCGATCCGCCTTTGCCCACCAAGACCTCTGCCTCTGTAAGTTGTATACCCACACCGACATTATCATCCATGATTATGATTTGTTCAAAGGACTGACTTTTTAAAACCCATATTCAGGGACCTGGCCTTCCGAGAACAGAAAATCGTACTGCTACTGGTAGCTGTGGCCATACTAGATCTAATGCTTTGGATTCGATGATTCCTCGTACGGATATATCACACCAACTTGGACAAGCGGCCTCTGATTGCAACGACCCGAACTGGAAAAAGCGTAAAGAAGGCCTGGATAGAGTGGTATCTATCATTGAAGGTGCCAACAAGCGGATCAAACCCAATCTCGGTAAGCCAGACTACAGCGAGCATCGGTTACCAAAGTACTAACTATTTCCTTATAGGTGATTTCCCAAGCGTACTCAAGCAAAGATTACACGACAGTAACAAGATCTTACAAATACAAGCTATCGAAATTACTGGCTCGCTGGTGATCTCTATGGGCAAGCCGTTTGAAAAGTATGTCAAGTCATTCAGCAGCAACATCACTTCTGTATTATCGGACAACAAGACCGCTGTACGAAATGCCGGTGTGGCTACTTTGGAAATTATACGACAGACTTGTGGACTTGAAGGACTGATTGGTGCTTTTGGAACAAGTTTGGCTGCCGACTCCCCTGTTTTACGCAAGGAACTATTATCTTGGCTATCGATCTCCATAAACGAACAAGATCAAGCTGGGATGACTGTAGATTACTCGCCGTTGATATCGCCCCTCCTCTCATGCTTACAAGATCGAAACGTAGAGGTCCGAAAAGCAGCGCAAAACTTTTTACCTTTGGTGATGGTGGCTACCGGAATTGATGCTGTCTCGCACAAGGCGTTGGAACTGACGGATACTCAACAAAAGACAGTGGCGCCGTTTTTAGAAACAGCCCGTGGATCGGCATTGTCATTGTTATCATCAACAACGGTAGGCACAGCCACAACAAACCTTGAACGATCATCACCATCATCAGCGTCAGCGTCAGCTTCAGAACCATTGTCATCCTCATCATCGTACACAGCAACCCAACCAGACTCGGCAAGTGGTATCGGATCAGAAAGAAAGAAGCTTTTAGGTCCTCAAAGTACAGCAACAAAAATAGCTCCATCACCAGCACGATCAGCCGACGATGCAACAGTAGCCGTACCCAAAGCCCAGCCGCCCATATTGACCGGTGATCTCCGTGCCAAGCTACTTCGCAGCAAGAAAGAACCCCGCTGGCAATTTGACGTCCCTCAGCCGAACATGGTGGCGGCCCTCCACGGTGCTTGTGAACCTCATTTCCATTCGGATGTTTGTAAACTGATGTTTAGCTCTAGTCACCATGCCGAACGTGACCACATCAGTGCCCTGGATCGACTCTGTGAAGGTATTATTGGATCTGACACCTCGATGGACAAATATGGACTTGGCGCTGCTGATATGAAGAAACGCTACCTGGCAAATTCAGACTTTATCTTCAAGTACCTGACGATCCGATTCTATGATACCAATACAAGTATCCTCATCAAGTCATTGCATCTGGCTCAGCTATTGGTTGACACTTTTGACAGCGAAGGCTCTGCTTTGTCGGAATATGAAGCCATCTCATTCATACCAACTTTGATAAACAAGGTAAGGGAAGGGAGGCGACATTATACAATGCAATCATGGCTAATGGATTACTATCATAGGCGGGTGATCCGAAGGAAACGATACGAACAAGAATCCGATCTATTCTCCGCAAGATCTGCGCTGTATATCCTGCAAGTAAAATGGTCAACTTTCTCCTGGACGCTTCCACCAACTCTAAAAATGCAAAGACTCGGATCGAATGCTTGGATGAAGTAGGCTCTTTGATTCAAGAATATGGCATCCCCGTTATGCTTCCAATGAAGGCTTTACCGTTGATCGCAAGTCATATTGGTGATCGTGATGCTGCTGTACGACATGCTTCTCTGAATGCTATTGCCCAGGCCTATGCACTTATTGGTGATCCTGTATTCAAGTATGTTGGCCGGCTGAACGAAGTGGAAAAGGGCATGCTGGAAGAACGACTAAAGCGAACAAAACCATCACCACTTGCCCCTGCTGCCATGGAGAATGGTCCCCAACAATCCCTGCGACTCGAAAAGATGGATATTGACGACCCACAGCCTATCGACAAATTCATCACCCGACAATCTGCATTTGGCATCTCTTCCTCACCTTCTTCAACAACACCTATGCAACACAACGACAGAAATGTTAAACCGAGGGAGCTTGCTGGTACTATGTCAAGCCTTGAAAGTCGCACGACTCATCCAACAGAATCCACCAAGCCCGCGTCAATGAATCAATCGCAGCATTTCACCCATCACGACTTCTCTTCGCCCCCATCAAATCACCACCACCAGCAGAAACATCAGCAACCATATTCTAATCAGCAGATTATCACACAGATTACCAATGGCGACACACAATCCATTATCGAAGCCTTGAAATTACTGGAAAAGTGCCTCAGAACGGAACCTGACCTGATTTTGCCTCATATTGAACCTTTGATTGGCGCCATCACCTACCAAATACGCCTATCCTATTCCACAGTCGGCCCACTTCACCCTGTGACTACACGATTATGCAAACACCTTGTCAACGCTCTGGTCCTAATATTCTCTAACACCAACCTGGCTGCGTCTGTATCAGAAAAGTCGATCTATGACTTGCTTCAAGAACTCCCTCATCCGCTATTTGATCAAAAAATGCTGGCATTGGAATCTGGTCCTCAACTATCAAAAGCTCTAAATGTGGCCATGCTCAAAATTTTGGAAAACAGCCCACGAAATGCAACGTTCAGGTAAGAAACAGAGGGCAAAACAAGCCCATAACTCAAATTGACTATCATACTTACATCTTGTGGTTCTGCGATGTTAGTGCTCTTCTATCAATATTGGCAAGCTGTTCTGCTGGATTACAACCTGGTGACTCCTCTACTGCAAAAGAAACCATGTATACTGAACTCATCATGAAATGCATCTGGAAGCTGGCCAAGACGATTCAAGGGACCCTGAAGTCTGGTGTGCTGTGTCCGGATCAACTACTATATCAAATCAACAAATTCTTCTTAGTGATGCCCCCTACGGAATGGAAACAACGTTTAAAAGACAATGTACCCCTTGGAGAACTGCCTCTACGAACGGTGAAGACGATCTTGCTGGAATTGGTCAACGGATTAGGTGAAGATATATTTGATCATTTGGGCTTAATCAACGATGCGCAGCACAGTGGCATCTACCCTTATATCGTCCATATGCTGGAATCCTCCAAGAAGAAACCGGAACTGTAGATGAAATAGTTGATAGCAAGAAATAAATTAATACAATTGTTTGGGGGACTCTCTTTATTGAATTAGACAAGTCTTTTTATATGGATCTATCATTAGGAATTGACAGGACGGTATATTTGACAGGTATTAGGGATTGGACGCAAGGGATTACGAAAAACTTGGGAAATCCTCACAATTGTTTTTTAGGTGCACTCCCATTCCATTGTAGAATCTCATAGTCAAAGTTACCATTGAAAGGGTGCCCATTCTTTGCCTATGTCCTTCCGCTACCATCATTGACACTTTTACATAACTTGGCCCCCTTTTTCCATCTCCATTTGCTTGGTTTTTACAGCAGTTTAGTCATTCCCTTACAACTCATTGCCATTTACACTTAACTTGACTACTGTCTGAAACATAATCTGTGCCATAGCCTCTTAGTCGTATTGCATTAACGCATTAATAAAATCTACTTGACCCATTCTAGGAAAGACTTTGCTTTGATAGATAACCATAACAAGACTGTTTTCATTATAAAGACCAAACTGTAGGCGAGTAGCTCACCATTGACAGCTCGTAAAGCATCATTGATCTACCAGTTGGGGTAAAGTAAAACATGGGCGGTATGTGCAGATAAACCTTGCGATCATGTGCGCACCATTAGATCGAAAATCGAAATCCTCAGTCATTTTCCCCATACCCCATGGTGGTAAGCGTAGGACTTGACTGGAGGGAAGAGGGGTAACTGCCTCCACCTTTTCGAGAGTAAGGCTACTGTAGCAGGAGAAGAGTAAAAGTCATATGGAGAAGGAGATAAGTATGCTTTATTGATGAATGAGACTATAATTAAGCTATATGCCCAAGTGTAGGGGCTATGTCCAAGTGTAGGGGCGGGAGTGGCTTGCCATGGAGTAGCTAATGTAGTGCAATGGCGTTGGGAATGGAGGAAGGGAGAGCAGACTAACGGTTTCAAAAGCATCAGTTGTGATGGACACTGGGATTAGGCCAGAGGAGAGTGCATTTCAGCAGTGCAATGGCTATGGAATCTACTATGGACGAGGTGAGTGCACGAAAGAAAAAAAATTCAAGGGTGTCCCTTTGTTTTTCATATCTAAAATTTTTAAACAGCCTTATCTTGTGATATAAAGCAGTGGGCGAGTCGTCATCGTCGTCATCATCTTCGTTATCGTCGTCGTCATCGTCGTAGCCGATCTAAAAGTCGAAAACAAAACGTTGGTCATGCTAAGCTAAAAAATTAGCAAGATGCTGAGTGGAAGGGAGAGTGATAGTTCGTTCGTTCCTTCGTTCGGAAGGGGTTGAGGAAGACGGGGAGGCGTAGGAGGAGCAATGTAAATGACGAGGGAAAAAAAAAGTGATGACGAGGGGAACAAGAAGCAAAGGAAAGGATTCGGGGGGAAAAAGTCTTATTTATAGACATTTTCAAACTCCGCCGTGCCTAGGTTTATGAGAAATGGCTCATCATGCAGACAAGATTTCACCATAGAGATGACCCAATGGTAGGAACCTGATGGTCCATGACAGTAGAATCTGTACAGAAAAAACTCACTAATCTAATGTGCCTGTACTTGAAAGTAGCAGCAGAAACTTCGCCTCCCCGCTTGGTTAGGCCCTGGGACCAATTCCCACTATAATTCACTTCAAGATGAGCCTAGCAAAGTCCTGATGGTACGCACAAAATCATATACCATAGCAGGATCAGTCTGCCAAAAGGGAGCTCATTGCAATGCGCAGTTCAGCTACAGCGGCATTTGTGAATTCTGAATGGACATTTGCCGGTTTTCAGC
>LT551811.1:159910-173161 GCA_900079185.1 Absidia glauca
GCGATCTAATGGCGGGAGAATGATGGTATACACTGTCAGCTCATTTCCTGAGCGGACAGATCAATTTTTCAATTACATGTTCAGTAGTAACCTGGCAAAATGATCCCCCCCCGCTTAATTAAGCCGAGGAATGATCGTATGCTCCCCAATGCCTTCAATGTCCAACATTGTGAGATCTAATGCTGGGCAGAATCGAGCCAATGACCGAGTACAACACACATGCCAAAACTCAAGTGCCAAAGGGCATTAGTTCAGTGATAAGCCTAGGACCCCCTGACCCTACCACTATAGGAGCGGAGTTTATGCACCCCCTGAGCCTACACTGTGCCTGAGCCCGTCTCACATCGAAAACTCCACTTTCCTTTTTTGGGCCAGATAAGAAAACACTCGTCATGCAATGGTATGATACTGATCCTTTCTTTTTTCCTTTCCCCCAGAAAGCGACCAATTGGACTGGTATGAAAGATGGCAAGCCATCCAAGGAAATTAGGCTCTCTTGGTATCAGTCGATAGATGAAATGCACATCCAAGTCTATGCTAAATTTGAAGTTGGGTTGTCTATCCCGTTTACAAGAAAAATGAGCTCCAAAAAAGTGAGACTTTTGTCTGCCCTTTCTTCAAACTAATCAGCGAAAAATTAAGTTTACGCCATCCCCTCTTCTCCCTACACAACATGCATCCGAGACCTTTGTCAAACTTGAGATATAGGCTGCCCCCAACTTTATTGAATGTGCTATTTATGCTAATCTAAATTCTTCTAGTGATAATCGTTGCCGGAAAGACCCCACAACTACAAGTTCTTTATCATAGATGGCCACCCCGTATTCTTGAAGAGCCGCCCACCGTTGTTGGTCGCTATTTTTCACCGCCAATGCTATTACTGTGGCACCATGATCGGGAGTGTCCATTCTTGTCGCTACTGGGCGTCTTTTGGGGATACGAATGAGCTTCCCGCCAGCAGATTCCACCACATCCTGCAACGCATGATCTTTGTCTTCCAGGAGCAAACACACATCAAAGCCTTTGAGCCAAGTACCCCTTGACACTGTCCGAGCCCCATCTTTTGTTGCCTGAGTATTTGGTAAGGTGCGGTAGAGTTTGAAGCCGTATCGTTTTTCCATATCTACATCTTTCACCGGATAATCGAGCGGATCGCACCATTTTTGATTGCCGATAGAGTCCTTGAGCCATTGTAGGGTCGTGATGGTCGTACCACGATTGAGAGCGCATAGGAATTTTGAGGTCTTCACTATTTTGTCGCGGACCACCAAGATACGAGCTTCGCGCACGTCATTCACAACTTTGCCTCCAATCGTTCGTATTCCCTATCATAGTAAATGGGTGAATGGGTTAGAGAAACTTTGACATGTACAGTAGCGCTGATAAGAAGACATTTACCTTCTTCTCTTCACTCGTTAGAGCGTATGAAGTAATGGCGAATTTTGTGAGATCTCCAGCAGTGTCCGCACCGGGTGATTTTGTTGCTTTCCCCTTGTCGATCTTTGATTGTAAAGCTGTATCTTCCCTATCCTTGTTGCCTATGAGGTAATGAGTGATCTTTACTGCTGGTGCCGATCGGTCGTCAAGTGATTTCATGCGTTTCACAATTTTTGGTGTCGTTGCAGGCACGGGTTGCTTGCGCTTGGTGGTATTAGCTGTAGGTTTTGATGCAATTTCGGTTTTAGGGGAGGTGGGCGGTTTGAGCTTCGATCGTCGTTCATGTTGGTAGGTATTCATATCTGGTATAACAACATCCCGTAGTTGAGAGCTTGCGTCCAATGCTGCTTGACGTGGGCGCCTCGCCAATAGTGTCCCTTCCATATCAACAGTTTCTCCAGATCGACGGGTTATGCTGCGCAATAGATATGCTGGAATGTATGGTGTCATCCGAGGCTGTGTGTCCTTGTTATACCATGATTCTATATCCTTCAGTTCAAGCGGCGTTTTCCCCACCAGTGTTTCCAAAGTATTGTCGTTGGGAAAGTAAGAGTATCGATCATCGTCTAGAGATTTGACTTGCCATTGTTGATAACAGTCTTCAAGCCACAAGTGATTGATGATATTGCAGTCTCGTTGGCGCCCGACTCTGTATTTGGCAGTTCCCCGTCTACATGAAATAAACCATGGAATGCTATAATGATAAGTGTCACTTTGGTATCAATACACAGATCAAGTACATAACCTACCTTGAGCATATCAGGTGAGTGGTATCATTGTTTAGATTTGTCGTCCACCGAAGGCCTATCATCGTGCAAAGTAGGAATATTTGCGATCTTGCTTCTCCTTCATACCCACTAATTGTGGCAACCTGCAAAAAGTAAGAAGTTTCAGAATATGAAAATGTTCTTTTGGTCCAGCATTACCATGTTCGCCACACCCGGAATACCACCTTTTGGTGCAGGAAAGTCCCAAATAGACCGTAGAGGGGACTCCACTTTGCCACGCCACAATGTATTGGTCAACCAAGTCGGACTAGCCACCGTTGCGCCTTGTCTACACTTTTCCATGAAGAGCTCCGTATCACGATATCTGAAGATATATATAGCCGAGCCATGCCCCATAGTACTGCTGTAGTCGTTTGTAATCAAGGCACCTGCTTTTTCCAGTTGTTGAGTGAGAGTTGCACGGATCTCTGGAGAAAGTCCAACGTCGGAATGGATGTAAATCAACTTTCCCGCAAGGAATCGTTCCCTGGGTTCCAGTTTTTTCAGTTGGTCAAGTTCTGGCATGATATGGACAAGGGGACCGTTATCTGTCGATGCATTGTCGTCTTGTTTCGTTGAATTGGTGTCCTTTGGTGGGGACGTCGTTGTGTCCGCAGTCTGTGCAAAGCTGTCTGTGGATGTAATTGCCAAGTCGTCTAGCTGTATATCATCTGGTTTCTCCAAATGTGATGTCGCTGGCGCTGCCGCTGTTGCAAGTATTACATTTGACGATTGGATTGGTAACGTTGACAGTTCCCTATGAAGAAATAGAAGATCTAAGTTTGCGAATAGTTTTGATAGAAGAGTTCTGTCCTCTGTTGATCTGTGTCTACTTACATATCGGCAAGTCCAGTAGAAATCTCGGACTCATTGCCATTGCTATGCTTGTTGAAGTTTGAAGTGCAGGTATCCATGATCTTGTGGTTTAAATGAAAAGTGGGAAGAAAAGAGAGAGAACAGGAAAAAGTTCAAGCGCCATACTTTTCTTATTTTTCAAACGCCGCGCAACGCGAAATTGCGAAATCCTTCAATCGTCCAAAAGTACTCCGCCCTTTCTTTGCTTCTTCTTTGCTTCTTCATCACTTTATTTTCCCATCGACACCAGCATCGCACCACCAATCACTCGGTCTCAGTGTAATCATCGCCAACGACGAACGCACGGTAACTCTTTCCTCCTCAGCCTCTTCTTCATCTTTTGCTTACCAAGACTAAGATTTTGCCTTTTGCATTATTCCTTTTTCTTTTCGACAATAGATCGGCTACGACGATAACGACGACAATAACGACGACGACGACGCTAATGACGACTCAACCACTGCCTTATATCACCCATTAAGGCTGTTTTAAAAATTTTCAAAAGTGAAAAACATGGGGAAACCCTTGCAAATTTTTTTTTGCTGCACTATTTTTCCATTGGTAGATTCCCTAGCCATTGTGCCTCTGAAGAGTACCATTCTTCTTCCCATCTCCTGTACCTGCTACCTCTGATACTTTTGACGGAGCCAATTGGACCCATTCTTTTCTCATTACACTAGATTAGCACCCTCATGGACCCTGCCCCTCACCGGACTCACCTCAACCTATAGCTTAGCCATATTTACAGTTCGTTTTGTAGTATACCAATCAATAAAACTTACTCCTCAACTTTGATTTTTAATCATTCAAAGTTTACATGCATGGTTGTTATTTGTCCCTAGCATTTTCTTACTAAAATTTTGGGGTAGGCACATCTTCGAACAACAACTGTGTCGCGGTTGATGAAGCCCTCACTTTCAGAACTAGTTCCAGCTTAAAAAAGCTCTCGCCCATTTCTACTATTCGGTCGATTGACAAATTTGCCACTCTGATTTACATTCGGCAGGAAAGCACTTTTCGTAGCATGCCTTTCTGGGGTTCAGTTCATATTTGACGCACAACGATATTAAAACACTGGCACTGTATGACCTCATCAAGGTCGTCTCCATAAGCTCAAGTTCTTCCAATAAGTCGGTTGAGATGAGAGGAATCATCGATCCATTGGCTCAAGGATCGACGATCGGCCTCCCCACCTCACCCTTTTCTGGATTCATGCACATTTCAAACGCCGCCACTGAGCGATTCCTTTTATTCTACACATGAAGCGAATAACTAGGTAGTGGTATGTAAGGGTATACGTAGTCATTGTCATAAAAGTTCGGTATATAGGAAGAAGATGAAGACACAAAGCTGTTTTGATGTTGAATGAAGACAGATTGGACAGGGGTTGAATGGTCATCTGAAAATGAAACTCCGCCGAAATCATCATCGCTGCTGATGCTGCCGCAAGACGTGGTAGAGGAGGACAAGGAACCTGGAGAAAATCTAATCGTAGTTGCGTGAGATAAAGCGTAATAGCTTTCACCATGAATAAAGGTACATCTGATGCCATAAGGGCACTCCCCTCGGTCATGGTAAGCTCGACAAATCTGGGTTTTATAGAGCATATGGCGAGGTGCATGGCGGAGTTCGTTTTCACCATGAGCGTATCGGCATTTCTCTCCATATCTATTGCAAGGTAGTTCTTTGCGGTTAGCAAAGAGGGAGAATCATCATCATCATCATCATCATCATCATCATTCTACTGACCTACAATAACCAAGCTCAGACCAATTTCGGCAGTGCTCAGTTTTATACAGGACGATCTCTTTGATCGTTTTCTTTGAAGGGGCCAATGATCCGCTCTGGTCAGATGCTTTTCTTGGTGCAGGATAGTGATCTAATGTTGCCATTGAAGAAGACTGGAGGTACATTAAACAGAAGAAAGACTTTGGAACGGACGAAGGAAGATGTAAAGGGAAAAGGATAGATTATAGGCACATATACAGAAGGACTGGGTAATATGATTGTGAATAGAAGAAAGAAAGATGATGTTTTACTTTCATCCTTGTTTTGAACAGATTTAAAAGAATAGCGAAAAAGCATAATCTCGAAACATGTAACATATCATCACAACACAAGACAATTTGATGTGTCGAGGCCCAAATAACGTACAAAAACCAACTTTTTTAGAATACACACATAAAAAAGCACCCTTAAGAGGGAGACAGAGAAAGCTTAAAGTCTATTTCAAACCATTGATCAAAGTTCAACAAGGACAAACAAACGAAAGACAATACTGTACACATTTATAAAGACATATATGGCAAATGTTTTTATTAACCACCCAACCAATCAACTAACTGAGTAAGACCTGTATCTAACTACTATTCCCGTAAAACTACCACAGAAGATTCGTCGCCTGATGAGATTATAGGTATCTCCGACCCCCCGCCTTCAATGTTCAACATTTCACAGCAAAGACCCAAAGCATCCATTATCGTCTTTCATAGAGTCGTCGTTATGCTTGTTGCTGTCTAGAATGTCTGATTCCATTCAGAACGTATCGCCACTATCGTAAAAAGCTGTCAGTCATACCAAAAGATCACTTCCCCTTTTACCTGCTTGATCTAGGCGATTGACAAGACTGAATGAAGAGGTAAGCCATCATCCTAAGTGTTGCAAGAGGCTTTGTCGCATGATAACAGAGTTGAAGTGGTTGTAGAGCTGGATTGTTGAAGGAGATACAAAGTGGAAGAAAAGAGTCTGCACCTCCCCTCTCCCCACAAAAAAAAGTTATAGCCCATTTCACATTTTAAACGCCGACATTTTTATTTCAGGGGATACTTTTACTTTTACTAATGGATTGCATTGCCTACCTAAATGTTGTGCTGTTCCGAGTGCTTTTTCTTTTCCGATTCTTCTTGTTCTTGTTCTTGCTCTTGCTCTTGTTGCTTTTGTTGTCCTTGTCACTGGATTGTTGCTGTTCGTTCTGTCGGTCGTTTGAGGCGCTAGCAGTAGGGGATGCTGATCCGGTTGTGTCTTCGTTCTGCTGATCGTTCAAGATGCTGCCAGTAGGGGATGCTGTTACGGGTGTGTCTTCGTTGTCGTTGTCACCTGCTTTTTGCTGTTCGTACTGTTGTCCTTCTGGGATGCTGCTAGTAGGGGAGGCGGCCAAGGGGGTACCTGACGCTTCGTTGTTGTCGTGTTGAGGCGAGGGCACCGCCAAAGGATAGGGAGGATTATCGGCAGGGGAAGATGAGTATTCCATGGGGTCGTCTTTGGCTGGAATATCGATTTGCAGTGTTCTATCTGGACCATCATCCTGTTTGACTGGAGCGTGATTTACGGAGCTGCTGTCGATGCTTTGTTGGGATGCTGTCAGAGGGCCATTTGTTGCATCATGTTGGTGTTGATCTAGAGAGGGGGCACGTGTCTCGGCGGCAGGTTTGTTGTTAATGATAGTGTTTGCTGGATGTGTCGGTACGTCATCTTCGGTGGTCGCCTTCCCATCTTTGTCACTGTCGAAGTCGCTGTCCTTGACTTTGGTCTCACCAATAGTAGAAGTAGAGTCGGTATCGTTGTCTTCACGAAGCTGTTTCTGCCACATTTCAGAGTAGATTCCTTGGTCAGGAGAGTTTGAGTAGGCACCTTGTTTCAGTAGTTCTTCATGTGTTCCGCTTTCTGCCACTCGACCGTCTTTGATGCTAATGACAAAAAGAGGATGGTTAGTTCACTGATAAAGGTCATGCCATGTTTACTTGTCATCTATTTATTTTCTGACTAAACCTTACTTACACAAGAATTAGGTCCGCATTGACAATGGTAGACAATCTGTGGGCAATTACCACCGTAGTTCGATCCTGGGTGACGTTGGATAAAGCTTGCTGGATGTATCTTTCGGTTAATCTACAAGAATGATCGAGTTTCAATATGAGACACTGTTAGCCGACCCTCTTCCTTACTGGGTAGGTACTTACGTATCCAAAGAGCTTGTAGCTTCATCGAGTAGAATGATGGGAGGGTTCTTGAGGATAGTACGTCCGATAGCCACACGTTGCTTTTCACCTGTACTGAGTCGAAGACCACGTTCACCCACTTTTGTTTCATAGCCTAGATCGAGTAAAAATAGTGTTCAGTTGACCCAATTTCATGCGGTATGTTTGTTTGATTGTCTAAAAGGGCTTACCATCGGGGAAGGATAGGATCTTGTCATGGATCTGTGCTGCCATGGCGGCTTGGTATACCTCTTCTTTAGAAGCATGAATGTTGCCATATTGAAGATTGTACATGATGGTATCATTGAAGAGCACACAGTCTTGCGGAACGACACCAATGTTGTATCGAAGAGAGCTTTGTTTGACATGTTGGATGTTTTGGCCATCGATCGACACAGAGCCACTTGTTGGATCATAGAATCGGAAAAGTAAGCGCATGATCGTCGATTTTCTACCGAAATACAAAGTACATCAGTCAGTCAGTGGAGTCGCCTATTGAGATAGCTTACCCTGAACCAGAAGGGCCCACCAAAGCCACCTTTTTACCAGGAGGGACAGTAAAGGAAACACCATTTAGCACGGTTTGGCGGTTGTCATACGTAAATGTCACATTGTCTAGTAATGTAGTACAAAAAGCAGCCATCCATCAGATTTACCATTGTTTCAAACCTTGTTTGCTGACTTACCAAATACAATCCCACCTTCTTTGACGTGGAGGTCAGGTGCACCAGGGATATCCTTTACTGTTTGTGGTTCTTTAAACAGGTCGAGCATCTTTTCCATGTCGATAAAGTTGGTTTGAATCATGCGGTAGTAGGTTCCAAACCAGTGCAGCTATGAAAGCAATAGAATGAGAAAAGGAAGGTTGCATAGACGTTGTTGTTGTTGTTGTTGTTGTTGTTGTTGACTTACCGGCGAGTACAATTGCATCATATAGACGTTGAAGATCACAAAGTCACCTGCAGTAAACCGACCAAGAGAGACTTCATAAGCAAACAGCAAACAACCCACAAAGAGGCCAATAGAGATGACAGAGTTTTGAGCCAAGTTCAGTACGTTCAAGGAGGCAGATGATTTCCAGTCGGCCTTTTGGTATTCGACGATGGCATCACGGTAGCGATTGACTTCATATTCGGAGTTTCCATAGTACTTGACTGTTTCAAAGTTGAGCAACGAGTCCACGGCCTTGGTTCGAGCAGAGTTGTCCAGTTCAATCATATCACGACGGAATTTGGTTCGCCATTCAGTCATGGTGATGGTCACATACAGATACAGAGCCATAGTCACAAAGATGATAGCACCATAGGCTGGAGAGAAGGTGAGGGTAAAGAGAACAACGGCTATCAGGATGTTGGCGATGGCGGGGAAGATTTGGAATAGAATCTGGGACAATAGTTGCACCACACTGTTTGTGCCTCGATCCATGACACGAAGGACTTCACCAGTTTTCCGGTTGAGATGGAAACCAAGAGATAATAGATGAAGGTGTTCGAATAGCTTGATAGACACTTCCCGTGTTGTGTATTGATTGACTGGCACCCAAAGGAAGTTCTGCACACATTGAATCAGCCCTGACCCGCCTTGTAAAAACTTGAATCCCATGTACACCAACACAGCCGCCCATGCGAATTTGCCTATAAAGACAATGGAAAGCGTTAACAGATGATGTACACATAGCATTGATTCTCTTTATCACTTACCTTTGCCAATATGATCTACAACATAACCAATTTGGTATGGCGTACAAGCATTGATAATCAGACCGAGCACCATCAAAGCAAAACTGAGTACCACCAAGGATTGTAATCGTCGATTCTTCTGAGGCCACATGAATGGCAGTAGTTCACCCATCTTGTTGAAAAAGTCCGAAAACGCACTTTTTGGTTGTTGTTGCTGTTGAGCGGTGGAAAGTGATGGTTCGGTTGCTGCTTCTGTTGCTGTTCCATAGTTTAGTGCCGAGTCATTCACGTTGTTCAATAGCGAAGTTGATTCTGCTGACGAAGATCGCGAGAAGATATGTACCACAGACAAGACAATAAGAAGCCATTGTATAATGTAGCGTGTGGTGAAGGAACAAAGAAGCACCTGTTCGTAGATTGTCCAAGAGGAGCCTAAGGTAGAAATGTTGCCAAGATTAGAATGGCTGCCTGGTTTGTTTCACTTGTTCTCCTTACCTGATTCAGGGCGCTTGACAGTGAGAGCCCACAGCCAACCAACACAAGTTTCCGCCAAAACAGCAATCATCCAGAAGCAATACTGTATCCAATAAACTTGTCCAAACTTGTGAAGTTCATCAATGAGAGTCCATAGACATAACATCCATGCCACAAACAAGACTGATTCATAGAAGATTAACAAGTTGGAAGTCCACACCGAGTCTGCAAAAGCTCTTGCCGTAATAACACCACAATCAACAAGCAGGGTCAAAAGTACACAGATACATAGAGTGACAAGTAGCTTCGTCAGGGCCGTCCAGCTTCTAGATCTTGCGTGTGCATTCAAGTCCAACCAAGGCGAACCACGGGTATGAATGAATCGTCCAAATGAGAATAAGGTGATGAAGGATAACAGAGCCACCGGGGATATAAATAGAGGAGTCACCACTTCTATACTATCTGAAGAAGATAGCGGCAAGTGGTGTTTTATCATGGGAAGGGGAAGGGAGACAAAAAAGAGTTAGAGAAGAAGAGAGAGAAAAGATTTTCAAAAGCGTTATTTATTACCACTAGATGAAATAATTTCAAACTCCGCGTAGCACTGCAGAAGACAAGGTGAGGTGTGTATGGCATCATAACCTAAACGGAAGCACAGGCCACATTGCTAAGGATGCTGGTTCTTCTTCCTGGCACTGTGGATGGCATGCCTCCAAGTAAGCTGAGTTGAGTAAATGTTGCTGGATAAGAATGCGATGGGAAGTGTCCTCGGTTGCTGTGGTCGCGGGTGGTGAAAGTGGTGAGGATAACAAAACAAGCGATGTTGCTGGTGCTTCCATACCATCATTAAAAAGAGTCGTCGATAAATCCAGCATTGCATTCGCTTCATGTTGCTTTCTTTCCACTTCGATATCATCACTGTCGCTTAGAGCCTGTTGTTCTACAGTAGAAACAAAAACGTCAAACGATTGGTCGTTAGGGGTGTCTGTGCTAGTCGTTTCTTTTTTAAAATACCTACGTTCTTTGGAATAGGATTCCGAAAATTCAAATATCTCCATGGCTTCCTTTGATAGTGGCATATCGTCGACGTCTTGTTCATTTTGTCTTGATTCTTCATGGTGATCAGTAGCAGGTTCTTGAGCTTGCTGATAGTAATCAGACGGGGGTATCGGAAGGTTCTGTAGATAGGAATGCCACTGCTGTACATGTTGTGGACTGAAGTGGGCGGCATGGAATGATCCAAAAGGGAGTCTGTTCATGGTGGAAAGGAAAAGGGAAAGAAGAAAGGCAAGGCCGGCGAAGGTCGCAATTCGAAATAGAAAAATCAAGGTCGGAGGTTGAATATTCCATTGCCCCTCCAGAAAATTCACCCTCCCAATATCAGCCAAACATTTCAACTCCGCTTTGGCCACAAAAGTCTCTTTTCCTGCCAATCTTTTTCTTCGCTTCTTCTTTGCTTCTTCATCACTTTTTACTTTACCACCGCACCACGAACGACTTGCTCTCTATACAACTACCTTGAATGACGAACACAGGGTATCTCTCTCCTTCTCACCATCTTGTCCACCTCTCTCTCTCACAGTGATAACATTAACATCTTCCATTGTTACTCTTCTTTTTCTTAGCAGATCAAATGAGATGGTAACAATTATAGGCTTTCTGGCAGCAGGAATGGATGGAAATGTGGTCAGATTAGGAATTATGAAAAAATGGGAAACCCTCTCAATTTTTAGGTGCACTCACTTTTCCGTTGTACATTGCCTTGCCAATGCACTTCCAAAGATCACTATTATCTGGCCCACTCTCTTTGGACATCATCACTCACCCTTTTGGCACTGCTGACTAGCTCTCCCCTCCTTCATCCCGTAGCTCATTGCACTAGATTAGTCATTCCATGTCAAGTCCAACATGTAGCTTAACCATAGTCTCATCCAATAAATAAAACCTACTTGAAACCATCTTCATGAATTTACTCTTTTGAATATTTCCTGGTCATTTTAAACGCTCTAACGTGCAAATGTGTCAAGTCTTTAACGACTGCAACGAACTCGAGGGTTTGAAATGGCGGGGTGTGAAATACACATTTGACTTTTTGAAACTTTTCGATCTCCCGTTGTGAATTTTTGTAACGAGTTGCTCTCTTTTTCAAACCCGAGAGGTATAACCCATTTTCAAATTCCACATGGAACAGGATACAGTGTATATCTATCAGCAGATCCCAAATTTGAAGTATGCCTGTATAATGTGCTTCTCTGAACACTACATTAAGCCACAAAACAGCGACTGATTCCAGTGGTCCCTTAAGTTGGTAAATCATCCATTAAAACTTACCATCTGTAGCACCATTCTATAGATAAGAAGCTCTCCTTTCTTCATGGAAAATTTGAGGTGAGGTTTGTTATCTCTTTCACGAGAAAATCCATGTACAGCAAAAAGTGACACTTTTCATGGCTGATGATCCTTCTTTTTTTCGAAAAGCGAAGCTTGAAAAATCGGCGGCTTTTCTGGTTTTCTGAGCTAGATGACGCCAAAAACACATGGTGCTTGTGTTGATAGAGCTCTAAAGGTAAGGTAGTCAACTCGAAAAGTGAGATTCGTTCATTCATACACTTGACACAGAATGTAAACCTCATTATCGTCTCCCAAAGTCCTTAAAAGTCCTCAAAAGTCCCAGAGCGGGCTTGATAACTTTCATTTATTTAGGGGCTCGACCCAAACAACCACATCTATTCAAAAGTTGAGTCCTCAGAATGCCCTGTACAGTGTCGCCCACCCATTGATCCGCCATATCCTATCCCATCACCTATGTCTCTTGTCTCTTATCCTAAACCATTACCTACCGATAGTCTCTTATCCTATCCCATTCTTTTCATACCCTAACGGTCCGTCATATCAGGCACTAGTTAGGCCCAAAGGTGTCAACACCATTTTCAAACACCGATAAGCGGCGAAGCAGACAATAAAAAAAGGATCAGGGCTTAGTGCACCGAGTGATTTGTACCGCTACATATCAGAGCCTCTAAGATCACTGAAGCTTATACAAAAGAACAAATACATGGAAATGGGGCCAAGTAGGTATTTTATTGACTGAATGAGAGTATGCTTAAACTACATGTCCTAGTGGGTGGCAATGACAAAGTCATGGAGTGACTAAACTAGTGTAATGAGCTAAGGAAAATGGAGGAGGAGAGCAGACCAGTGTTATCCAAAGTATCAGTAGTAGTAGTTGCTGCGAATGGGCCAACGAAGAGTGCGCTTTATCGGTACAAAGGTAGGGAATCTACTATGGACAAGATTAGTGCAGAAGAAAAAAAAATTCAAGGGTTTCCCCATGTTTTTTACATTTGAAAATTTTAAAAAGAGCCTTTTTGGGCGACATGAGGCAGTGGTGAAGTCGGCATTAGCATCGTCGTCGTCTCTATCGTCGTCGTCATCGTTGTAGCCGATCTAGTGTCAAAAGAAAGAGGAACGATGCAAAAGGCAAAAAGTTAGTAATGGTGAGCAAAAGATGAACATGACGTGAGACGGGGAGAGTTACCGTTTGTTCGTTCGTTTGCTCGTTCGCTCGTTCGTTTGTCGTTGTGGAGTAAAGAGAATGACAATGGGGAGGCAAAAAAGTGATGACGAGGGAAAGAAGGAGCAAAATAAAGGACGGGCAAGAAAAATTCTTATGTAGCCAAATCGGGGGTTGAATTTGGAGGAGTGTGTGGGCAGGATCGTGTTCCTGACCTTCAATTTGTAGCAGTTTCCTGCCATTCCATTTGATTACAGTGGAATCTTGAGATACTTTGCTAAAGTTCTGCCCTAGGAATCGAGACAGTAGTCATGGAGGATTAGATAAATGAAGAAAAGTAGTTGTATAGCCGCTACCGGAGATTAAAACCTGGCTGGGTCAACCCTCCTTCAGTTGCAGATCTTTTGGGTGATGCACTGCTGAATTGCTTTCTCCATTCGATGACTTCCTTTGCGACTACCATTGGCACTTTTGATGCGGCCTTTCAGATCTCTTCGTTTGCCACTACACTGGATTAGTCTTACCATGATCCTTCCCCGTCCCACTTG
>LT551811.1:214737-225939 GCA_900079185.1 Absidia glauca
ACGAAGGAGATAACAAGCCTTGCCTCAAATTTCACATGAAGGAAAGAGTGCTTCTAATCCACCGAGCGATGCCAAAAATGCTGGGTTTTGTAGGATGAATGACTGACTTTGGGGGCCACTGAAAATCAGTCGCTATTTGAGGACTTGATGTAGTGTTCAGAGAAGAATGCAACATGTAAATACTTCAATTTTGGTATCTTTTGATGGATATACCTTGCATCTTGCTCCATGTGGAATTTGAAGATGAGTTATCCATTTCAGTTTTGAGAAGCAGAGCGTTTCATCACAAAAATTTACAACTGGGAAATCGAAAAGTTTCTAAAAAAGTCAAATGCGTTCAAAGGCCGCCCATCAACTTTATTTCAGACCCCGCCTTTTTTTTTCAGTCGGTCAAGCATTGAGGCACTGGTGCATGTCAGAGTGACTAGAACATATTCAAAAGAGTAAAGTCATGGAGATGGTTGGTTTCAATTAGATTTTACTGACTGGATGAGATTGTGGTTAAGCTACACGTAGGATTCGCCATGGAAGAACTAACTAGTGTGATGAGCTATGGCATGAAGAAAGATAGAGCTGCTTCCATTCAGGAGAAAAAAGAGATGCAAGCAAAATGGAACTTTTTCAAAGGGGGTTCCCCTTCGTTTTTCCATCAGCCGGAGAATGATATCTACAAGCCCTGCAGACTGAGTTTAGCGCTACAGGCTTAAGTTTAGCGCTACAGGCTTGAGTTTAGCTCTACAGGCTTGAGTTTAGCTCTACAGGCTTGAGTTTAGCCCTACAGGCTTGAGTTGAAATGGTTATACAGCCGACTTATAAACCGTCTGCTGGCCTCACGCTTGACTTTTAGGCGGCTTTTGGTTGGTCTCATGCCCCAGGCTAGAGTTTAGCACCCAATGGTTGACCTTTCGGCAGGTTTTGAAAAAATTCGAGATTCGATCGAAAATTTAAAAATTTGAAAAATTGAAATGCATAATTTTGAAAATAATGACTTTTTTCTCAGAACGAAGATAGACAACCCATCCTCAAATTTTACAGGCAACACAATGTCATGCTCGGCTGTCGAATGATACCAAGAAACATACAGTTTTACGACCTATGGGTCTGTGCACACTCAAATTAGCCGTAAAAAAGCGACTGATTGGAGCGACCTGAAAATTGGCCATATATCCAAGAAAACCAGACACTCATAGTATCAATCGAAAGCTAAAACACACATCTGGGTCCATGTTAAATTTGAAGGAAGGTCGTCGATTTCATTCGGGCGAAAAATGAGATGCAAGAAAAATGAAACTTTTTCCAAGGGGATCCCCTGTCCTTCTTCCAAAAGTCGGACAATGATATCTACAAACCCTATAGGCTTGCATTTAGCGCTTACAGGCTTGAGTTTAGCGCTTACAGACTTGAGTTTAGCGCTTACAGACTTGATTTCAGCGCTCACAGGCTTGATTTTAGCGCTCACAGGCTTGATTTTAGCGCTACAGGCTTGCGTTGAAATGGACGGCATTTGAACCGCCTGCTGGCCTCACGCTTGAGTTTAGCCCTACAGGCTTGAGTTTGAATGGCTGTACAGGCGACGTATAAACCGTTTGCTGGCCTCACGCTTGACTTTTAGGCGGTTTTTGATTGGCCTCATGCTCCAGGCTTGCGTTTAGCGCCCAATGGTTGACTTTTCGGCAGGTTTTAAAAAATTTCGAGATTCGATCGAAAATTTGAAAACTTGAAAAACTGAGATGCATAATTTTGGAAAGAATGAATTTTTTCTCAAAACTGAGACAGACAACCTATCCTCAAACTTTATAGACAACACAATGCAATGCTCGGCAGTCGAATAGTACCAAGAAACATGCACTTTTATGTCCTATGGGTCTGTGCACGCTCAAATTAGCCGTAAAAAAGCGACTGATTGGAGCGGCTGGAAAATTATCAATATAGGCAAGGAAACCCGGCGCACATGGTATCAAACGACAGATGAAACGCACATCTAGGTCCATGTTAATTTTGAAGGCAGATTGTCTACTCCATCCAAGGGAAAAAAGAGATGCAAGAAAAATGGAACTTTTTCCAAGGGGATCCCCTGTCCTTTTTCCAACAGTCGGCGAATGAAATCTACTGGGCCTATGGGCTTGCGTTTAGCCCTACAGGCTCGAGTTGAAAAGGTCATACAGGCGCCGTATAAACCGTCTGCTGGCCTCACGCTTGACTTTTTCGTTGCTTTTGAATGGTCTCATGCCCCAGGCCCGAGTTTTAGCACCCAATGGTTGACCTTTCGGCGGGTTTTGAACAATTTCGGGATTCGATCGAAAATTTGAAAATTTGAACTTTTGACCTCCATTTGTTTTTGAAGAGTTGCTTATTTCTTAGATCCGAGATGGACAACCCACCGTCAAATTTCACATTAAACACAATGTAATGCATATATGTCGACTGATACCCAGAACTATGCACTTTTATGTTGTATGCGCCCGTGAACCCTCCGAGAAGCTTCCAAAAAGCGACCAATTGGAGTGGTATCAAAAATGCCTAGTCGTCCAAGGAAATCAGGATCTCTTGGTATCAGTCGATATATGTAAAGCACTCTTGAGTCTATATCAAGTTTGAAGTTGGGTTGTCCATCCTGTTCGCAAGAAAAATGGGCTCCAAAAAAGTGAGACTTTTTCCAAGGTCTGTCTTTCCTTCAAATGGCGGGGGTTGAAAATTAAAAATTTGAGCCTTTTAAAAATGTGAACTTTTGACTTCCATGTTTTTAAAGAGATGCTTATTTCTCAAAACCGAGATGGACAAACCACCATCAAATTTTACAGGCAACACAATGTAATGCATATCTATCGACTTTTACCCAGAAAAAGCACCTTTATGTTGTGTGCAGCCGTGAACGCTCCAAGAAGCCCCCAAAAGGGGACCAATTGGAGTGGTATCAAAAATGGCAAGTCATCCAAGAAAATAGGGCTTTCTAGGTATCAGTCGATAGATGAAAAGCACTTTTGAGTCTATATCAAATTTGAAGTTGTGTTGTCCATCCTGTTCACAAAAAAAATGAGCTCGAAAAAAGTGAGACTTTTTCCAAGGTCTGTCCCTTCTTCAAACTAATCAACGAGAAATGAAGTTTAAGTCTTCTAATCTTGAGCGAAGATTGAAAGCCAATGGGGCCATTCTTTATGACGATTCGACGGCATATGGCAAACGAGAAGAAAATTTTCAGGAACACTACATTTATTACCGTCAAACGACACTATAATGACAGATCTATCCTTCTAAAGATGAAAGGGAAAACTCAAGCCGTCTATCGTCAATGGTTGCTATCGTTGCATTATAGATGTAATTGAGCCCAACTCCGACGACCCGATCACCATCTGTAAGTGGGCCGAGACAGATGTACGAGCCCTTAGTCAGCACCGAGTCCACATCCTCCTCTTTGTACATGGGGTCCATAGTGTTGAGCTGTTGGTTGGAGCCGACATGATCCAGTAAGTTTCGAAGTACGACCGAGTTGAGTAACACAAAGCCTTGTCCGTTCGTGCATGAAAACGGAGTGAGCGCGTCTGAAAAATCATCCTTTGTGATTTCACCCGGTGCACTGTACGAATGATTGCCGAGAGGAAGAAGCAAGGGCATGGTGTTGTCAAGTCGGACGACAGGAGGGGGGCTGGCGAGGCGTGTCAGATACTGGGAAGTGGCCTTTCCATACTGATCGCCATTAAACACTGGATTACTGTAGGCATACAGCGCATCCCAAATCATCACACCTCCAAACTTTGAAAACCGGTGGACGTCATCCATGATCTTGGTGAGTTGATTGAACTGGACATAGCCCGAGTCATGATGGCCCTGTTTGCCGAGAATGCCGAGGTAAACCTTGGTGGACTTGCTTGATTGCTCGGCCCAAGTGTTCCAGGCACCAAAGTTGAACGTGCGTGAAGTAGTACCAAGGGCAGCTTTTTCGAACTCCGAGGCGGAGCAGTAGTTGTTGTAGAATTGGACGAAAACCATGTCGAGATAAGCTTCGGTATACTGTGGATTGGGATGGAGAATGTTGTACATGGCGTTCTTCTTATAGTATTCAAGGTCGGGACATTGTGGAGCGGCAGTAAGGAGGAACTTTTTCGCCGGGACGTAAAGTTTGGATAGGACTCGCAGATCATGCACCAGTTTATCGTAGTTTTCTCCACTGACAGCTGTAAAAGTGAAATCAAATCAGCATTTCAAACGCCGATTTATGCCAAAGTTGTACTTTTACCTTCAGGATCAAAGTCGATTCCATCCATAATGACATCCCCAAAAGGTCGGTTAATAGTTGGACTTGAACCACCTAAGAACTTGTTCCAAAGCGACCAGGCTAGAGTGTCAGGTTCCCATTTTTGATGACGGTAAGGGCCGCTAGCCCCACCTAGCGACATCAGGACCTTGACACCCTGTTCCTGACAAAAGGAGATATCTTGGCCCACCTGAGGACAGTTTTCCACATCTTCACAATGATCTGCCACATTGATTACGGGTGAATTGTTATTCCCACCGACAAAGTCATTCACAAACCCAACAATGATGATGCTAACGCCTGGTTGTTGGCAGTAGTAAGAGAGTGGCTGCTCTTGTCTGTTACCCTGACCCCAATATAGGGCAAGATTGTTGAAGTCTCGGTCCTGTTTTACAAAGGTGTCATAATATTCCGCTTGTTTAGTCGTTTCGATCATGAAAGGGGAAGTTTACTTACTTGATAGGCGGAGCGGTGTTTGAATTCTACGTTCCTGAAATCATTCTCCCAGATAACGCCGCAACTGACAGCAGGAAGTAGCAGGATACAGCCAATGCTTCCTAATAGTTTCATTTGAGCAGTGAATAATGTTGCGAAGGAGGTATAATAAGAAAAAGAAGAATGTATGCTCTTCAAGTTTGCATTTTATACTGACTGGCACTCGAGTACGATGTGCATGATCTTTTTTAACGGCTGTCAAACGTTGTCATCATCTCTCTTTATCCGACGAATTGGACCAGATGTTTTTTCAATGGCATGTTTCCTTTTAAGTGGTAACATGATTCTTTTAATCTTTTTGTTTCAACCAACTGTAAGCGATCTAGACCTGTTTCTCGTTTCTCTCGTTATGCTACTCGACACTGTCTGTGGTTTGTGCTGGGTTTGTAGCGGAGTTTTAAAATTTGCCACAAGTAGTTTGAATCTTTCTTTTTTTTGGCTTCCTCTTTCTTCCCCCTTTTCTTTACTGTAACAACTTTGATTGTGTTAGCTTGATACCAACTATGCAACGGAACCATGACCTGGAGCGACTACGCTCTAACATTATGGATACCAATGGTCAAGAAGAAAAAGTCGAAGGTAACAACATTGAATGGATGCGTATTGATTGATAACTCGCTTTTGAGCTTCCCTAACCTAATTCTTCTTTTCTCTAGTCAATCAACGTCATCTCATAGACAAGATCCTGGCAAGATACTCTGCAGAATACGTACTCTATAGGGAATTGATGCAGAATGCTGGTAAGCAGTTACGTTTAGTATTGATAGATAGAGAATGGTGCATATATGGGCTGTTGGTCCGCAGTCTTATCATGCTCACGTTACCTTGTGATTAGACGATGCGTCCTCAAGCAAGATTGAAATTCACTTCCACTCTGGGGGCTCTGCGGAAATACCTGGTAAACTACCCAACCTGGTGGCCAAATGTAACAAGATCACCTTCAAGAATAACGGAATGGCTTTTAGACCTGAAGACTGGCAACGTTTGAAGCGCATTGCTGAAGGGAATCCAGGTAAGTTTGGTATAGAGTAAACGCACAGCTTCTAATTTGATTGGCTCTTGTATAGATGAACAAAAAATTGGCGCTTTTGGAGTTGGGTTTTACTCGTTATTCTCTGTGTGCGAGAACCCTTTGTAAGTCAAACACAATGAAAACGAGGGCAATACTTACCTCCCTTCTTTTATCACCATACACGCAGTGTATTCTCTGGATCGCAGTGCATGGCCTTCTACTTTAAAGGGGATCAACTATTCGCCAAGCGAGCCGATGTGCCTGAAGATGAACGGGATGATTGGACCTCCTTCTTGATGGACCTAAGGGAGCCCATGGAAATGCCGGATCTAGATCACTTTACCAAGTTTTTGACTACAAGCATGGTATGAAATGAAAGGAACAAGATGACTAGTGCGCTTGGCACAGGTTTAACTCAACAATCTTATTTTTCTTCTTTTGTTTTCAGGGATTCACGGCCAACTTACGACAGATCAGTGTATTCCTCGACCACCACAGACTATTCAACTTGGTCAAGCAAACAGCAGATCCACGATCAATGACTGTCGACTCGAAAAAGGTGCACACCGCTTCTCCTCAAAAGATGTTTACCATTGTGGCGGCCGATATGCGAAAGATTCAACTAGATGCTCAAAAATACGTTCCGCCATCACTCTTCTCTCCTTTGACCAACCTTCTGACGTCCAAACCATCATCAACTGGGCCCAGCAACAATAAAGATGGGCTACCGACTGAATCTGCCAGTATCTTCCTGCGCGTGGTGACGGGCACTTTGGATGTGAATGTACCTGCCAACTTTGTCCGTGAAATGGAACGATCGACCAAGAAGAAACCACCAAAGACCACCAAATTCCAACTTGTTTACACCAGCAAAGAGGAATTGGATGCATCTGAAAACAAGCACCACATATTCAAGGATCTGATGCCCTTCCCCAACCAGGGCCGTGTCTTCATTGGCTTCCCTACTCACCAAACGACTGGATGCTGCTCTCATATGGCTGCTCGATTTATACCAACGGTGGAACGTGAAAGCATCGACTTTGCTGATCGATATCTCAGTGTGTGGAACAAGGAACTCTTATCGGTAGGCGGTCTTCTATCAAGGTTGGTGTATAACGATGAAATGGATCAAGTCGATATGCTTTACCAGGAGTTGGTTGGTCACGCGGACGAGGTGGACAAGACTCTCTCTTACGACAAAGATGGTACCGACAACGCCAAACTGATGCTGGAACAACGTGCTGCTCATACCCTTCACTCCTTCACCTTCCAACCATCAACACCTAGCGATATTGTCAGCAAAGTGCAGGAAGAACGGTTTTATCAGTCAAGTAGGATCCCGTTACGGCTGATGACAACGCATGGTGTCCAACCGGTGACTATGGCAAGAACACTACCCGACGAAACCTTTGTTATTGGCCCCAAGGTGACCGATCTGCTCAACACATTTGTCAAGACGATACCAACAACAACACCTATTCTCTCCAAGGAATGCAAGGATGGGCTTCAGAAACTAACCAAAGCCGGACTACTTCAATATCTGGGAATGATGGATGTGCTGAAGGAGTTGGACACCCGATCTCTTACTGCTGATGAAACTGTGGCATGCTTGAAATGGTGGATTGAATGTCAAAGGGGGAACCAAATGATTCCGGCAACAACTCTACGCAACTTAGATACCACTCGATCGAAATTCTTCATGGCGGTGGTGGTGATATATACCGATTCTAATGGGAATGAACAGCTTCTTCAGCTGGCGAATGCGAAATGGTGGATGAACCCAAAGGTGATCTCTCTCAACATGCCGGTGCCTGACACCACTCTTCCCTTCTCAGTCAGCAAATCTATTCAACAATCTGATCTCTCACTGTACTTTGGGTAAGTGACTGAAAGGTTACCATAGCAACGGAATTATCACCATAGTAACGGAATGAAATCTCACCCCTTTTCTTTACTTTGTTTGACAGGCTCAAGGAATTGACGCTATTGACTTGGGGAAAGTTCATTTCCAACGACCGCAAACTGGAATCCTCTCCTCAATTCTCGGAACAGGTTTTATCAACTATCACTCGGGGATATAACCAACTATCATCACAGGCGACGGAAGAACTATGCAGCCATTTGAAAACGAAAGCCCTCATACCAACAAAATCTGGAATGAAGCTGCCTCCTGATACTTACTTCGCCTCGGTCAACTTATTCGATGATTTGCCTACTGTCCACTTCCAAAACCCAAGACATGTCAGCGACCAATTGCTCACAGCGTTGGGTGTACGCAAGGTATTGTATGAGATTATGCATTTAAACAGCCGACTGATCTTCATTCTCTTTGATTTCAATAGCACGTTGATTTACAAATGGTATTTGATCGACTTATATCGGATGGTAGTTGGTCGCATGTGGACTTGGTCAAGTATCTAACATCAGTACAGTCAACACTCAGCAGCGTCGAAACACGAAGACTCCAAGAAACAGCAATCTTTACAAAAGAAGGGGAACCAGCAAAGCAAAAAGAAGTGTCAAGGCCTACTGGGAAACTGGACGAACAAGGAAATCAAGTTATGGAGAAGTTTACCAAGAATATCTATCGACGACACAAAGCAAGTAGTCTGTATGCACCAACGGAAACATTACGGCAACTGCAACTACCTCTGATTGACTGGAAGGGGAATGGAAATGCAAGATGGAGACAAGGAAGCGACGAAGCCAAGTTTATGGAGAAACTCGGTCTGAAATCATCACCGCCATTGATGGACCTTTTACAATTGGCTGCCCCTCAAACCAACACCGATCGACCACTACAAAAACGTGCACTCACCTACCTCATCGATAACCACCAAACCTACTCTTCGGATTACAACATCAACAGTATCAATGCACCATTCTTGCCCTGTATGGATGGAAAAACGTATGCTGCTCCGAAGGATTGCTTTACCAACCGCGATGCTGCCGTGCTTGGCTTCCAGGTACTCCACCCCGATCTTATTTTGGTCCGTGACAAGCTCGGTGTTAGGGAAAATCCGACGCCTGATCGCCTTATTGAAGCATTCCAACAACAAATCGATACGGATGGGAAGAACATGAAAAGCAAGTTGGAATACATGGCTAGCCGCACGGGTGATTTTGCATTCGCTCATTGGGAAAAACTCCGCAACATGAACTTTATACCTGTGGTCGACAAACGAAAAGGCCTGTCAACAACACAATCATCATCTACATCGGAGGGGAATGTCATCCTTGTGCGACCTACTGAATGCTACTTTGAATCGGACGATACAAACTTCCACAAAGAACTCTTCCTGTATGTCAACTTTGGCTCTCTGGCGAACTCATTCCTGCGGTCGTGCGGGGTCAAGGACGAACCTACTATACTTGAACTGGCAAACATGTTGGTGAAGGATCCTCAGCGATTTTGGGACCTGTGTGGTGGTGGAGAACGCTATCTTACGGTGCTGCGTCAAATTGCTGGGCAATATCATCAAATCAGGAATCACCGCCAGCTGCTGCAATCCATGAAGTCAAAGCCTTGCTTGGTGGGTATCAAGAGAAGCTCTATTGCCGAGGAGTCTATACGTGGGACGGACAACGACGGGGACAACACTGGTGCCAATGGCTCAAAAGGGGACGAATTCAGGGACGAAGACTTTGTGCAATACCGATTGGCGAAGGCATCTGATATCTTTATTATCGACGATACAATGGGTCAACACATCTTCTCACCGTTATCTGCACCAATGGAACCTCTACTGGAAGAGTTCTATGGAAGCCTGGGTAGTGATCGACTGTCAAAGTAAGTGTCAAGGTCAAGAAACAAGACGAGTGATACTGATGATTACCTTTTTGTTTTATGGTAGCCAAATCAAGGAAACATATACCTTCCGTGAAACTGTCGGTGCCAGCCCTAGGTCCAAAGCTATCACAGATGTCATATTTGAACGCACAGGCATTATCATATACCAAATGAAGCAAGACTATCCCCAGCGTCAAAAAGAACTGTATCGGGACGAGAACTACATCAAGCGGAATCTGAAGGTAAAGACTATATTGTTGCATGAAAGGATAGAGGACCCCGATTAAACTTTTGATTTAAAGGTGATACAAGCAAAGGAACTCAAGATCAACCGATTCTTCAAACATACCGGACAAAAGGATACTCAACCAACCACAGCATGCGTCGACTCAAGCAAGACCATTATCTATATATCCAGTGCGGGTGAAATCGACTATTATGATGTGGCCAACGCTCTCTGTTATCTGATCTTCTCTCGGGTCCGATTCAACGATGCCATCATTGCCGAAAGATACCTTACAACTAGTTTGAAGAACCTGCGACGAAAAGGTGTGCCTGTCGATCGAATTCTCAGTATCAAGAAAAACGTGGAGAATAGTCGTCAGCCTGCAGCAACATTTGGATCTGATAACTCATCACCTTCGCCAGCATTGCCGATACAACCCTCCCTATCACCTCAACAGATGGATGAATGCACAAAGAAGGTCTTGGAGGTATTTGGAGACTGCCAAGAAGGCTACATCAGACAGCTACTCTCTCAAGAAAAGGACAACCATGTGGAACGGGTCATCGACAAACTGATCCATCAAGACTACCCTCGATCTCAGCAATCTCAACACCCTACAACAGTACAGGAACAGAAACCTCAACCAAACGGTACCAACTCCTTGTCACCATCATCCTCACCAACCGATTCACAAAAAGGAAAAACGTTGATTGATCGCTTCTGGTCATGGGGCAAAGCGACAACACCAACAACATCTACACCTTCCTCGTCATCGTCATCATCATCAGCATTGGACAAAGAACAAGCAGCACAGCCGGAGCCTCTAGTAGATACATCCGTACCCACAGCAAAGCCAAAGCTACCGACATCGACACAAACGATCACGCCCAATTACACATCCAGCATCAAGCAAAATCTTCGGCGGGCGATCCATTCATGCAAACCCTATTCTGGCCAAAACATGTTTTCACCACCCACCATCAACAAGGTTGTCGAATCCACCCAGTACTGTGACGAAACACCCGGACAGAACCTCACCCATGTCGGCAAAGTCAAGGGCCTCGAATTCTACGTGCACAAGCAAGTCGACGCCGAGCAAGTCCTCTCTCAACATGGCCAAGCAATGCATCGATTCGCCCACGTTGTCACGGGACTCGCCACCAACGTCTTTGAACTCAAACTGGACACCCTGCACCTTTACTACGACACAGAAGGACCCACGATCGCCTTCAACAAGAGCGGTAGCTTGTTTTTGAACCTTCGGTACTACCTTGCCCTCCACGAACCCAGCGTCACAACGGACCCCCACCTGATGCATGCCAAGCGGAAAGAAGCGTTGATCTACTGGTTTATGACTTTGGCGCACGAATTGGCCCACTCTTTTGTCCACGAGCACAGTGCTGAACATGAATTCTACTTTTCGTCGT
>LT551811.1:246784-266760 GCA_900079185.1 Absidia glauca
GCAGTACGCTTAGTTGCCCACTGTTCAAGTTGTACTTACACTTTGGCCACCCGTTTCCGTATCCGTACTTCTTTTTCCACGGTGAGATCTTCAAAGATTTGAGACATGAATTGGTTTCGCCTTAACACTAACTGGCAAATGGGACATGGAGCAGGGCCAGAGCCAAACAAACGATCGATACAAGATTCGCACCTAATCATACCATAATGAAGAAGGTTAGTCAAGTATAGAGCTGTATAGGAAAGAGAAAACTATTGTTACCTACATTTTGTGGAAGCATGGGGAGACTAGGAGCTTCAAGTTGGGTGTCAAGTACTTGTCACTTTTACAAACGGGGCACTGCGCATCCTCTTCCTGTAAACAAGACACAGTCCAATCAACGCATCAGTACAATCTCCGTACATTTACTTCTGTTTCCAATTACCTGATAGGATACTACAGATGATCCAGTCCTTCCAATCATGAGCGTTTGATTACGAAGTGTATTCATGTTTCGTAGGGTAAGCGAAAGAGAGAGAGAGAAGAAGAAAACCTTGAATTGGTGAAAACCGACATTTATTATAAATCCGCCAAGTTTGAAACTCCGCCCAAAAGTTGATGGGTCAAAACATTGGATGCGGACCAGACATTTTTTTTTTCCTTCTTCTCTCTTCCCACCTTCCAACAACTTTTTTTCAACAACAGCAATGTCTATGCTTAACAACCTCAAGAAGTCAGCACACAATCCTGTGTTTATGGATGAAGATGAAGATGATATTGACAACATGGATTTCCCTTTGCCATCTAACAACAACAACAACAACAACAACAACAATGCGGGATCTTCGTCATCAAGAGGACAACAAAGTATGCCGGGTATGCCTGGCATGTCTGGTATGCCTAACATGAACGAACTCCAACGGATGATGCAACAACTACAAGCTGGTGGTGGTGGTGGTGGTATGCCTGGTATGCCTGATATGTCTGCTTTGGCTGGTATGTCGGGAATGCCTGGTATGGCTTCAGCAGCAGCTTCCGTCCCTTCTCATGTCACTGTAGCTTCTGGTCCTAATGGTGTCCAACGCTTAGATCCCTCAGAATACAAAGAGTAAGGTTGAAAAGAGTCAAGTGGAGTGACCAAGGTAAAGATACTCACTGTTTTGTGCTTTATAGTTGGGTGTGCGTCTATCCTTGTTACATCGATGTCGACAAATCGGTGAACGAGGGCCGCAAAGTGATCAAGGAAAAGGCCGCCAAGAATCCCCATGCTTACCATATGGCTGTTGCGGCACAGCAACTTGGCTTTACGGTGGTGTACGAGGTAAAATCAAGGATACAAGAAAACCACACCTGTGTCAGTCAGTTGAACTAAATTACTTTTTGTAGGGAAAGCGCCATCCCCGTGATTGGGCTAATCCCGGCCGTGTGCGTGTCCAGTTAAAGTCCAAGAACAGCAACTTTTTCATCAACAACCAAATCACATCAAGTAAGAAACCAAAACCAACTCCCTTCTCCCCTCCTTCCTACCACGTATGATTAATCGCCGTTGTCTTCTTCTTTTGCTCTGACATTATAGGGAAACAGCTCTTCCATGCGATCGCCGAACGATTACCTCAAGCCCAAAAGAACAACCCAGTACCAAAGCATGTCCTTTCGCCCATGACAACCTTGGCAGAAGTGGAAGCCCTCGCCGATGAACAACGCAAAGCCCAAGGTCTCCCTACTCTGGCGGAAATGAACGCCCAGGCCGCTGCTCAACAACAGCCCGTCAAGCCCGCCATGCCCAAGAAACAAAAGGTCAAATACGTCCGTGGATAAAGAATAGTCTTGAATAGTTCGGTGGGGTTGTAGATTTAGATCATGTATTTAGACTTTTGATCCTGTATCGTACGAAAGTGCCCTCTCTCCAGTTAGTATTACTTTATCGTAGGATAGAGTCATTATTGAATTCCATATAATCATACTGTAAAGTCAATAAAAGGATACATACCACACATGCTGATCAGTCATATAGGGTCGAGAGGGAACTGCCTTGGACTTTGCGCACAGGTTGATTTGCCTCCCCCTTCACCGGGTTTCATACTCCGACCTGGATTCCATGGCAAGTCTTACATATAGCTTAACCATAATTCATACAGTCAATAAAGCCTATTTGAAACCATCTCCATGAAAATCTTTTGAATCTGTTCCAGCCATCTTGGAAACTTTGACATGCAGGTGCGTCAAGTCCCGACCGATCGCATCGCATTCGAGGGTTTGAAAAAGATGGGGATGCGAAATACAGTGGGCGGGCGGTGTTTGAATATATTCGACTTTTTTAGAAACTTTACGATTTCCCAGTATTAAAGTTTTGTGATGAATCGCTCTGCTTCTCAAAACCGAGATGAACAGCTCATCTTCAATTTTCACATGGAGCAAGATACAATGCATATCTATCAAAAGATACCAAATTTGAAGTACTCCTGTGTTGCATTCGTCTCTGAACACTACACAAGGCCCCAAAACAGCGACTGATTCCAGTGGCCACAAAGTCAGTCTTTCATCCAACAAACCACAGCATTCTTGACATCGTTCAGTAGATAAGAAGCACTCTTTCCTTCATGTAAAATTTGACGTGAGGTTTGTTATCTCCTTCGTAGGAAAATTCATGCCCAACAAAAAGTGACACTTTTCATGGGCGATGGTCCATCCTTTTTTTTCAAAACCAAAGTTTGAAAACTTCGGCAACTTTTTGGTTTTCTGAACTGGAAGATGCTAGGAATATAGGGTGCTTGTGTACATAGAGTTCAAAAGTCAAAGTAGTCAAGCCAAAAAGTGAGATTCGTTCTTTCATACACACAAAAAAGTCAAGCCAGAGCAACAAGAGCGGAACCTCGGTTCCTTCGCCCAAGTTTGACCTTAGATCAAGACGGTGGTAGTGGTGATGGTTTCAAGTAAGTTTTATTAAGTGATTGAGACTATATTTAAGCTATATGAGAGGGGGGGGTAGAATTTTTCATTGAGTGAATGAGACTATGCTCAAGCTACATGTCCTAGAGGATGGCAGTGAATACAGGGCTTGTCAAGGAGTGACTAATCTAGTGTAATGAGCCAAGTAAAAGGGAGGAGGAGAGCAGACCAGTGTTACCCAAATTATCAGTAGTAGTAGGTGTTGCGAATGGGTCCAGCGATAGTGCACTTTATAGGTACAATAGCGAGGGAATCTACCATGGACAAAATGAGTGCAGAGAAAAAAAAAATTCAAGGGTTTCCCCATGTTTTTTACATTTGAAAATTTTAAAAAGAGCCTTTTTGGGCGACATGAAGCAGTGGTGGAGTCGGCATTAGCATCGTCGTCGTCTCTATCATCGTCGTCATCGTTGTAGCTGATCTAGTGTCAAAACAAGGAGGAACGATGCAAATGGCAAAAAGTTAGTAATGGTAAGCAAAAGATGAGCATGACGTGAGAAGGGAAGAGTTACCGTTCGGTCGTTCGGTCGTTCGTTCGCTCGTTCGTTTGTTGTCGTAGAGTGAAGAGAAAGACAATGGAGGCAAAAAAAGTAATGACGAGGGGAAGAAGGAGCAAAAATATAAGATGGGCAAAAGAATAATTCTTGTAGCCCAATCGGGGTTTGAAATATAGAGTGTGCAAACTACCCACTGCGCCAAGTCCAAACCTTGAAATGAGACGAAGTAAAGTTTATTGATTCTACAGCATGTAACATAAGAAGACTAAAAGCTATATACACATGCCCGGGACTCAAGACAGGGACTCAAAGTGTCCCCAGCAAATCAAATCCTTATTGTCCGCAAAATTCAGGATACGCTGGTGGGACCCTGATCGGAGTGTGCAATATGGAAACCGCCCTTGCCATCGCATCCAATGAAGCATTTCAAAGGAATAGAGAAAGAGTCCATCATGATAATTCGTTTATTGTGAAAGGTGATGCAAGAAGTAATGTCTAAAATGAGGGAGGGACTATTTACAGCTATTTAAGAGTACAACTAGTCTAATAGTAGTGTGATATCTTGGTGTTGCCGATCTATTTTCTGTCGCTTCGAGGCAGGATTGTCCTGGTCTTTTTCGTCTAGCACATCACTGATATCCAGGGGGTCTATATCGCTGTCACTGTCCGATTGCGGTAAAGGTGATAGTGGGGTAGGCGACAGAGATTGCTGTTTCAGCACCAAAGGTGAGAGTGGTCGCTGTGACGGTAGAGGTGGTTCGTCGCATGCCTGTTGGTATTCGTGTTCGCTTTGATAAGTGCCGTCCTGTAAATAGATGAATCGACTTTGATCTGGGTATGATACAATGGCCTGTTTAAGGCGGTGGTCTATATAAAGATCCTAAAAAAGCACGACTAAGAATTAGCCTTCGATTGATGGAGAGCAAAGCTTCTTATTACCTGAATTCCACGGATTTGAATATGACAGATTGGGCATTTCCAAAGCTGCTCCAAAAGATAGCACTTGAGAAAGCATTTGGCATCAAAGCAGGAGACATGTCGGCAAAAGTTACCTCTTGCAGGGTGGATAATCTTGGTGAGTAGAATCGGATCCATCAATGATATGTATTCGTTTCCCATCATCAGGTCGTCGTCACTATCGTCATTTTGCCTATGACAACGAGGATCTTTGGAGGGGAAGAAAAGAAAATTAGGGTTGGGTTGTATCTAGCCACCTCCGTATGCATACTTTACCTAGATCGCTGTGAAAAGCACGCCCACAATCTAGCAGTAGGGTTTCCGTTTTGTCCAAGCACCATCGGTCCTTAGGCGGGCATTGATCCAAAAGGTCCAGGGCTTTACGTTGAATCTGTCCAGTGTCTCTGTTTGCCGTCATAGCCGAGGATATGCAGAAAGATGCGGTTTGCGTATATAGTTGGCATACAAGCTACAAAAGAAAATAGAAGAAATAATAAGACAGGATTCATGCATTTGGTACAAAAGGCTAAACATGCATGCAAGCCTTACCTCTGTACTTGATTTTTCCCAAACATTACATATAGTGACATACTTCACCATAGAAGCTATCATTGTTTCATCCAGTGAGAATTCCAGGTCCACCATATCTGATTCCCCTGACTTGATAGATTCCCAATCCAGCTTGTCCGTAATATCGACGTACTTGAAGCGATTGCCAACTGTTTCCTGGTAGATAGATAGATGAATCCAAGGTTAGTCAAATCGTTGTTTAGCACGCTCAGGTCTTATTTACCTTGTCCTTTTCACACCAAGCTTCAACACCATTGAATTTCAAAGAGGTAAAGTGAGGGAAGAGAGAATGCCTCGGTGACATCCAGACATACAAGTGGAGGCGAATGCTGTGTTTTCCATTTCTGTCCAAGTTTTGCTCCAGCTTTTTTGCATTGATGGTGTAACGATAGGTCCACGTTTCGTTTTCTTGGCATGTTTCTGGTGGTATGGCAGGAGATTCCAGACGGACCAACTCATCCCATCGTTCAAACGCATCGGTAGTTGGTAGTTGATCGTAGGCAAAGTATATAGCACCTTTTTTGCTGATAGCAGATCGACTAGTGAGTGAGCAAAAGTGACGTTAGCTTATAGGCAATAGTGGATCATGCTCTTTTCCATCCTGTCATACGCCCATTGTTACCTTTCCCTATCTTGGCGTCCCGCTTGTTCTCTGGCTTTTGCAATGGGATACCCCGGGTATATGAGATCAATCAACAGCTGTGCATGATCTGGCTGTTTCGCTCGTATCGAGGGCTTCTTCACCTTGGTAAGATCATGGTCCAAGAGGTATTGATGTATGATGTTCAGTTTCGTCTTGTTGAATAAGAATAGATTGGCAGGTTCCTGTCAATAGAATAGTAGAAGAAAAGTAAGTACAATTAAAAACCATGGCAAGCAAGAAGGGTCATACCATAAAGATCTCCATCGAGTTCGCTAAAGAGGGAAGCTGGAGTAGCTTTCCAAGTCTTCGTATTTGAGTAATGGTGAGGACATGACATGTTGGCTTTAGCTTTTTGTGCTTCCTGTACACAAGATTCATAAGAAGAGGGAAGAGAAAGAGTAGGGGAAAAAAAAATGGGAGGCGGCCTTTCACAAAAAACAGAAAACTATCGGAGTTTCAAATCAAGATTCTTTTAAACGCTTAATCTGTTGTGTCAAGTAAAGGAAAAGACCCAGTAACCTAGATCAAGTACACTTCATAGAATGCACTTTAACAGCAACTTTTCTAACTTCATCATAGTTTCGGACCCGGGTGTTGATATTTCTGCCGCTCGATCTCGATTAGCATCATACAAAAGTCAAAAGCCAAAAACCTTCATCAAGGCAAAACTATTAAGCTCTGGATTTCAATGTCTCAGGTACCCGTCTTGACCAAATCGGAAATCTTTGGATCCGTCAGAAAAAGTGACAAACAATGGGCCAATAGCCTGTTTGGAGTGATATTCCATCTTTTTCATTGAAAGGGCTATGACTGCTGGGGAGAATAGGCCCATGACCCATAGAAAGCCGGTGATTCCCAAGTAGTAATCGAGCCTTGTACAAAAGGAAGGTCATCGAACAATCGAACAATCGAACAATCGGAGCTACAACTAAAAAGTCAAAGAATAGATCGCCAACGGAAGTACGGTGGGGCGTTTTCTCCGGATTCTTCGATTTCATATGGTCGCAAGCGGAGTAATTTCAAACACCGCTGCCATATTTTTCAAGCACTCACGGTGCGAAGCTTCATCTGCATAACTTGATTGTATCCAGTTCATCTCCATAAGATACACAGAGTTTGCATATGAAGATATCACTGATTTCTATGCGATCTACTTTCCCTCTCGGTGTGATTATGACAAACGGTTTTACAATTGTAGTAATAAGAATTTCTCCGCTTTGAAAAAAAAAAGAACGATCTTTTTTTTTTAACCTGAGTTTGAAAGTTTTTTCCGCTCGGCTCGAATTTTTTCATATACAGCTGGGTTTTCATTCTTTTCCTTCTCTTCCCTTTCTCTTCCTCTCTTCCACTTACTTGCCAAGTTGTTACATCCTCCTTCCCTTCTCCTTCTCCTTTTCTTCTTCTTCTTCTTCTTCTTACTTTGTTCTATCCATTGACTTTGTATAAGAAGAAAAAGAAAGCATGTCTGTACAGGAACATAGTCTGCGCGAAAAGCAATCCACCATGGACAACATTCCTTCACCTCCTGCTTCCGATAATGAACACGACTTCTCCCTCACCGATCTGTTGCAACCAACGATGACTCTGGAGCAAATCAAAATCATCGAAATGGCCTTGGCGAAAATCAAAAGCAAACGGGATGCTCTACTTTTGAATGAACAAGAAGGTATAGTAAACGCTTTAACACGCCCTTCTTTGACACCCAATATAGAATGGGATAGACTCATAAAAAAACTTTTTTGTATAACCCAACAATAGGTGGTGGTACAATTCTTTCGTACGATTGGGCCATGGTAGCTAAACAAATGGCTAAAGCTTTGACCACTACTTGCAACAAACAGTCCTTCAACAAGACGCCCTCTTCAACCACAACCTCGTCCTTGTCGTCTTCACCAAACGCCGTCAAAAGTAATTCCCTGTCGGCTCAATGTTCCACCACCACTGACACAGCTTGTAACACCGCTATGACCACGACACCCAAGCCACCAATCCCCGCATCTGTAGTTGCAACTCCTCCAGCTTCTCCTCCTCCGACTTCTTCCACCTTTCTCCACTCTGATTTGACCACCGACAAACCACCGACATCGATCGAACCTATGACTGAAACAAAAGATGGCGTGGAATGGGTCAGCTTTGTATACTCTCACCACCGTGTCATTCGACGATATCGCATTCGCACCGACCTGGATACTGTTGATGTCAACGCTTTGGAGGAACAGTTTAAAAGTGACAATTGCGTAAGTATACAGTGTATAGGTGTGCGGTTTATATCGTTAGGCAAAAAGGAAATCATCGTCAGAAGGCTCATCTCAGAATCAATGTGATCATTAGGTTTATCCACGGGCAAATATACCAAGGGAGGCCTACCAAGGAAATCGATGGTCTTACGAAACAGAATGCAATACGCTTGGATGGAAACTGGCTCACTTGAATATGGACGAAATTGCGGGCAAGCGAGGACTGATTCAACGGGCTGTGGATTCTTATCGCAATCGGTATCCAAGCATGCGATCTCGAAGGGTGGCTCGGCAAGAAAAGTTACTGAAAGGCACTCTACGAAAACGGAAACAATCACCATGCTTCGGGGATGATCTGGACGACCCTTCCCTGTCTTCTACATCTTACTCTTGCAAGTCACCAAAGTTTACCTGTGGATCAACAGCAGCAACATCGTCATTGTCAGAAAACATCAACGGCTACTCATTATCGACGACTCCTCCACTATCATCATCTTTATTATTATCATCACCACCATATTCATCCTCGTCATCACCGTCATTGTCACCACCACCACTCCCATTATCATCGTCTCTTGCAATCAAGTCAACAGCGCCATGTGGAAAGATACCCAAATTATACCCTTCGCACGAAAGAAACAGGACGCTTCCGAAAACGCTAACGATCGATGACCGTGGGACGAAATGCCGACTTCGAATCAACACCGACTCCGTGGATCTGAATGTCATCGATGAAACGTTTCGACAAAACAACTGTGTCTTTCCTCGGGCAATGGACTTGGCATCATCACCAAACATCACTCAACGGCGCCAGGACGAAGCAAAATGCAATGAATTAGGATGGAAATTGGTAATAAGAGACTGACAACTATAGTGGGAGTCAAAGTAACTTACCGATGTTTGACCTAGGCTTGGCTGAATCCGAAACATCTAGCAAACAAGAAAAACTTCCTCCAACGTGTTCTCGACATCTACCGCGACAAATTCGTCCCTCATTTGGCACCTCGACAATCATCCCGCGCACCAAAATCGCATTCTGCCCTGGAAAGTAAACCGACTCCCTTGACGGTGGAAGCATTGGCAGCACATCATGAACAACAAGAGAAACTGGCAGCAAAGAACGGATCTTACCACTGTTTCAGCCATAACGTCCGCTATGTATGTAAAAAGAAAACCGGCGACAACGATGACAGCAGCACGATCTATACTGGCACCACAGACTCGCTCGACTTTAGGGATTGCTTCTCCCCGCCTTCAGAAGCAACAACAACCATGGACGACTTGCCTGCCTTCAACGATCCCATCTTGATATCGCCCTCACTGACGACCGATCTTTCCGATTTCAACACCATGAACGTCCCTCCTCCGCCTCCGCCACTCGTAGGCGATGAATACTTTGAATCTGTCCTCGATCCGCTAGCCTCACCGCCATCCCAGTCTCTCTCAGCCACTTTGACATCGTCCTCCGACCTGATCGATGATACGAGCTGCCATCTCAGCGTCGATAGCTACCTCACTTCCCCTCCTTACCGCTATGCAACCCTCGGCCCACTGACAGACGACACCTTTACCGATCCATTACTGGTCCAACCTGTTGGTCACCATCAACACCCTGACTCTCTAGACTATCCCTCAACCCTCGACGATCTGTACATGCCCAAGACCAACACCGTCTTCTCGTCAACTCCCCCTCCCACAAAGCTTCCCACCGATATTTTTGCAGCGCAAGATATGGACTGGACCCCGGACGTGGAGGAATGTATCCTGGCTGATCTACATTCTGACGTATTGGTACATCAACTCTTTTTGGCCTGACCATCCACTTCCCCCTTTGTATAGCTATAGTTTGTTTGTTTCTTTACTACTCTCATTCTCCTCCCTTTTATCCTAATATCTCACTACATGTAATATATAAACCTATACAGTTTGCTTGTCTTCCATTCTCAAAATAAAGTTCGCATGTCTTCATCTGTATTCACTAAGCCTCTTGTTGTATCTGTGTGGTGACTCATGATATCAGCATGCATCTGTCAACCTCCATATTGAGTTTGCCACGTGCCACCATAAAGTAAAAAAAAAAGTTGACAAACTCCGCTTCTTTTTCCCACGAGCCTACCCAGAAAGTTGCATGGTTCAAGGACCTATGCATGTATCTGTAGGACGCTTCTTTGTCCTGTCTCGACTTTTGCCCATGAGGTGGAGAAAAAGCTCATGGCGAGAGGACGGAGTTTGCAAGGGAATCGCTCAACAGAGTTGGCAGGAGTCGTATGTCTGTCGATGATAGCAACATTTTGATCACAACTTTTTTGACGAAACTGCCCCTCAGCTCAATTTACTTGACATTTGTGGCAGGCTGGCCGATGGACGGCAAAACGCTTTTCAGGCCAGAGGCGGGGTTTGAACTGGAATGGGAAGTGGTTGGCATTTTAAGGGCGGATCGAATGGAGCTCTCGATTTGTGATGCTGGTCTTTCGATTCATGTTTTGGGGGGTTATAGAGAGTCAGAGATCGGGGAACTCCATCATTTCTATGCTCTTCTTTTCGTCACTCTGAACCCGTATTCTTATCATTCCTTACTTGTAGAAAGTGCACTATCTACCATTGTGGGTATGTGTGGATGATTGTAAGGAAGTATAGACATGCGGCGCTGGGACAAACACATCATATCTTTCTCAAGCTTACTGATGAAAGCTGGTTGTTTTCCATTTGATCTTTACCCGAGTGACCTTTTTCGAAAATGTAAACTTTTGACCCCCTTTTTGTAAAAGAGTTGCTTATTTCTCAGAACCGACAAAGACAACTTGCCGTCAAATATCACAGGCATCACGATACAGTGCATATCTATAGACTGATACCAAGAAAGTTTGATTTCCTAGGATGACTTGCCATTTTTGACACCACTCCAATTAGTCGCTTTTCAGGGGCTTCTTGTAGCGTTCACGTCCGCATACAGCATAAAAGTGCTTGATTCTGGATATCAGTCAATAGATATACATTGTACTGAGAAATAAGCAACTCTTCAAAACCAAATGAAGGTCAAAAGTTCAAATTTTCAAATTTTCGATCGACTCCCGAAATTTTTCAAAACCCGCCGAAAGGTCAACCATTGGATGCTAAACTCAAGCCTGGGGCATGAGAGCATTCAAAAGCAGCGTAAAAGTCAAGCGTGAGGCCAGCAGACGGCTTATACGGCACCTGCATAACCATTTCAGCTCAAGCCTGTAGGGCTAAACTCAAGCCTGTAGCGCTAAACGCAAGCCTGTAGGGCCTGTATATTTCATTCGCCGACTGTTGGAAAAAGGACAGGGAACCCCTTGGAAAAGTTCAACTTTTTTGTATCTCTTTTTTCTCCAAAACTGAATCGACAACCCACCTTTAAATTTAACATCCACCTGGATGTGCTTCGTATCTAACGATTGATACCAAGAGCGCATGATTTGCTTGGATATACTGCGACTTTTGCTACCACTCCAAACGGTCGCTTTTTGGGGGTCTATTTCAGCGATCACAAACCCATTAGACATCCAAATCTATGTGTCTTGGTACCATTCGATAGCTACACAATGCATTGTGTTGCATGTCAAATTTGAGGATGGGTTGTCCATCTCCATTTTGAGAAATAAATGTTTCTTTCCCATAAATTGGATCTCAATTTTTCAAATTTTCAATCGAATTTCGAAATTTTTCAAAACCCGCCGAAAGGTCAACCATTGGGTGCTAAACGTAGGCCTGGGGCATGAGACCACACAAAAGCCGGCCAAAAGTCTAGGCTGAGGCCAGCAGACGGTTCGAAAGCCGCCTATAAAGCCGCCTAACCCCAGGCCCATAGGGCTAAACTCATGCCTACAGGGCGAAACTCAGGCCCACAGGGCTTAACTCAGGCCATAGGGCTTAACTCAGGCCATAGGGCTAAACTCAGGCCTGAGGCCAGCAGACGGTTGAAACCCCGCCTATAAGCATGCCTAACCTCATACCCACAGGGCTAAACTCAGGCCCACAGGGCTAAACTCAGGCCCACAGGGCTAAACTCAAGCCTGAGGCCAGCAGACGGTTGAAACCCCGCCTATAAGCCTGCCTACCCTCAGGCCCACAGGGCTAAACTTAGGCCAACAGGGCTAAACTCAGGCCCATAGGGCTTAACTTAGGCCCACAGGGCTAAACTCAGGCCCATAGGGCTAAACTTAAGCCTGTGGATTTTCACACTCCGACTTTTGAAAAAAGGACAGGGGACCCCCTTGGAAAAAGTTCCATTTTGCTTGCATCTTTTTTTTCTCCTGAATGGAATCGACAACCTGTCTTCAAATTTAACATGAACGAAGATGTGCGTTTCTTCTTTCGATTGATACAATGTACGCCTGATTTCCTTGGATATATTGTAAACTTTCGAGCCGCTCCAATCAGTCGCCTTTTTACGGCTAATTTGAGCGTTCACAGACCCATCAAACATACAAATGCATGTTTCTTAATACCATTCAAACTCCGAGCATTGCATTGTGATGCCTGTAAAATTTGAGAATGGGTTGTCTATCTCAGTTCTGAGAAAAAAAGTCTTTCTTTCCAAATTATGCATCTCCATCTTTCAAATTTTCGAAATTTCAAATTTTCAAATCCCGCCATTTTTAGGGATAGACAACCCACCTTCAAATTTGACATACACTTAGGAGTGCGTTTTATCTATCGACTGATACCGAGAGAGCTTACTTTACTTGGATGGCTTGCTGCTTTTGGTACCACTCCAGTCAGTCGCTTTTTGGAGGCTTCTCGTAGCGTTCACGGCCGCACACAACGTAAAAGTAATTGTTTATGGGTATCAGTCGATAGATATGCACTTTATCGTGGTGCCTGTGAAATTTGACTGTGGGTTGTTTATGTCGATTCTGAGAAATAAGTAACTCTTTTATAAACCATAACTTCGTTGTTTCATGCAGACTTCGGCCTGCTATCTTAACCCAACACTTACTTTGCCCCAGCGCGTTGCCTCTGCGCGGAGAATTGATATTCACGGGCGGCGTTTAAAAATTGACTGGAGGATATTTGAACGCCGACATTTTTTTAAATCGACAAAGCGGGCGCCACCAATTTTTTCTCCCTTCCTCTTTCTTCTCAACTTCCCATTGCCACTGCTATCCAATGAGTGATAACGAACGTTCTGGGGCTCCAGCCGATGATGATCTTTCACTCCCTAAAGGTAAGAATCATAATGGTGTATGGAAGGAAGGAAGGAAGGCAATAGCGAAACGAAAAACTAATCGTAGGAGGATTCGTGTGTTGATATAGCTACTGTGCAAAAACTGGTCAACGAAATGATGCCTGACGATGTGGTGTGCTCCAAAGATACACGCGATCTACTCATCGACTGCTGCGTTGGTAAGATTACGGGCATTTGAAGCCAATGATCGTCGAAATTCATTGTTTTTTGGGTAGAATTCATCCACTTGATAGCGTCTGAATCCAACGAAATATGTGAAAAGGAAACCAAGAAAACGATTGCTGGTGAACATGTACTGGCCTCTTTACAAGCGCTTGGATTTGATGATTATGTAGAGGAGGTGGACGATGTATTCAAGGAACACAAGAAGCAGCAAAAGGTAAGGCACATCAGCAAGCGTATAAAGCATGGTACTTACCCGTTTACCCCTCTAGGATCGGGACAAGAAGAGCACACGATTGGAAAACACCGGTATCTCACAGGAAGAACTACTACGACAACAAGAGCTCCTCTTTGCCCAATCACGACAAAAGTTTGAAGCTCAAAACCAATAGAAAACATCACCTGTTATAGTATGCATCATCCCCCACTTCATAGTCCCCCTCCCCTCTTTATCTTCCGTATCTCTTCAACAATCTCGCACCATTGATGCCTCTTTTTTAATGTTTGACTTCTCATGTACCATACTCTCCCTTCATCGTTGTACTTTTCTTCACCGGCCTCGTAACTTTTGTCGATCTGCCGTAAATCTTCCGATAGTCTATTGTAAATAAAAACCAAGTAGATTATCACTCTAATGTCATGCCCTATCAATAAAGTCAATCTAATGAATCGTCTTTACTGTTCGCATTGTAAAAGATCGTCGGTGTAGGAACATATCATGGTCCGTCCGTGGATGCAGCGAGTCGGTTGATAATAGCACAAAACATCATTTTTATTTCATCGTGTGTATACAACAAAGGCTATCATCATCACTAACAGGTAAAAGGAGACTAAAGTAATACTAAATAGGTGTAAGAGTGGGGAGGGAAAAGGAGGGTGCATCTACGTTTAAGAGCTCATATGGTATTCTTGAGGTATATCTTGATTGTGTTCCAAAGTCTTTGCCATGAAGCCCATGAATCGATCACCATAGACGGAAGGTTTGACAGAAGAGATGGCGGCCTTGTCTTGCGTCAGGGACTTGAACATGTGTTCGGTCTTCTTCTTGGTGTCGTATGGCGTCAAAATATCAATGATACCCATAAAGTACAGCATGCCAGTAGGTTGATCCATTTCGTCTGTGGCCTGGAATCCACCCTCGTCGGAGTAAAACACACAGTTTCGACGTCTAAAAAAATAATAGGATGAGTAAATGCCTCGTTACTGACGATCGACGACTTACTCTTCAGGATCTTCAGGAAGTTCGGACAGATCCAGCTTGTCGGGGTTGGCTTGGGCGATGGCTTTTCGAACCACCTGAGCTTTGCTTTGGCGTCGTTTCATCAAAGTATCTCGACGTTCAACACGTTTTGTGTCAGGCTGAATAGGTCGGAGAAAGAAGGGGTAAGTCATTCAGTAGAGTCAAAAAGTCCAAGCTCATTTGCTTACCTGGAAGGCATGTAAAGTAGAATCCCGCACATTGTCCTTGTTTCCCCGAAGCATATCATGGACACCAATCAGCAAGCTGTAATCCATAATGTTCAAATGCACCAGTAACTGTCACATTCAATTGTAAAAGGTGAGGTTAGATCAGATCAAAAGCACGCTAATCAGGTCGTTTCGTCTACTTACTCTAACATCACGGACAAGTTGCTTGACAAACATGCCTCTCTTCTGAGGGCCCAGCTGCAGTTTTCTTTTTCGGCTTTCCCAGTTGAGATCCTTCATCACCGCACTTGGGTTGCGTTTGATTTCTTCTTCAGGCAAGAGTCGGCCAATGGTGGAGCCCTATCGGATGCATTGATTAGGACAATCAGGTGATTAAAGTGGATGTACTGTCATCGTCTTACCTTCAAATCATAGGTTTCGTGGACATCCTTGTTCGGGGGGAAGACGTTGCCCATGACAACGAAGTGGATCTTTCGACCACGTGGCAACTTGACACGATGCAGACCATAGTAACGACAAAGAAGAGTATTTGGGTTGTTGGTGACGTGCTGTAGGAAAGAATCAAGTTAGTTCATCTCCTGGCTATGCTTAACGGACTTACATCGTGGTATTGCTTCAGGATCTTGCGCATAAACTTGTGTTCGGTATGATGGATGGTCTTGATGATGAAGCGGTAATCCCTCGAGTAATAAAAGAAGCTGCCACTTTTCCCAGGAGAGCCCAATTCTGATAGGATGTACTTGCTTGTCAAAGAGATCTAAATATGCAGAGAATGAGACTAAAATCGTTCACGTCGGCACTTTTTTTAATGCTTACCAGATAATCAGCGGGATCAATACCAAATTGTTCACGCAAGTGACGGAAGACCCAAGGAGCATAATCCTTGAATTTGAAGTCGTATTTTGCGCCAGGGGTCAGTTCATCACCGGTACTATCAAGGTAAGGAGAAACAAACAAGGTTAGTACAATCCCAGGAGAGAGAGATTAGATCAAGGACTTACACATCAAAGGCTAATTTGTGAGCGGCAGAAAAGTCTTCAAGAACCAAGGGGCGATCCATTTTGGCAGAGACTCGGCCGACAGCAATACGGATGCCAGTAAGCATGTTGTACATCAAGACATAGTTCTGATGGCCTTCACCAATACGAGTACCAATCATGACCCGATCGTCGTCGTCGTCTACATCCTTCTTCTTGCGAGAGAGTCGTCGGAAAGCCTTTCGTCGAGCAGTCAGTTCTTTTTGGAATTCTTCAGACAGTTCGGTGACCTGCTTTTTGCCGTTGAGCTTGTGTTTCTGCAGGACATGGCCAGTGGTGTTGTGACGAGTGAGAGTTGATGTGGATCCATGGCGGGCTACGGTGGCAACAGTGTCGTTAGGATTGGTAGTGTTGGCGCTTTGAGGAGCCCCGTGGATGGAGGGAGCCCCTGAATCAGAGTTGACAGAAGGCAAAATGGATGAAGTGTCATATTCTGAAGGATGCAGGGGTAGAATCCCCATAGTGGTGTCCCGTCGCTTAGCGTGGATGATGGCGTCGTGAGTGGAGTGGCGCTTGAAGGTAATGTCGTCATCGCCCTGTCGATGGAATTGGTGGAGGGTTCGTTCGTGTAGAGCTTGTACGTCAAAGGGCAAAGGCTTCATGGCTGGTTTGTTGTGGTTGGCGCCCATCAAGGGATCACGAAGAGAATCGCCATGTGTGTTGCTTTTTGTGGAAGGTAAAGGTGTGGTTGGTGGTGACAGATCCAAAGGTTCGGCTACCAAGTCTATAGGGGAAGTGTACTGTTGTTCATCTTGGTCTTGATGCAGTTTCTGTTGCTTTTGTTGGTTGTAGTGATGTTGCGAGTAAAGATTGGTTGCAGCAGTCGGCGCCAAGACATGTTGTTGATCCTGGTTGGAACCATAAGAAGGTTGTTTGGATTGCTGGTCAGGAAGTGGGTGGTGGGACAGTGAAGCCAGCGACATTGGATAGTAGTGAAAGAGTAAACAGTAGTAGTAAAGAGTAGTCTAAGTAGGAGAGAGAGGGAGAGGAGGAGATCGGTAACAGTAACACTGGTGAGGGTATCAAAGATGAAATAAGAATTAAGAAAGAGAAAGAAAAGAGTGAAGAAGGAGGACGCCCAATAAATAAGAAAAGTCCTAAAAATACATTTTGGAGCTCAGCCTTTTTAGTGGCACGTGCAATGGTTCTTTTTTTTTCACTTTCCCATTGTTGCAAAAGGCCCGTCTTCTGAAACGTTTAACAAGCAATATTGCCATTCTGAGCAACCTACTGCGCTAAACGTCAGTCAACCTTTCAATAGCCTTGTTATCCACCCAATCTGTGTGTGCGCGCTCTAGCCGGAGTTTTCGCATAAGTGTCGGAATTTAATTTTTTCCACTTCTTCCACTCTCTTTCGCTTTCTTTCTTTCCCCACGCATTCACTCCCTTTTATGCCACCTTCTCTCTGTCCCTATGAATTCAACCGAAGACACCATTCCAACCTCTCCAGCAGTCAATAGCATGGCGACTGACGGTACTAATGAAGCCTCTCCTATCGACGACGACGACGACGACGACAACGACAACGACAATGACGCTTCTCACCAACACTCACATATCGAAACTGACACTGTCTCCATGGCAACTTCCACTATGAACGGGACCTCAACAGTCGATATTGCTAATGGTGCGCAAACGGTAACAGCGACTACTTCCGACAGCCTTTCCACCAATACTGACTCCTTGGTCACTGGGCCTCGTGATACAATGATCCCTGCCGCCTCGCCCTATCCCTCCTCCAATTGCCCTTGCTATACTATTGTTGCACTTGAAGATACTCGCCAGTGTGGACTCTGCGGCCGCTCTATACCAATAGTGGACGATCTTTTGAAGGAATGCGATACTCAAGAACAAGATATCCAAGCGCTACAACAAAGACTCGACGAAGGCCAGCGACGAATTGCAACACAAACGGACGACATCTCCCAACTACAAATGACAGTAGAGCGAACAAAAAAGGAGCTCGATGGCACAACACACGCCTTTGATGCGCTGCAAATCGACATGGAACAGCTGAACGACAAGTATGTGGATGAAATCGACCGGGTGGCGGAAATGCAGTACTCGAAAGATATGGTGGAAAACGAACTGGAAGATCTGTCTCAGCGGTTGTTTGAAGAAGCCAATGGAATGGTTGCCAATGAAAAGCGGGAAAAACACAACTTGAAGGTGACTCTGAAGCATTTGGAAAACCAGCTCGAGGAAACGTGCGATAGATTGGCGGCAGAGCAAATGCAACTGGAGGAGCTACGACTAAAAATGGAAGCCATGCAGTACCTGGAAAACAACCACGACACTTCCAACAGAAACAGCGACGCCATCTTTATCGACAACAACAACAACAGCAGCAGCAGTAGCAGCAAACGAAGCTCGAATGGCTTGACAGATGTATTAAATGGGCTGGGATCCAATGGTTTGGCTGGTGTGTCTCAAGACGATCAAGTGGCGGACAAAGACTCTTGGCCCGACATGGATACTATGCTTCTGGACGAATTCGTCGAGTTTGTCAACTTACGGACCTCTGTACCTCTCAAGAAACTCCACACCATTCCATTTATGAAACATTGTCAGCTAGAAGATGTGGACCCCTGTCTTCGGTTTGGTGGCAACTCTCGGCTCTCTGCGCGGAAGATGAACGAGGCGATTGTGATGAACACCTGCTTTATTGAAGATGCTCCTTATGGATTTGCCGAAGAACAAGCGAAACGACCGGTGGATATGCCTCTCAAGATCTCGGCCGGGAAAACGATGATTTGGGAACGCTTCAGCTCTAGTGGTCAAGGTGGCGTATTCGCTGGGTGCCAAGCCTGTGGCCGAACAAATGATGCTGCCTCTCTGCCTTACCGGGTGCGGATCTCCTACTTTGACGACTGGGCTTGTATTGATCGCTACTGTCGGGATCGTTTGGTGGCTGTATGTGAATTCTATGTCTTCATCCGGAACGTGCGCCAAGGCTATTATAGTACTCGAACCATCATCGACCTGTACCAAGAGGCAATGCGGCTACGACTACAGATGTTTTATGCCAGGTAAGATAGACTACTTCACTCTCTAGGCTCTTACTTGTAGTGACTTTGCATTTATAGAATGGGGGCACTGCCTTGGACGATCCGTAGTTTGGGCATCACTGGTGACAAGATTGGATCAGCGACTTCCCCAAAGTTTGAAATCCCAGGACCACCATTCAGCGAATCATCACCTCTACCGCGCAAAGAAGATCCACTCCATGGCGACAACAAACGAGGCGGAAGTTTGGATGAGCATGTCATGCAGGAACAACAAATCGCCATTACGACACCAATCGCAGCTACTCGAAAATCAAGTGACGAGGAAGTATGACTGCAATGCAGTCGTCGCTAACACTATGTATGACAGGTAGATCCCCATGAAAACGAAGAACAGGATATGCCTTGGTCCCCCCCCTCTTCGGTGGTTTACCTTTTACCGCTCCCCTCCCTTTTTTTTCTTATAGTACCACTATCTTCTTTTGCACATACATACCTACATATCTGTAAAGTAAATCAATCTTAATAAAAATCTGTTTCAATGTATTCTATCCGATTAAAGCGATTTGACATGACTTTTGTTACCTCTTGCATGGTCAGGGCATTTTTGAGTCAGGGTTAACCCCTAATGCACAATCTTCACATACAGCCTACTCTTTCCAGGTCTCATGCTGCCTGTTGACACTACTTGAATGAATGCATTTGCATAATTTCTTATGCACAATGTCAAAACTAGATGCGTGAAGGGGTGGGGCAAGTGCCCTTGACAATGGCGGCGTTTGAATTACGATAATAAATGCTTCTCTTGCCTATCCCATCTATTCTTTGCTTCTTCTTCGCTTCTTCATCACTTTTATTTTTCCATCGTCATTCACATAACTCTACAAACAACTTACATCTTGATCGACGGACGCAGGGTAACTCTCTCCTTTTTACTGTCTTGTCCATCTTTGTCGTACCATGACTAACATATTGCCTTTTTGCATCATTGTTCTCGCTCGTTACACTAGATTAGTCATTAAAGTCTTGTACATAACTTCGCAGCCTCCTCACCCTCTCCCATATAGCTTAAGCATAGTCCCAATCGGTCAATAAAACTTACTTGAATCCATCTCCACGACTACCGTTGTGTACGATAAGAATTTCACTCTGTGTATGAATGACCAATCTAACTTTTCGACTCGGTTACTTTGCTTTTAGAACTCTACCTACACCAGCACCGTGTGTTCCTGGCATCTTCCAGTTGGGAAAATCAAAAAACGGCCGAAATTATCAAACTTGGCTTTTCGAAAAAAAAAAAAAA
>LT551811.1:275696-310611 GCA_900079185.1 Absidia glauca
GAGAATCTCGTAGTCCAAGTTAATAATAAAAGTATATCAAATCTTTGCCCATACCCTTCCGCTACTATCACTGATACTTTTACACAGCTTGGCCGTCTTTGTGCACCTCCATTTGCTTACGTTTCTCAGCAGTTTGGTCATTCCCACTACAATAGCTCGCTGCCATTAGACATTAGCTCAACTACTACCCCAAACATAGCATGTATCAGAACCCTCTAGTCCTATCCCATCAATAAAGCCTACTTGGATCATCATACGAAAGACGTTATCAAATCCACGACCATGACAATACCGTGTACATTATAAAGACCAAACTACAAATGCGTAGCTCATACTAGTTGTAATGAATCTAATGACATGTATATGATCGTAAGGTCTATCTTCGCATACATACAAAGTTTTATTGGTACAACAGGATTAATGGGCTATGGTACAGACTATGTTTGAGGCCGGAGTTAAGCTAATGTGTAAATGGCGACGGGTTGTAGTGAGAATGACTGAGCTACTGTAAAAATCAAGCGAATGGAGGCGGACAAAGACGGCCAAGCTGTGTAAAAGTATCAAAGACAGTAGCGGAAGGGCATGGGCAAAGAATTGGCACACTTTTATTAGTAACTTGGACTACGAGATTCTCCAATGGAATGGGAGTGCACCTAAAAAAAAATTGCGAGGGTTTCCCATGTTTTTTACATTTGAAAATTTTTAAAAGAGCCTTTTTGGGCGACATGAAGCAGTGGTGAAGTCGTCATTAGCATCGTCGTCGTCCCTATTGCTGTCGTCATCGTTGTAGCCGATCTAGTGTCAAAAGAAAGAGGAACGATGCAAAAGGCAAAAAGTTAGTAATGGTAAGCAAAAGATGAAAATGACGTGAGAAGAGGAGAGTTACCGTCCGCTCGTTCGTTTGCTCGTTCGTTCGTTCGTTTGACGTCGTGGAGTAAAGAGAATGACAATGGAGGCAAAAAAGTAATGACGAGGGGAAGAAGGAGCAAAATAATAGGACGGGCAAGAAAATAATCTTGTAGCCAACCGGGGTTTGAAATCTAGAGTGCATAGGCAAACATTGTTGGAGGAGTGTGTGGGCAGGGGCGGTTTTATCTTCATTTCAAGTTGAGTCCCATCTATGACCGGGAGTGAAGGCAGGGACTCAGAGAGTTCCCCGCCATGTAAGTCCTTATTGTCAGGATATGCAGGTTGGTTCTGTCCGAATGTTTCTGTCTGTGGCATTCCCCCTTTTCATGGGGAATGGCCCATGCTTTTTGAAAAGCGGCGTCTGAAAAGTCCTGATTACTTTTTGGCTTTCTGAACTGAGGATGCCAGGAAACGATGGTGTAGAGAGAGTTCACAAGGCAAAGTAGTCATTTCGAAAAGTGAAGTCTGTTCACTGATACACTCGACATAGAGTGAAATCCTTATTGTACACACACAAAAAAAGTCAAAGCCAGAGCAACAGCAGCGGCATCTCGGTTCCCTTCGCTCAAGTTTGGCCTTAGGAATGAAGACAGTAGTCATGGAGATGCGTTCAAGTAAGTTTTATTGAGTAAATTGGATTATATTCAAGCTAATTGGGGGGGGGGAAGGCAGTGAAGGTACACACAGGACTTGAAATGACTAACCTAGTGTCATGACTAAAAGAGTGAAGGATGGGAGACTTGGGTGAACAAACCTAGCATCATGAGGGTGGGGAGAGCTGCTCAGTGGTGCCAAAAAAGTGAGTGGTAGTGTCCAAAAAAAGTGGGCTAAAGGGTAGTGTTCTTTGTAGCCTTAGCGGAGTTGGAAACTCGCCTGTCCACAAGTCGCTCCAAGTCTTGACAGCATGAATGGCAAGACACGAATTGTAATTCTTGACTTTATTGGTTATAGTGAAGGATAATAGTAATGAAGGGTATAGTTTGATTTAAGTGGTATCTATTTTCTATACAAGGAGACTGTCAACAGAGCGCCTGCAAGTGTCATGATGCTGCACAATGCAAAAAGACCGATCGGGCCAATGGTGTCGACCTATCATTAACCAAAGAAGGCAGAGTCAATAAGTAGATGAGAGACTTGTAATTCTGACTGTTCGATATGTACTTACATTCTAAAATACGGCCGCAATAGAGATGTTCATAGGCACTCTAACCAAATTCATGACAGATGCTCTTGATTCCTCGGGGATCACCTCGGCCTTCAGAGATGAGATAGATGGGTAATATATTCCAGTAGTGAATTCAAACGCATGATAAGCAAGTCCAAGTGTAATCATCTAATAAATGAGACATGATGTGAGCATGCAGTTGTTCTTGGTACTCCATTATTGTTATGTTACTGATGATATCCTGGTGGCCATGGTGCAAAAGGAGGCGGCAGCAATGACAAAAGCCATAACCAACAATCGGTCCTTCGATACTATCTTTGCATAGATTTGTGTGCTGGATTTTGATGATAGACTTCCAAGGACCCTGAAAGTTAAAGAGCCACACATCACGGCAAGCATCATCGTTGAGAAGTGGTAGCCCAGGGGTAATTCCTTCTTAGCAGCATGGCCTAACACAAAGACAATGCTAGTTAGCGAATCTTCCTTCTGGATGCTTTTTGAATCCCCGCCTCCAATTGTCTTACCATAATAGACCTTGGCAGCATTCTGTATAGCAGGAGTGTAGAGGAGGACAAAAGTATACATCGACACTTCAAAAAACGTTTGAGCAGCGCAAAGTACAAGGATAGTGGAACCTAAAAGCTAAAGTCAGTATATGTCCCAAGAAGCCCTTTTGCCACCATACTGCTAAAGAGGGTGCGGTAGCCTTGTTTCAAACTATCGATAAACTTGATAGTTTATCATAAAGCAAAAGTAAAGTGAGTTTGTCTTTCAATCCAGCAGAGATAGTGAGTGGTAGACTTACGTTTCCTTGTCGATCGCCGTAGTTTTCATCCCAGGTTGCTCCCATGAGAGTTGCAGCAGAGACCAATAAGAGCATGGCCAGGGCATAAGGAGACCATACACCCAAATGATCTACCAGAGGATTTGCCACAACACCAGCTATGATGGCGACAAGCCCATTCAGAAAAGTACCGGTTGCAAATGTTTGAGATCGCCATTCCGCCGGATAGCCTCTTGAGGAGTGTTCGGAGACGTACCAAGACTCGAACACAGTGTACATCAAAGTCCCTGAAGTTCCTGATAGAATGTGAGACGCCAGCAAAATCCAGTAGGTGTCCATGAGTCGTAAGCATAATGAGGCGATCATGGTGATACAGAATAACATGCATATCTTCCGTCGTCCCCTAGATCGAAAATAGAAATGCCGGTCAGTACGTAAGATTCACCGTTTCTCTTTCATTTACCATGAATCTGCCACACTTCCCAAAGCTGTTCCGATAGAAGCGCCGCAGAGGAATCCAGTAAGAAAAAGGAGCGCAATTTGTTGGAAGGTCAGGCCGTAGGTGGTGTAGAGCTTGTAAAGATAAGGACCCTGTATCCAATCTGAGCCTATGGCGACATGAAAGAAGAAGACAATGTGAAGCATTAGCACTTGTTGTACCTATTGTCTTAAGACTTTTAGCTTACCCATCACAATTAGATACACAGCCAAATAGTTTCGCTGGAATGCCCTAAAACGTTGATGCATCTCAGGGTCCGTAATGTCGCCATGGAGGTTGGTTTCCAACGTCGAGTCATTGTTGAGTAGGGTATCATTCTCCATCGCAGTAGGCCACAGTATATGAGAGGAGGAGATCAGAAATGTGTAATGTAAAAAAGTAAAAGAGAAAGAAGAAAGAGATAAGCGAGCACAAAAAAAAATTGGTACTTGATTTTAGCTGTCGGGATTTTAAATTTCGACACGATATGATATGCAGGCCAGCCTCTCGGACCTCCGAGATTAGTGCGACTATCAAAGTGTGCAAGACATACAAAGTAGTTTTATCAAAGTACATAACAGCGCAAAGTGGATAATACAAAAGAGAGTGGGATAGAGGGTCTAATCTTCTTTTCTAAGTGATATGTAGGTCCAAGTCATGCCAATGCCGACTTTGATGAAGCCAAGACGTTCAAACAAAGCCGTGCTGCCTAGATTTGGGTACTCGACCAGACTTTGTAAGTAGTATTGTACGGTATCGGCATGAGGAGCATGATCGAGTAAAAACCGAGTCTGTTGATTACAAAGATCATCGACAACAATGCTGGCCAAGTTTCTTCGTCGGTAGTCAGGGAGCACATGCAGACCACCAATAGGTACTACAGCAACAACAAAAACCGAAGGTACCATTGAATACTTTAAGGAGAATGACAACGAGATAGCCTTTACACAACTTACGATCACGATGGGTGTATCCCCAGGCCACTAGTTCACCGTGGGTATTTCGTAGAGCGGTTGACATACGGAAGCAATCCTTGACATAGCTGGAATCATACAAGATCTTGTTTTTCTCGACCACCTATGGGGAATGAGAGGGCTGTGATTAGAATGCGCTCCTGTAGGAATCCCTTGAAAGCTTACCTGGGTGACATCCTTTGCGGCAAGACGGGAGATTGGATAAGGACTATCCAAGGGACTTTCTAGTAAGGCTTGAGCAGGTTTGACAAACATGTGGCAGGGGCCATAGTCGGATACTTGATACAGTGCGTTCACCAAAGGTTGCCATAAGATGGACAGTCCATGAAACAGAAGTCCACTATCCGCCCATTGGTTCGTTACCTCCAAAAGCACAGGTTCCAAAAGTTCAACCGATCGTTCGTACAGGGACTGCAAATCATCGTCGTAAATTCGAGGCACCTTTTCGCCACCCCAATCGCCCGCCTGCGCTTGTTCTTTCATGGCATCAGTAATGGACCCATGGCTATCCAGGTATGATTCGGTGCTGACATAGATCCGTAGTCGATGGAAGTTGTTGACGATAATGACTACAGGTTCATCGGAGGGAATATGGCCGGGATCGGGATGAGTGGAATATACTTTGGATCGGCCCAAGGTGTCGACAGTGGAATGCCCGGTTTGAAGAAACCAGCCAAGGAACTGCGAGCAGCTGGGTTGATGATGGCGGGCGAGTTGATCTATCAATGGTGCATACTGATCGGTGGTGAGTAGATGCAATCGAGAAGTCGACATCACAGGATCGATTAAGAAGAAAGGAAGAAGGGGATGAAATCTGACAAGAAACCCCACAATAAATATTTCATGTATAAACTCCGCACCGGGCGAAACTTCGCAATCAGATAATGTGGCGGTGTTGTACCTGAGTACATGACGGGATGACATGATTTTTGGTACAATCACGTTTTCCGCTATCTATAAAGCCACAACACATCAAAATGAAAAGAGTTTGTAACTACTATGATTGTTAACGAGTCCTCTCCTGAGAAAAAAGCCAAAGGGTGAAGTATCACTACCCTTGATGTGCCTAATTTTCACTGCCAATGATCTACACTTTTATTCACTGTCAGGTGTCCGAGTTTTGGAGTCACTTTCTGATAGTATGTACATAACTGTACGGCCTTCCTGATTATACCGTTCAACTTTTTTTTACATTCCATCCAGTAGGCTCATGCCCTTATCCAGGAGGACGATCATTTGGAAAAAAAGGTTTCGAGAGCAAACCAAAAACCTGAAAACCGACATACCGACCTTTATCACTTAAACCCCATCAGATCTCTCTTCGGGGGAATTTTAGGGCAGGTCCACATGAGCAAGTCTAAAAAAAAAGTCGGCACTTCAAAATATGCCTGTGGGCAGGTTCCAAAAAACCCCGGAGCTTCAAATTAGGTCTGCAAAGGTACGAATTATTAGAGGTCATGCATTAATGATTGAAGAAGTGTTTATTAGAATGTATATGGTTAGATGTTTATACTGAAAGAGGTGAAATCATCCAGTGGTTGTAAGGAAAGAAACCGAAAGCTTTAGCAAAAAAAGTGGAGTGTGGGTGCCATGGTCCATTTTTGTGCTCAGGTACAGGAGGTTCATCACATTGTGGACCTATGCTGTGCGTTTAGACAAAGATACTGTACAGTAGTCTAACGCTCGTTTAGTGAAACAGTATACTTGTAATATGAGCGTGCTCATATTACGCAAGAAACATGCATTTGGATGTCGAATGGGTCCATGAACGCCACAATAAGTTTTGAAAAGGCGATCGATTGGAGTGGCACGAACCAAAAAAGTAAACTTATCCAAGGAAACCAGGCGTTCTTGATATCATGCAATAGATACGAGGTACGTTCATATCCTTGTCATATTTCAACACAGGTTATCCATACAGTTTGGGAGAAAAAAGAGAAACAAACCTTTTTTCATAGGGATGGCTCAACGCTTTTGTTTTGTAAAGAATGCTTTATTTCTCAGAACTGAGATGGACAGCCTGCGTTCAAATTTGGCAAGGACTTAGATGTGCCTCGTATCTAGTGCATGATACCAAGAAACATGCATTTGGATGTCGAAAGGGTCCATGAACGCTACTATGAGTTTTAAAGAAGTGACCGATTGGAGTGGCACGTACCAAAAAAGTGAACTTATCCAAGAAAACCAGGCGTCCTTGGTATCATGCAATAGATACGAGGCACATCTACGTCCTTGTCAAATTTGAACACAGGTTGTCCATACAGTTTGAGAGAAAAAAGAGAAACAAAACTTTTTCCAAAGGGATGGCTCAACGCTTTTGTTTTGTAAAGAATGCTCAATTTCTCAGAACTGAGATGGACAACCTGCGTTCAAATTCGGCAAGGACTTAGATGTGCCTTGTATCTAGTGCATGATACCAAGAAACATGCATTTGGATGTCGAATGGATCCATGAACGCTACAATAAGCCTTAAAAAAGCGACCGATTGGAGTGGTACGTACCACTTACAGACATTACATATATTGGGTAGATTGGCGTATGTGGGACATGAGATCTTTGTCTATACTTGATCAGGGTGATATGGCTTGCCTGGGGTGAAAAGCAGTTGGATTATTTCTGTAGTAGGATAAGCTTCTCAAAGGAAGATATAACATGGCACCAGAGGAAGTGTGGAAGTCGATCGGATGTAAAAATGGGTCTGCTGTCAGTTGACAACAGTCGGTTGTGTAAAACCAATGTTGAGTGAAAACTGAACCACGTTTAGGGAGCAGTTCAGTTATCTTTTTTAAATCTTCGTCTAAAAACACCCCGTTCTTTAAGTACCATTCTTTTTGGGCGTTCAGTTCTGCCCACAAGCCTATTTGAAATTTTGACTTTTTTCGGGGGACCTGCCCATATGGACCTGCCCCTGGAATTCCCCCTCTCTACGCTTGAGTTAGGCGGCTTTTGAGACGTCTGTCGCCCCCTTATGCTTGGGTTTAACCCTGTATACCTACTTTTTAGGTGGCTTTTCAGTGGTCTCGTTCCCCAGACTTGAGTTCAGCACTCAATGCTTGACTGTCCGGCAACCTCTGAAAATTTGAGAAGTCGATCCAAAATTTGAACCCCAATTTTTTGGAAAGAGGGATTTATTTCTCTCAACTGAGATAGACAACCCATCCTCAAATTTTACAGGCAACACAATGCAATGCTTGTCTATCGATTGATACTAAGAAACTTGCACTTTTATGACTTATGGGTCCTTGAAGGCTACAATAAATCTTAAAAAGCGACTGATTGGAGTGGCACGAAAATTGGCAAATCATCCGAGGAAATCAGACGTTTTTGGTATCGGTCGGTAGATAAAAAGCACATCTGGGTTTGTGTTAAATTTGGTGGTAGGTTGTCTATTCCATTCGGAAGAAAAAAGAGGTTCATAAAAAGTGGGACTTTTCCCAAGGGGTGTTGTCCTTTTTCTGCAGACGGAGTTTGCAATTTCAAAAGGGCTTGAGATGGGCCTAAAAGTCTGAGTTTAGCCTTATAAGCTTGGGTTTACCCCAACTGGCCTGAATTAGCCCCATAGAGTTGAGATGGCTTTATAGGCGACTTTTGGGCCGTCTACTGGCCTCAGGCTTGGTTTTTGGGCGGCTTTTGAGTGATCTCATGCCCCAGGATTAAGTTTAACACCCAATACTCGACTCTCCGGCGGCTTTTGAAATTTGAAAATTCGATCGCTCGGTGCCCCCTCCAAGATTGCTTAGCAGCCGAGCATACCTGAATTCAAATTTTATAAGTACACTCTTTTTGGTAGATGAGAGACTTGATAAATGAAACACCTTTTTTTTTATTGTCCTTACTGCTTCAAGATGTGTTAACTAGACGGGTTGGTTCACTTTGTAGAAACTAGTCGGGCTGTTCGGTTTCAAAGTCAGATCTGCATGAAGATAGACACTATCCAGGGGCCGACTTTTTGTATGTCTGCCCTTTTTAAGACGATAAAAGTTTTCAGGGTATGATACAAAGTTGCATATCGCTGTGCATAACATTGCTTGTCGTCATAATGATCATCCAAGATTGCCAAAGAAGAGCAATGTGAGCCATGAGTTGCTTAGAATTGACCTGATAAGCAAGATGAGCTTATTGAAAGAAAGCTATGCAGAGAAGGAGAGGCAAAATATAGTGGGAAGAGAACTATTTGTGATTTGAGGGTATACAGTAAAAGATCTGAATGTCTCCTTTTTGTTTAATGGTCAAGAGAATCTTCCCTTATGTATTTGAAAAACAGAAACCACTGGAGGCAAGCAATTCGGTTTGACAGATGGGGTAGGCAAAGCTTTCATATGCCAATTTCAATGGCGGAGTTTCAATAAAACTATCAAAGATTCCAAAAATTCGCCTTTTCCACTTTTCTTTCTTCTTTCTTCTTTTCTTCAACAATTACGCCTTCCTATTTTATCTGCTCCATCGACATGAGTTTTGAACTCAATACAGTTAGCTACGCGTTACTGACCTCCATATTTGGCGCCACGGCCTTCTTATCATTGCGGAACGCCAAAGGCCCAGACATCCATCCTCTACTTTTGAACGCCCAATCCGATGTCTCACGTTTACGCCATGCTGGGGAATCAGCCATTTACCGATCTCGCATGTCTCCTAATGGCGTGCCACTACTGAATGTCTTCGACCGAGGTGTGCGCACATTGTTTGATCTTCATGAAAAGGGCGGAAAAATCAAGCACCCTCAAGCATCCTTCCTGGGGCGACAAGAGCAATGGGTAAGGTTGAAGGGAAGAGAAATACTGGGTTTCAAGTAGCGCAATCTAATCATTCTTCTTCTTCTTCTTCTTTTGTATCAGCAAACTCATAGTAAGTCGATCATATACTGACTCAGGGCCGCCAGGCAGGATGTGGACTCACTATGATGTACTTACCCTTTCGTTTTGCTTTTGATTTATAGCGAGGGTTGCTCAGCGTTGTCGACAAGTCTATGGTGGATTGCGTCAGCTCACAAACTTGGTACCAAGATCTGGTCAGTCTTCTTCCTTCGTTGGTATCTACGCTTACGGCTCAATCGGTAAGGAGGGACTTGAAAAAATATATACGTGTGAATATATGCGCCGTGATTCATCATCTGACCGCCTTTGTTCTAGAAACCATGACATTAACCATAGGTAAGAGCATCTTACTTTGAATTGATAACTTTTACTCACTGCTTGGATACTTTTTAGCTTGCCATAACAATGGGTTAGTGACGGTGCCTATTGGAGCCAGGTCATCCTCGTCTCATGTTGAACATGTTATCAAGACAAGTGGTTTGCAAGTCCTGGCTGTTGATCAGTCTCATCTTGATCAAGTGATCTCATTGATTAAAGGCACCAATATCAAGCTCCTGATTCTTTCTGAAGACGGCATGGTGGTGGATACCAAATTGGATGTGATCTACCTCAAGGATGTTCTGGCCAAAGGCAAGTCTACCACTGTTGATTGTGTTGTACCAGGTAACTGATAATGTAGTGTATGCTACATAGAATGACTCACTTTATATGTTGGCCTTATTGAATAGAACCCAATGATATTGCCAGCATCTACTTTACGAGTACATTGGTAAGAAAACTTGATACCAATTGGGTGCGACGGCTTACGTGATCCCATTTTATACAAATGTAGGACATCAATCCAGGTGTGGTCTTGACGCATAAGAACTTACTCTCAAATATCGGTAATAATATCAACGAAGCGGGTGAACGGAAAGATCACATAACTAACCCTCTCTTTACCATAACAACAGCAAGCTACTTGCTGGTGACTCCCCCTCAAGAGAAAATCACACACAAGGATCGACTGATGTATAATCTTCCTCTTGGTAAGAACAGAAATGAAACCACGGCTGTCTTTCTTACTGAATACCTTTCTTTCCCGCTCTCTCTCTCTCTCTCTCTTTTAGATAATGTATTTGGGTTTGTGCTTTCTTCTATCTTCTCTTTCTTGGGTGGGTCCATCGCCTTTGACAATGAATACTCGGCCAGCGACCACTTGACGTCGTACTTTGATGTAATTGCTGATTCCAAACCAACTATCTTTGCTAGGTACATCATACAAGCTAAATAAATTGATTGCTAATACATCTTCCTCGTCTTATCACTTTTGTAGTGGGTCGGGATTCTTCAACACTGTCCGGGAACACATCGAACAGCAATACGGTAACTCATTCTTCTTCCGCCGCGGCTACGACAAAAAGCACTCCTTCTTTAAAGAAGGGCGTTTGGTGAAGGACAACAAGTACGACATGATTGTGTTCCGGGACATCCAGCGCAAATTTTTTGGCGGCCAATTACGTTTGGTCTATCTTGAAAATGGTAAAGTAGGCATGCTATAAGGATACGCTTTAACGACTTGACTTTTGTGTGTAGATGAAGCAAGTCAGCCTATATCGACCTTTGTGCGTGCCGTGCTGGGAACACAAGTGTTAAAGGTATTCAACAGCGCGGAAACAGCCTCGACAATGACAGCATCCATGTTTTACGATTATAATGCCGATCCCTGTGCCTTTGGCGCACCGTTACCATGCAACGAACTGAAGCTCATGGACTTTCCGGAACAAGATCTATACAGTGATGACTCTCCCAACCCTCGGGGCGAGATATGGATCAGGGGCAACAACGTATTCCTCGGCTACTGGAATGATCCTGATACGACGGCTGATGTGCTCGATGCGGATGGATGGTATATGACGGGTGCGCTTGGTGAAATCCTTCCTAACGGCGCTTTGAAGCTCCTGGGCAAAAAATAGTGGACTAGATGTAGTTTTTGTAAACGATACTCCTTACGCTTACCCTTATTAAATCTTTAATGTAATCTTGAATAAAACATGTACGCTGTAGTGTTTGGTGCTCCTTTAACAAGGTTGATGCTCCCTCATCATCCCTGCCAGCCAATCAATCACACTCCGCTTCCGGCTACAAATAATCCGGTCAGCTCTCCCCTCCTTCATTCTTTTGGTCAAGACACTAGGTTAGTCATCCAAGTCCTGTATACACCTTCGCTGTTTCCCCCCCCCTCCTCTGTATAGTCTAAACATAGTCTCACTCACTCAATAAAACTTATTTGTAACCATCTCCATGACTACTGTCTTGATTTTTAGGGCCAACCTTGAGCGAACGAACCGAGATTCCCCTTAATTTTGTGTGCAATACGGATTTTTGCTATGTATCAAGTGTACGGATCAACAAAAATCCTTTTTCACTTCATTCATTTTCCCTTTGGGCTCTATCTACACAAGTACAGTGTATCCCTGGCATCCTTTTGTTGAAAAAACCAAAGACGCTGTCCAGACTGTTAAACTCCGATTTGTTAAACTCCGATTTGGGAGAGAAGGATAGATTACCCCTATGAAGAGTTCCACTTTTTGTTGGACATGGATTTCCTCGTAAAGGCGATAACAAACCCTACCTCAAATTTCACAGAAAGAGTGTACTGTTCCTTTCCTATCGGTAAATGCCAAAGATGCTAGATTTCTTGATTCAAATGCTGCCTGTGAGGGTCTTCTAATAAGTCGCTGTTTGGGGGGGGGGCTTTGTTTACAGTAGCGTTCACATACAGCACAGACGTACTTCAATTTTGGTATCATCCGATAGATATGCATTATATTGTGCTACATGTGGAATTTGAAGATGGGCTATCCATCTCAGTTTTGAGAACCACAGCGATTCGTCACAAACATTTACAACTGGAAATCGTAAAGTTCCTAAAAAGCTTCAATGAGTTCAAACTCCGCCCGCCCACTTTTTTTCACACATTTTTCAAACTCTCATGTGCGTAAGCCAAAGCTTGGTGCACCAGTGCATGTCAGAATTTCCAAGATGACTGGAGCATAGTCAAAAGATTAAAGTCATGGAGATGGTTTCAAGTAGATTTTATTGACTGAAGGGGACTATGATTAAACTATATGTAGGACTTGCCTTGGAATGACTAACCTAGTGTAATGAGCTACGGAATGAAGAAAGGGAGAGTTGATCAGCGGTACTAAAAGTATCAGTGGCAGTGTCGTTGAGCCCAATGCCTAATCTAAGTATATGTCTGTCCATTCCTGGTGCCAGAGAGCCTATATCCGTTGTCATCCCCATTCGTTCTCTAAGAAAAAAAGGAGCAAAGATGCAAAAAGCAAATGTTAGTCGTGGTGAGACAAAGATGGACAAGATGGTGAGAAAGAGAGAGTTGCCCTGCATTCGTCGTTAAGGTCGTTGTGTAGAGTGCAAGTCGTTTGTGGTGCGGTGCTAATGTTGACGGAAATAAAAAAGTGATGAAGAAGCAAAGAGGAGGCAACGAAAAGAAATGACGACAAAGTGATTCTTTGTAACAAAGTCGGAGTTCGAAATACCGTGGGGATGAGTGATAATTTTCTGGAGGGGCTATTTTCTGTTAGTTTAGATGTTGAAACTCCGTCATCTGAACTAAATTTAGCCGCATTCATGTACAATGCGGCAAAGGCAACAAACTAAACATCATATGAAGCCATTATGTCATAATGGCCTTTTGTTTATCTTCATGGGTAGAGAAGAAAACGTATATTGCTCTATGGTTTTCATTAGAGAGAGTGGCCTATCGTCCGTATCACCAAAAGGCGATATAATTCTCAGGGTACCCATATTTGAGATGAGATAGATAGGCCAGAGCGCAAAATCTAATGGCTTGGCTGAGCGGAGTTTGAAACCCCCGATATCGATTACACATTTCGAAAGAATCCCTTCCGACACTTCTTTCGCTCTTTCTTTTCTCCTCTCGACAGCATTAGACGGAACCAGTCCACCATTATGAAGCTTTTTAAGAGTGTGCATGACTTTAACTATGGCTGGAACATTGTATCGACAGCACAGTGGCAAAAATACCCCAACGAAAACTGTCCTCATGTCCAGCACGTCGATGTCTTACACCGGTCTGTGGATCATCAAACTGGGGTGCTTACTACTGAACGACTTATTACTGTTGAACAAAACGTCCCAACTCTCATTCGAAAGGTAACAAGAGAAACGTCAGTGTCATGGTGGTTGCTAACCTTTTGCTACTATAGATTCTAGGGTCTAGCACTACTCAGTACGTCCGTGAAATCTCCATGATTGACCCCAAAACCAAGACCTTGACTATGCGAAGTATCAACCTCACCATGGCGAACTTGCTGACAGTGGAGGAAACTATCGTATACCAGGTGCACCCGGAGGACAAGGAAAAGTAAGCAAACTTTAAAAAAACAAGGGTAAATTTGATTGTGTGTATTCACTATGGGGTATTATAGGACACAGTTTACTCAACAGGCCGCTATCTCTGCTGGAAGTGTGATGTCACGTTGGGGCAGTCTGGTGGAAGACTTCTCTTTGAAACGATTCCAACAAAATGCGGCTGTGGGTCGTGAAGGGTTTGCAAAGGTGTTGGAACGATTTGTGGTCATGGCCGAGGCTGCAGAATCGAACAAGGCTGGACTAGACTCCTAATCCCTCTTAGACAAAAGCATCTTCACCTAGAATAGTTTACCCCTGCGCTTTTGTTTACTTTGTCATAACACCTTTTCTTGTAATTAGACCTTTGTGCTATATCACCACTCTGCATCCCTTCCATTTTGTATACTCACTCACTCTGTTTAATAAAGAAAATGCTACCCGTTGATCATCTCTTTGCAAATGGTCATCCCAAGGGTCCATGGCCAAATGGGCGGGGTTTGAAATGTGAAAAAAGAGCCTTTTTTTACTCGACTCTTATTTACGAAGGATCGGCTGTGCGTATACTAAACATGGACAGTGCACCATCTTTTGTTTGTGAAAGGTGGGCGATTGGATCATTGGTGCAAGGTCAACCGATAGATCGGTAATCATTGAAAGGACGAAGGTAACAAGGTCAAGGGAAATTGCGGGGATCGGAGCATGTTGTCACTTATCTGACTGACATTATAGTTTTTTAGGTTACCAAGAACTTATTACAAACCGAAAACTACCATCAGACATGCGGTTTGGAAAATGAAATGATGACACTTGGGCGGTTGTAGTTATTCCTTTGATCGTCCTCCGGGGTTCAAAAAGGCCGGGTAAAAAGGATCCTTTACGTTTCTATAGTCTGATTGACTGGCTAAACCTTATTATTTGTCATGTAGTGTAGTTTTCCCGGTCAGTCATTCAATGCTGTGTGATATAAAAAAGGACCTTCGGGAAACAAGGTCAAAGAGACTCACTCATCAAATTTTCAATGCCCGTTTTTTAATCTCCGCCGCCTTGCTCTAAAAATGAATCCCCACACTTTTTTTTATTTTTTGTCTCTCTTTCACTTCTTTGCACGATTATATCCTCCACCTTTTTTACTTTTAGGCCATTCAACAACATTGCCATCAACGATGCAAGCAAACCGGAAACATTCTTGGATGTTTGGCTGGACTCCTCCATGGCATCGGAAAGAAGGCGACATGAATCAACATTCTTCGACTGCTGGACATCAACGACGTAGGCAACAGAACCAGTCGTCGAAAGTAGCCACATTCGACAACGATCAGATTCACTACTCTTACAACAATAATACCAACGAATCCTTCCCTTCTTCACGTCAAACTGATCGAACTGCAGACACAGGCTCACCATTGTCATCGTCCAACTCTTCCTTCACCAGCTCACTCAGACGCAACACCAAAGGCTCTGTTTTGGATTTCTTCCATAGAAGGAAAAGCAGCACCCCTTCTTCCGTCATGTCAACACTCCCAGCGTCACAGCAATCATCGATGGTCGGGCCCTTATGTGGACGGAACGCAAGTATACCTACCTCAAGCTCAGCAATTGCATTGTCCAATGGATCACCACAGCCACATTCGACCCTGCAAAGTACCTCTCCAACAAATGCACTATCAACATCCTCGATTATTATGAACAACTCACATCATCAAGCAGCAAATGCACATTCAATCACTTCGCCACCACTAGTACCTGCAGCAGCAGTGACGGCGACAGCGACAGCAGCAGCAACATCGACTTCTTCTTCTTCTTCAATACATCAGCACCATCGATTTCCTTTTGGGGGTCATCACAGCGAAACAGCCAATGCGCCGTCTACAATACCTGAAGAACATCACTCGCCCCCTTACCCTCATCGAACGTCTCCCCCACACAACGGCACCACATCCACAATCGCACTACGCCCCTACGACACTCTGATACAAAAAGCCGGCCCCTTTTACGAACAAACGATGGAAGACAGTGCGCCTCCCTCCATGGATGATACGAAACGAATTACACTGCGTCATGATCTGGTCAAATTAGCTTTAGATGGGTAAGAAACCCACATTCAATCTCCGCATGTTTCTGATCTCTGCCCTTTCTTTTTTTAGCCTCTTTAAAAGCCCATTGGATCCCCATCAGGAAGGTGAGAGACAGGTCCTTCAAATTGGGTAAGTTGGGCAGGAAAAGAAAAAGAGAACGTGATCCAACTCAAACCTTTTTTCCCTCATAGATGCGGTAATGGTGCCTGGTGTGTTGATTTTGCCAAGGAACATCCCAAATGGTTTGTGGTGGGACTCGATGATCAATACGGCGGCCCCTTGATCTCAGCGGCTTCCAGCAAAAAAATGATGATGTCTGGTACTTCATTATCCTCCTCTACCGCCTCCTCACTCCTCTTACCTGCTGGCCAGGCTGCCAATGGGTGCAACTTTACATTCATTCGGAGCACAACAACTTTGGTGGATGGTCTGAAAATGTTTCCCGATGGGCACTTTGATCTGATCTATGGCCGATTCTTGGCTCTGGCACTACCTCCGAGCGATTATGAAGATCTCATCTCCGAATGCTGGCGGGTCTGCAAACCTGGCGGGTTTGTCGAATTCACGGAACTGGATATGCGGATCTATGGCACCCAGGGTAGCGGTACCTTGGTCAAGAAACTCAATCAGCAAGGTAAAAAAAAAACAAAGAAAACATCGTTGGAAAAGAGTGTATGTAACTAAAATCTCCGTCCTGTTCTATAGTGGTCTCGGCGATGAAGAAACAAAAACTCGATCCTCGGTTACCAAGGCATCTTCAGGACCTTTTCTTCAAGCTATTGGTAGATGATCAACCCGCAAGCAGTCGACAACGCCAAAACAGCTACCAAGTCAAATACAACTCTTTGCCCTTGGGGGTATGGGGTGGCCGCTTGGGTGTCATGTTCCGTGATGATATTCATGATGTACTGGATGCACTGAATGTCACTACCACCTCAACGAATACCACAACAACGACAACATCATCGATCGTGCCTGACGAACTCCATGACGAAGATGACGACGACGACCTTGACGAGAATGATGAGCCGGACGATCTGGGGAACAGAAACACACCGTTTGAAGAAGACTGGACCACAACCACCGATCTCCTGGATGACGAATTGGACTCTCAGATGGCTTTTATGAATATCTATCAAATCTTTGCCCAGAAGCATAAGGAATAGCACCCTCCTGTCACTTTTACCTAGTTACTTTTACCTATAGCCCTTAATATTTAGTCTTGTATTGTATGCATTGTTGTATCTTACCTAATTCCATAAACGTTTGTACTGGTTGAATCACTGTGATCATCTACTATATCTCTCTCTGTCTTATCATTGTGTCTCGTGGGTACTACATGATCGAATTCCATTTGATCTGCTGATAGGGTACCGCGGGAACTCGTATGCGGGATGAATGGACGTGTTTCACAAAGTGAGTTGAAAGGGAACACAGGTCATTTGAAACTCCTGGCTGGAAAGAGCCAATGTGGCGGCGTTTAAAACTATGTATTCAATGCGCCAAGGTCCTCTCCCTCCCTTTTCTTTGCTTCTTCTTCACTTCCTCATCACTTTTTTTTTTATCTTCACAACGGCATTAGCATCAATATACAAACGAATCGACCTTTGTACAAAATCTATGAACGACGAACGCAGGGTAGGTCCCTCCTTCTCACCATTTTGCACAGGTGATTATGTTGCTCAGGAAGACTTTTATGCAAGACTCGGTGCTCATGATGGAGCTCCACCCCTACCATCTCATTTGGCAACTTTCAATCTTCTCTGATCCAGCCTACTTGTCATTCAAAAGGTAAGTCAATATCATAGCAATAGAATGTAGTAGCATTCTCACTCTGATATGTTAGGGATCTGCTGCAAATCGAACTCAGGAACACGATCCTGCCCACACACTCTAGATTTGAAACCCCGATTTTGCTACAAGCACTTTTTTTTCGCCCGTTCTTTATTTTTGCTCCTTCTTCCCCTCGTCATTACTTTTTTGCCTCCCATTGTCATTCTTTTTACTCCACGACGACAAACGAACGAACGGACGAGCAAACGAACGAACGAACGGTAACTCCCCTCTTCTCACGTCATAGTCATCTTTTGCTTGCCATTACTAACTTTTTGCCTTTTGCATCGTTCCTCCGTTGTTTGACACTAGATCGAATACAACGATGACGACGACGATAGAGACGACGACGATGCTAATGACGACTCCACCACTGCTTCATGTCACCACTGCTTCATGTCTCCTAAAAAGGCCCTTTTTAAAATTTTCAAATGTAAAAAACATGGGGAAACCCTTGAATTTTTTTTCTTCTGCACTCATCTTGTCCATAGTAGATTCCATCCCCATTGTAGCAATAAAGTGCACTATATCTTGACCCATTCTCAGCGCCTACTACTACTGATACTTTGGATAACACTGGTCCCCTTTTCCTTAGCTCATTACACTAGGTTAGTCATCCATGATAAAGTCTACTTGAATCCTTCTAGATCATAATCCCCCCCCCCATGTAGCTTCAACATTAATCTCATTCCATATATACTAATTCACTCAATAAAACTTACCTGCATCCATCTCCATGACTACCGTCTTGATTCGTCGGACTAAATTTGAGCGAGGAGCCGGCATTCCAATTCTGCTACTTTGGCATGACATGGAATTGTATACCAATACGAATTTCACTCTGTGTCAAGTGTGTGAATGAACGAATCTCACTTTCGACTTCATTGCTTTGCCTTTTGAACACTGTCTACACAAGCACCATGTGTTCCTGGGTATCCTCCTGTTCAGAAAACCAAAATGTTGCCAAAAATTCCAAACACCGCTTTTTGAAAAAAGGATGGATAACCCCCCATGAAAAGTTTCACTTTTTGTTGGACATGGATTTTCTCCTAAAAGAGATATCAAACCTCACTTCAAATTTTTCATGAAGAAAGTATTACTTTGTATCTACCGGATGGTATCAAGGATGCTGGATTTTGGTGAATGAACGATCGACTTTGGGGAGCCACTGGAGTCAGTCTCTGTTTTGGGGGTTAGTGTGGTGTTCAAAGAAGTATGCAATACAGATATACGTCAAGTTTGGTATCTTTCAATAGATACGCATTTCATCTTGCTCCATGTGGAATTTGAAGATGGGTTATCCATCTTGGTTTTGAAAAACAGGCCAACGCGACACAAAAATTTATAAAGTCAAATGTGCTCAAAGGCCAGCCCGCCCACTTCATTTCACACCCTGCCTTTTTCAAGCCCTCGCTGATGAAGAGGAGTTTGAACATTTGTGAGCTTTGTTGAAAATTTGGAACTTTTTAAAAAACTCATCGGTTTTGGACTCCATTTTTGGGTAAAGAGTAGCCTTATTTCTCAAAACAGAGCTAGACAACCCACGTTCAAATTTCAAACGAAACAAGATGTAATCAATTTCCATCGAATGATGCCAAAAAACAAATGCTCCATATGCTGTATACGTCTGTGAGCACTACACAAAGTCCCAAAACAGAGACGAATTCAAATGCCCCCCAAAGATGGCAATTTATCCAAAAGCACCCACTATCTTTAGCATCATTCGATAAATAGGAAGCACACCTTTCTTCATGTGAAGTTTGACATGGGGTTTGTTATCCTGCTATCAACAAAAGACAAAAATAAAGATTTGTGGAAAAAGTGGAGACTTTTAACATTTTCAAATCCCGCCATTTTCCCCTCTCACCACAAAATTCTTCCACACCACAATGGGTCCCCTTTTTTCATGCTACCAACACCATACCCTAATGTGTCTATACTAAAATGTTGGTTTATTGAATGATATAAGAAACTTGAGGATTAAAAAAAAAAGATGAGAATGTAGACTATGATGATAGATGAGAGATGCGAGGGAGGAGGGGAGTTTAAAAGAGAGAAGCCGAGGTGACGACCTTGTCTTGTTTCATTTTCTTGCCATCCTTGCCAATTACAGTAACGTTCTTTTGACCGATGAGTTCCTTGACCGCCTTTGTCTTTGATCGTCGATCCACAAATCCAGAAGCAGATGCCGGTCTTGACTTGGCCAACAGTTCTTGTTCCTTTGCCTTGATGGCGTTGTCCTTGCGCTTGGTCATCTTCTTTTGCTTGCGGGCACGTCGTCGTTCTTCTTGGTTCATTTCGCTCTGGTCCTTGACTTCGCCTTGCTTCTTGTCGTACACTTCTTCGGGCGCCAACAGTGTTGCGTCCGATACATTCACAGGGATGATTTCTTCCATGCTGATAGAAGCCGCATTGCTGACCACTGACAGTTCTGCCTTTGCCTATAAAATAAATGTGTTAGTCTTATGCGTTTGGGACGAGGGGAGGAGGGAGTCACTTACTGGTTTGGGTGTAAAGTGGAAGTTGCTTAAAGCATCGAGCTTTTCGGATAGATCGGCAAACATACCACGGATTTCTTGATGTTCTTTTTCCAAAGCTTCGTCCTTGGCATGGGATTGGTCGCCGGTAGACTTTTTGACGTATTCTTCTTCGTAGAGATCGGCCAAGGATTTCTTGGACTGTGTGTCAACCAATTCTACCCGTTTTGATGGCATCCATGGTCGTGCTGAAGGATCGGCTTTTCGTTCGACATCATCAAAAGTGCCCTATGATGTAAAAAAAAAAAGAGGGAGGGATAAGTACGCTGAGAAGAAATGGAGGGGAAGACGGTAAGTTATGCTTACTTCACTAATACGTTTTCTAATCAGATCTTCCAACACATTGGTGACTTCTTGAGTGATGACCGGCACAGGCTTGACTGAGTGATCAAATTCCATATCTTCTTCCAACAAACTATTGACAGGCCGAGACTTGATGGAGGCTTCCCCCTTAAGAGTCCAATGGCGCCCTTCGATGTTTTCTTGTTCAAATTGTTCGATTTGTGCCTGGACCCGATCTTGTTGACGCTGGTGTGCTGATTTCTGTTCTTTTTCGTCATCTTCATCATCGTCAAACAATCCACGGACCTTCTTGTTGGGTGTATCCTCTTGTTCGTTACTGGAGTCGTCGTCGTCGTCACCGCCTTCTTGGTCCTGTTGTTGATCCATGTCCTCGATATCCATTTCACCGTCGCTGTCGTCGTTGCTGTGGGCGAATTGAACCTTCTTGGCGGGGCCAGAGGGTCTCGGAGGTGCCATAAAGAAGTCCTTGAAGGTTATATCTATCGTTCAATCAAATCATCAGCGACTCTGCTTCCTTCAAATCATGCCTTCTTCCGAGTTTACCTTGGGCATCTTCATCTTCTTCCTCTTCTTCATCGTCCAAAGCGTCCAGATCGTTGTCGAAATCGATTTCATCGTCATCATCTTCACGATCAGAATCCATATCCAAGGCTTCTTGTTGTTCGGTCCACTTGTTGAATTCATCCAGATTGAAGAAATCATCGTCCACTTCGGATTGTTTGACAGGTCCAGTTGCACTAATGATGCGATTCAAAAAAGAGAGTTAGTACCTATTCCAACTATGATTCCTAGCCGATGCCTTACACAGGGACTTGATCGTCTTCATCTTCATCTAAGGGTACATCGATCTCTTCGTCTTCTTCTTCGTCCCCATCGTCCTCCATATCTTGCAGTTCTTGATCACCGTCCACAGCCATGTCCTCGTCAAGTTCAGGGTCGGTTTCTTCTTGTTCATCAACACTGAGATCCATGTCATCCAAACCAGAGGCAGATTCGTCGTCCTCCAAAGTATCAACTGTTGAGATCCAAGCGGAAGGCTTTGCCCATTTTTTCAACGATGTCTTGCAATGGTGTAAAAAGGGTTCGTTTTGAGTAACCAGTTCTTCCCAAATCTGATCATGGTCGAATCCTTCGGTCAAAAGTTCGGGGAAAGGTGAGAAGGATTGATCTTCGTACTGTTTGGCTAGATCATAAAGGAAAGAGTCAGTAACAAAAGAGTAGTCAGAAGGGGATCGGGGCAGGGGGGACGGCTTACCAGTGTCATAAAGATGTTTAGTCAAGGCTATCGATTGATTGACTAGTTCAGGATCTGTCGAAAAGAAGACTTGAGGTTTGTCTACGACGGTTTTGATGTAGTGGGTCGTCGGGGAAGTGTGTGTTTTCGTCTTTGCCACCATGCTGCCGTTGAAGAGTGAAGGTATATGAAAAAGAAAAGAAAGTGAAAGAGAATACAAGAAAAAAAAAAATCTCGAAATCGGACTTTGTACCGGTTCGAGCTTAAAAGTCACACATGGCTTTCTTGATAAAATGGGACCGCCAAACGTTGTTTGCCATCTTCTCTTTGAAAAAGTTAGCTGATGAATATATCACTTAGCCAAATCTGATAAAGTCGATAAGGGATAAGGTTTACTATGGAAGTGCGAAAAAGTAACCCTTACAGAGTGGTTTAATTTCGTTGCCATGGTAACCCATTCTGGCATCTGACAGATGATTAGACAGTGAACTGAGATTGTGGATATCTTCTGATAACTTTTACACAACACACAAAAAGCAAAATGAAAATGGGGGTGATAGGTTTGATGGGCTGCATAGCTCCTTATCAATGAGGGCGCAAGTCTGTAAGGCCGACAGGTACCCCTGCGTGTACGTGAAGGAAGGCAGGACGATTTGTGGGTGGGTGGTTGCTAGATCCAAACATGATTTTTTTTTATTTGTAGAACGACAGATACTAAAGGGTAACAGGGGTGAAGTACAACAGAGGCAAATGATGTAAAGTGTATGTTTGTTTATGTCTGGCTGGAAAGGGTTATTCATGTATATACAGTGATGATAGCAGTAGTAAGAAGAAGTAGAAGAATGGAGGTGTGATTATATATAGATGATCAGTTTTCTGTAGGGGAGGAGACAATAAAAATGGGTTGGTATAGGGGGGAAGACAAGAGGACAATAAATTGCTCGGGAGGGAAGGGGGCATAACACTACCAATGATCAATCATCCAGAGACAGTGGAAGTCGGCGATCCCATTTGCGTGGTTGGCGAGTCAGTCATAGATTCCATCAAACTTCCCGAAGCCATATCTGATACTTGCAACGGCGACATGTAAGTATCTGTTGATCCTGTATGATGAAGTCGCTGGTGATGAGGGTGATATGAATGCCGGGAAGAGGAGGTTAATGAATCGATAAAAGGCAAAGAAGACGAATGCTGTTGCTGGAGAGGTTGCTGGTCTGGAGATTGTACAAACGGAAAAAGATGAGACATAGGGTGCCTATAAGGATCCGTTTGACCCGATAATGGTGTAGACATATGCTGCTGTTGTCGTTGTTGCTGTTGCTGCTGTTGCTGCTGCTGCTGCTGTTGTTGATCCCCTGGTGGTGCTTCTGTTGTCGTTCCAGATGATCCATCGAAAAGGGAGTTGTTTTGGTGTAGATAGGTCTGTATTCGTCGTTTGATGTCGCTGGCAACCCGCCATTCCTCCATGATTTCGTTTCGAAAAGACTGCACCCGTTCCTGTTTGACTTGAGCATTCTGTTCCAACCTTGCTAGAATCATGATCAATACTTTGCATAACCTTGTGAATTTCGTAAAGTTGTCGTCCAGGTACTGTTTGATATAGTGAAGGAAGGCCACCGAGCCCACACCTTTTTGGGGAGAGAGAGCAGGGTCGTGGTAAGTTGAGAGGGAGAGGGCAGGTAAGACACTGGCGTAGAATGAAGTTAAGTCTTGTACAATGGCTTTGGCTTGATACAGACACCGAGTGAGTTCAACGAATTTCGAATCGATAGATGATAGATTAGACCTTATGCGAGGAATGGTTCGATGTCGATGAGCCGGAGAATTGTTATTGCTGATGGCGCTGTTGTGTATGTTTCGACGAGTAGGGCTGTTTGGTTGAGTAGGTGGTGTAAAAGTAGTTGTAGACGTCGGTACTGTCGGTGATTGCGGTGGTGGAAAAGGTGATGCAGTGGCAGGCGACCTTTCAGAGTTCATTGAGCAAAGTGATAAGACTGGTAAGGTGAGGGTGAGGTAATATACATTAGGCAAAGAGAGTAGAGGTAAAAAGTGAGGAGTAAAGAGAAAGGAAAGGAAAAAAGAATCAACAAACGCCTGCTTGATCCCTTTTTATATGTTTCCTTTTTGTTGTAATATGTGTATTTGTGTCCGCCCGATTGAATATTCGTCTTTGTATATCGATAATATGAAGATGAATGAGATGGACAAAAAAGAAAGTGGAAGAGAAGGGAATAAGGGAAGTCATCCTCCGCCACAAACATTAATTCAAACTTGGCGGAGTGTGAAAAGCGGCGTTTAAATAAAAAGAACAACAAAGAACAAAATGATTGAATTGGGCTCATTTGGTTGGTCTGGTGTAAACTCCGCCTCACAGTCGTCATAATGATCCCATGCTCTTACTATCACTATGTCATTAAGGCATTTGGTTCACATTTGGAGAAACAAGGTCAGTTTGCCTTCCTTGAGCCCAATACCACCGCCTTTTTACTTTCAGCCATTTGAGACTGCAGGTGGTCATTCACTGTACCAACGTTGTGCGTACTCTGTAGGTATGCCGAGGTCGTTAGTGGCTTTGCGTCAATGATGCCAGTTTTTCCTCGATCGACTTTATTCACACTCCGCATGCGAAGATTTCGGGCCCTGAATTGGTCCAATTGGTTGGCAAAAATGGTATGATATGGGTCTGAGCGAATAACAATGAAAAGAGAGGCAGGCTTCTTGGAAACCTCAGATCGAGCTCGATTTGACATTTTTCAAGGAAGATCGGAAGATAAGGTTCAGTAGCAAACATCTCCTTCAAAGCCGTAATACCCTGAACCCAATTAGCGATGATTGCCATCGTTTGCCATCGTCACCGCCCAGACAAAAAAAAAAAAAAAAACAATTCTGCATGCGATCGTGAGGTTGTCTACTTCTTCGGGGATCGGTCCATTATGCTCTCCTTCCTCCATCGTTGTACCCACTCCTTTTTCATTATACTTCCTTGATACACTGCTCTGCATTATTACATCATAGCACCACTATAAGCAATTTCTTCAATGTACAGCCATCATCGTTTCATTTATACCCGGTACAACTTTATTAACATCAAATACACGCACGACAGTGCAAGCTATATACATATAAGATGATCGAGCACTATTTGCCATTTCTTCATCACATGATTTGTAGGGTGAGAATAGAGGATATCGGAGATCTAGTGAGTGAGTGGGTGGGTGGGTGTGAGCAAAAGTGAGAATTTGTTGTAGGGGGTTCTATGAAGATTAAAAGCCTATGTTCTGATCCTATTGGCCCATGGTTTGCATTTTTTCGCCGACCTTCGTGTTGATTTCCAAGAATTTGCCTACACAAGTATCGATGCAAGAAGATTCGGTAGCTGAGAGTTCGTTTTGTTCGTATTGTCGATTCACACACTTTGAGTAGCAGGATTCGGAGATGCTAAAGCAAAAGTAGAATGAATTCATTGCAGTTGTGAGAAAAGACTGGACTTTGTTGCCTCAAGGCGAAAGAGGCGTGGCTTTTTCATTTGCAAGGGGCTTACCGATTGAATAGATCTGTCACCATTTCAAGTTCTTGTTCGGCCATGATGATGTTTTGAGGATCGATAGCTTGCTGTTGACGCATAGGCGAGCTGCCTCCAAAGAATGACATGATGGTGGATATAAGAAAGATGTGGAAGAGAGAGAAAGATGTTTGTTTGTTTTTCTTGACTTTGTATCCCGACGGCGGCGGAGTTACAAATTCCTGAACAGCCCAGCATGAGCAAAACCTTTAAATGGTCTACAGGGATTGGGTCTCAGTATCGACCACTATTACTGATTATGCAAGCTCACACTTGAGGATTGTATGAATACTCTTCGTTATAGCATCATCAGACTCCATCCAGTTGATCCTTTCGATCATGAGCCTTCAAACAATCTTCTGCGTGGGCGGGGTTTAAAAATGCTATAAGTATGACTTTTTCCTGCCAACCCTTTTCCATTCTTCTTCTTTGCTTCTTCATCACTTTTATTTTTCCATCGACGTTGACATGGCTCCACGAACGATTATATCTTCATGCGATGGTATCCCTCAACTATAAACGAACGGTAAGGCTTCCCTTCTCAGAGCCCTGTTCACCTCCTGCCGCCATGACTAACAATTCCTTTTTACATCATCCATTTTTCTTTCGACCTTAGATCTGCTACGACGATGACGACGACGATAACGATGACGACGAAGACGATGACGACTCGACCACTGCCTTAGATCAACTTTTAAGGCTGTTTTAAAAATTTTCAACTGTAAAAACATGGGGAAACCCTTGAAATTTTTTTTTTTGGTGCACTCTCCTTTCCATTATAGATTCCCTAACCATTGTGTCTCTGAAGCATCCCATCCCTTCGCCCAAGTTGTGTGCATACTACCACTGATGCTTTTAGTACTGCTGACCAACTCTCCCTCTCTTCATTCCTTGGCTCATTACATTAGATTAGTACTCCTTGGCATGTCCGACCTATAGCTTTACCCTAGTCTCATGCAGTCAATAAAACCTACTTGAAACCGTTTCCTTGACTTTACTTTTTTTATCATGTCCCAGTCATCTTGGAAGCTCTGACATGCAAGTGAGCGCCAAGTCTTGACCGATTGCACACAAGTGTTTGAAAAAGGCGGGGTGTGAAATAAGGCGGGCGGGCGGCTTGACTTTTTTTAGAAACTTTTCGATTTCCAGTTGTAAACCTTTGTTGCGAGTTGCCCTTTTTTCGCAGCTGGGATGGATAACCCATCTTCAAATTTTACATAGAGCAAGATGAAATGCATATCTATCGAGAAATACCAAATATGAAGTATACCTATGCCGTATGCTTCTTTGATCACTACACTAAGCCCCAAAACAGCGACTTTTTTCGATTGCCCCAAAGCAGGTAATGCATCCACCAAAATCAAATGTCCTTAACATCACTCGGTAGATAAGAATCATTACTTTCTTCATGTGGAATTTGAGGTAAGGTTTGGCATCCTCTTAAGAGAAAATCCATGTTCAGCAAAAAGTGAACCTTTTCATGGTGGATGGTCCATCCTTTTTTCAAACAGCGCCGCTTCAAAAATTTGACAGCCTTTTGGTTTTTTGAACTCGAGGGTACCATGAACACATGGTGCTTGTGTACATAGAGTTCAAAATAGCCAAGGAAAAAAGTGAGATTAGCTTATTCATAAACTTGGCACAGGGAAAAGCCCTCATTGCACACAAAATACAAATCTAGCAAGAGCAACAGCAGCAGAATCGAAATGCCTTCTCTCAAATTTGGCCTTAGGAATCAAGAAGGTAGTAATGGAGATGATTTCTTGTAAGCTTTATTGACTTGATGAGACTATTTTTAAGCTATAAGGGAAGGGGGAGGGTGCTGCGAAGGCATGTCCAGGGCTTTGGGTGACTAACCTAGTGTCATGAGCTAAGGAATGAAGGAGAGGAGAGCTGACCAGCGGCGCTAAAATGCGCCAGTAGTAGTGGGCAAAGAGGAGTGCGCAAATGAGTAGTGATGTTTAGTAGTCCAATGGCTACAGAATCTACAAATGGATAAAGGGTGTGCACCCAAAAAAAAATAAAAAAAAATTGCGAGGGTTTCCTCATTTTTTCGTAATCCCTTGACCCCAATCACTAATCTAAGTGCATGTGCATCCAGTCCTGGTTTCAGAGAGTCTATACCCATTTCCATACCATTTGATCATCTGAGAAAAAAAAAGGAGCATTGATGCAAAAGGTAAATGTTAGTCATGGTAAGAAAAAGATGTACAAGATGGTGAGAAGGAGAGAGTTACCTGCGGTCGTCAAACATAGTCGTTCTACAGAGTGCAATTCGTCTGTAATGCAGTGCTCGAGTTGATGGAAAGAAAAAAGTGATGAAGGAGTAAAGGAGAAGCAGAGAAAAGGATTGACAGAAAAAAGTGAGTCTTTATGGCCGGAAGCGGAGTTCGAAAAACCGATGAGAGGGGTGATGATTTTTGACCAAGACGTGCGCATTAATTCTCCCCATCTGTTTCTTTCCTTATTCTTCACTTTTTTACACATTCGCATTGCTGAAAAGTTTTACTCTGCTGCTCACTTTCTTGTGTGATTCCCACCGCCACTTTAGCCACTGCTGGGTAACACTCTCCTTGTTCACTTCGTTGGTCAATACTTTAGATTAGCCGGTCATATATCTACCCTTGCACTACTCAAATCCATAGCTTAGTCAGAACTTTAAAGCGTACATCAAGTTGACGATTTTAGTCGGCAGCGATACGTCTTCGGGGAAAGCGAGGGGACGGGGAGGCGACCCAAACGAAGCAAATACAGTAGTAGGCCTTGGTGGTTATTCTAGAATCGTGTCATTGAAATAAAGATGTTAAAAGTGAATCTGCTCTCGATTAGCAATGGATATAGATCTAGGACGACTGGCCCTGATGTGGTGATCAAGCTTTTAGGAGAAGAGTAGTCTTAAGAAACACACAGCCTTCTCATTCATGCAAATGCGTTTTGTCGGAGTTGAAACATGTAAACACCGACTTATGCTCCTTCACTGACAGGAACAAGGATTGGATTCTATTTTCACAAAGCTTATCCTTACTGTCTTCTGATGGCACGGCAATATCTATCATTGATATATCCATCATTCAATCCACCACTGTATTATTCGTTTACCCATTCCACGCCAATACAGTATGACTACCCAACGCTATACCTTCTTGAATTTTGAGTTCCATAACGATTTTCGTAGTGTATGGCACCAAATGTATGAATGAACAAAACTTACTTTTTTACTTCACCATATTGCTTTTGATGTCTATTTACACTGTCAATGCGTGCCACTAATATCCTTCAGTTGTGAAAACCGAGAACCCAAGTAGTTCTTGAAAATTGCTGAAGAGTTGTAAACTCCGACATTTGTGGAAAAAGGACAGACCATCTCCCATGAAAAATGCCACTTTTTGTTAGACATGAATTACCTCTTGTTAGGAACAGAAAACACCACTTCAAATTTTACATGAAGAAAGGTGTGCTTCCTATCTACCGAATGATGCCAAAAGATGCTGGGTTTCTCGGATGAGTCCCCGATTTTGGAGGCATTCGTTTTGGTCGCTGTTTTATGACTTTGTGCAGTGTTATTGGACGTCTAAAGTTTATAAATAGTTCACTTTTGGTATTGTCCAATGGGTAGCGATCGCATTGTGTTGCATGTAAAATTTGGAGTAGGGTTATCCATCTCAGTTTTCAGAAATGAAGCAACCTTTATAAAAGATTGGAGTGGGAAACTGACAAATTAGTAACTTTCAAATCTGGTCAAAAGTTTGCGGCGGGGTTTGAAATAAATGTTATGGTTCGCAACTCAAAAAGATGAAGAACAAGGTGCCCGCTCAGATAGACAAACAACTTCGCATCCGAACTGTGTATCAGGCCCGTCAGCGCTTTGACTATCATGTGGCTTTATTCTGAGGAAGCACATACTGTAGGCATCCAAGAGCCCAAACTCAAGCGAAGGAACCGAATTTGGTCTGCTATAACAGCGCAATCTTGCCAATCTTGCCCACTAACACGGCGGGCGATGAAAGGTTACAAAGAAAACAAGTGATATGACCTTTTGAAGGAATACAATGAGCAACCAGTCTTACAATAAGCACATATGGTGGATTGTTAGCACAAAAGGGCCAGCATTATCGGTACCCTCTTTGTAAACACGTTGTTTAGCTTGACATTTTCCAACTCCGACGGGGGATATTTTTCAACAAGTGGTCCACGTCTTTTTAAATTTCTTTCTTCTTTCTTCTTTCCTTATTGATATTGCTAAAACCTAATCATTCCTTGGTATGAACATTGGTAACCAACCACCCATGGGTTATGATCCTCATAGACCACCATTCCAACCTCAACCCATGAACAATGTCCCTGGATCAGTACCTCGCCCACCAATGCAACCAACGCAAGGTAAACTAAAACAAAAGAAGAAAGGTCATCTATACACGTATAGTGTGTAGGAAAGCTTCGAATGATATACTTAGCAGCTTGATAAAGGAGGTGCTCGGATACACTAACGTCTGTCCTTTTACCTTTGCTTCCTTATAGCAGTCCAACGACCTCCAATTCCTGGACCACAACAACCTTCATCATTTAGACCACCTCCACAGCACTTACAAGGACGACCGCTAATGACGCCACCTGCTGTAAGCCAACCTCCTCTGCAACAATCTGGCCCCCCTCATTCGCAAGGTGCTCAACAGAATCATCCATCGCAACAGTTCGCTTTCCAGCGCCCGCCTCCTCAGCAGCAGCAGCAGCAGCAAGTCTCTCAACATCTACCTCCTCCACAGCCACGGCCACAAACGCAACAACCCGTCTCACCAAATCTCGTATCGTCAATGCAGGCAGTCTCACTTCAAAACCAACCAATCACTACTCAACCATACCAGCAACAGCAACCAGGCCTTCCAGGTCAATCAATGGCCCCCATCCAACCTTTACAACACCAGCCTCAGGCACCCATCCCGCAACAAATCCCACCAGTCCATGGTCAACCAGGTCCCGCACAGCCAGGTCCAACGCCACCATTGCCAACTCAACCATACCAGCAAAAAGTAAGCCAAGAGTTCCTGAATTTGTGCCTAGCAGTGCCCAATTGGAGCCCCACTCTGACTAACCTGATTACCTTTTCATTTAGGTTACCGCCGGGAAACCGAAACGTGTTTATGCTGTGAATCCGGAGGTGGCAGAAACAACGAAACCAACAAACGCTCCGACGAACGCTCCTTGGCCCCATGGACTGAACCCACCCCACCAACAACATCCGCCCATGTCTCGCTCACCAGTGATGAGCGCCATACGCCCTGGTATGAACCCACCAATGGCCAGCAAACCGAATACAATGCCTCGCCCGGCACAGCCTCAGCAACTGCCACCTGAACTTCGACCACCCCAGCAACCGCGTCCTCGTATCGATCCCGATCAAATGCCTGCCCCTGTACAAGTCCGTGAACAAGATCAAACACTGTTTGAAAATCAGTTTTTCGGCACCATAGAAAGAGATCGTGTACCACTGGCCACCACCGATTACATTGGCCTTGATCAAGGTAAGAGACGATATCAATCACCAAAGAGGCCAGCCTAACACTGACCGCTCGTTTTATAGGCAACAGTAATCCTCGGTATATGCGAACTACGACTGACAAGATACCCTTTAGTAAAGAACTTGCTGACACTTCCAAATTCCCTATTGGTCTGGTCGTCCAACCCCTGGCCAAGCGACGCTCTGATGAAGTGGGCATTCAAGTAGTTGATCATGGCGAAGAAGGCCCTGTGCGCTGTACTCGTTGTCGGGCCTATATCAACCCATGGTGTGAATTTGTCGAAGGTGGATCAAAGTTTTTATGCAACATATGCTCTCACGTCAATTCTGGTAAAAAAAAAAAGTGGAATATACGGGTCGGAATATGTATTGACACCCCCCCCCCTCTTTTTTTTCGCCCACCACTTTTACTTTTAGTCCCTAGCTGGTACTTTTGCAACACTGATATGTCAGGTCGTCGGGTAGATATTGAACAACGGCCGGAACTCAGATATGGATCCGTCGAATTTGAAGTGCCTAAGGATTATCATTCTACTCGCCCACCTACGCCTTTGCACTATGTCTTTGCTATCGATGTCTCCGCCCAAGCTATTCGATCCGGAATGTTGAAATCCTGCTGTGATGCTCTCAAGGTTGCCCTATACTCAAACTCTCTCGATCAACCAAGATTACCTCCCGCAAACAAGATTGGTATCCTGACCTTTGACAAGGATGTACAGTTTTATAATCTTCATGTAAGTTCGGTGACCATCGGCGGCTATTTAGGGTTATTAACGGAGTTTCTCTTTCATTAGCCCTCTCTGACTCAGGCACAGATGCTTGTTGTCCCTGATATTAACGACGTATTCTGCCCTCTCCAAGCTGGGTTCTTTGTGGATACCGAACAATCAAGGTAAGGAACTCGAACATGTGCTTCATTCGTAACTGACATGATGTTTGCCTACCACAGAGATATTATTGTCGAACTACTGGATGCCCTACCTACCATGTTCCAAGAAAATGCACGCCCTGAATCTGTCTTTGCTGCTGCTGCTCGGGGTGGACTGCAAGCGCTGGAAAACATTGGTGGCCAGCTCTTCATCTTCCAATCCTGTCTGCCAAACTACGGCGCCGATGCACTCAAATCACGAGACGACAAGAACATGTACAACACCGACAAGGAAAAACAGTTGATGCAACCTCAAAGCGAAGCGTACAAGGAACTGGCGAAGGACTGTGTCAAGAATGCTGTATGCGTCAACACCTGGCTCTTCCCCAAGGAATATCTTGATGTCGCTACGGTCGGTGTTCTATCTGAATTGACAGGCGGCGATCTTCGATACTACCCAAACTTTGATTATACCTGTGATGCTCTCAATGTACAATTCCAACTGGATCATGATCTTACTCGTGAAACTGGTTATGATGGCATTCTACGTATCCGCTGCTCCGATGGTAAGTGGGTTTACGGGGCATATGATCTATACATGAAGGTATTTAACTTTCTTCCCTGGTATACTATCTCTCATTTAGGTTTACAAGTCATTGATCATTATGGGAATTGCAACATGAGCACTTATACGGACATGGAATTGGCAGGCGTGGACGAAGACAAAGCCATTGCAGCGGTACTGAAGCATGACAACAAATTAGACGTCAGTCGAGGCGTCTCCTTCCAATGTGCTCTCCTTTACACTACCAAGGATGGCCGTCGCCGGGTGCGTGTACACAATTTGAACTTGACGGCAACTTCTGAAATAGCCGATGTGTTTAGACATGGTGATGTTGATACTACGGCGAGCGTCATCATTAGAAAAGGTAAAGAGATATGAAAAGATAAGAAGGACCTGGTATTAACCTCAAGTATCTAGCCATCTTTGATCTCCAGCACAAGAACAGAAAAGACATCCACCAAAAAATGACCGAGCAATGTGTCCAGATCTTGACAGCCTATCGTACGAATTGTGCATCATCCACTTCGCCCGGGCAACTTATTCTTCCTGAAGCTTTCAAGCTGCTACCTGTCTACGTCCATGGTGCCATTCGATCCAAAGCTCTTCGTGGAGGTAATGTATAGAAGAGAAAGAGGGGGAGTAGGTTCCTGGTAAAGGTACATACTAACATTTTTCTTTATGAATGATCTAGTTGGTACGGACATGAATACAGATTGCCGATCTGCTGGTACACGCCTATTTAACGGACTAGGCGTCAAGGAACTTGTTTGGACTCTTTATCCTAGGCTATTTGCTTTGCATAAGATGGACGAAATGGTAACACCGAGGCAAAAGGATGAAGGGTTGCTGACTTCTTATTAACTTAACTTTTTCCAGTGTGGCAAGCAAGGAATGGACGGATACATCAAGCTACCACCAATGATGCGAGCGTCTTTTGAAAGGCTGGAAACAAACGGAGCCTATTTACTAGGTAAGAGGGATCTTCATAAGCTGCACATGCCTTTTACTAACCATTTGCTTATCAAGATACCGGATACGATTTATACTTGTGGTTGGGCAAATCCGTCCCGAGCGCACTCCTTCAAGATCTCTTCGGGGTGCCAGGCCTGGATCAAGTGGATCCCAAGATGGTAAGCAACCAGTGGGATAAAGGCTCAGCTACTCACCTTCACTTCATAGACGCTGTTACCCGGCATAGATACTGACCTGTCGCACCAGGTGCATGGGATTGCCAGAAAGCTACAATCGGACAGATCACACTATCTCCAATTGCATGTGATTCGACAAGATCTGGATCCCCTTGAATTCATATTCTCAACATGGATGACTGAAGATCGTAATGCCGAAGTACAAACGTATGTGGACTACATGTGCGTTCTACACCGAAGGATCCAAGAAGAACTGAAGAAGAACTAGCTATAACTTGGTCCATTCTCATGTAGTTACCTTTATCTAACCTTTGACTAGTAGTAATTGCTGTGTAGTATTTAATCGTTTTGTCGTTTGACCTTCTACTTGAATAAAAAAAAAAGCTGGCAAACAGGCCTACTCAGATTATTCTGTGTCCATGGTTACGCATAGGGTTATTGTTCATGCTGGAATCTTGGCATTGATTATGTACTATTTGCATATGCGTCTTTAATTATGATAGGATATCCGTTGACAAACTTGGATCATGTGAAAGATAGGGACGAACATTAATATGGATCTTTTTTGAAGGGTGTGCACGTTTCAAGGTTAACAAACCACGATCTGCAGAGACATTTTGGGTATTCATACTCCGACGTCGAGGTTTGAATGAACGTCTCGTCTCTCTTTCCCTAACGAATGGAGGCTGACAAAAAGTTATGCAGCGGTGCAGAATACCTCCCCACATTCTTATATGCATACAATCAACAAAACTAACAGTTACAGCAGTAATCAAGTTTGAAAGGGATAGCATTTCGTCAATGCATAAATTCACATGCTGATTTGGTGATCATATGGTTTGAAGCACAGACGGTTTCATGTGAGGCGGAGTTTTAATATTCCGCGCTAGTGAAGACGCCCTATAAATTGAGCGCACTTTTTCTTTTTTACCCTTTTTTTCTTCTCCATCCAAATCATCACTTTTTTCAACATGCCTGCTTTTACTGTTACCGTCCCTGAAACTCCCTCTCCTAACTATGTTATTGTCAAGAACATCTCCCTTGCATCCTCTGAAAAGACTGGTAAGTGAAAGACTGGGGAATTTGAAAGCGTGACATTTATGATAGTTGTCAACCATCCATATGCTTGCAATGTACTCATGCATCCCTCTTTTACCTTTTACAGTAAAGGAATTCTTTTTGTTCTGCGGAAAGATCAAGGAATTTGAACTGATCAAGTAAGTAAATGGACGGGTGAAAAGGGCGAGATGGAAGGGAAAGTCGATCTTATCTTACGACGTTTTGTTTGATGTAGGGATGACGATGAAGCTCACCAAGTCGCTTTGGTCCACTTTGAACGTGAATCTGCTGCCAAGACAGCCTCTCTACTCAGCAGTGGTAAGTAATGGGGATGGAAGTACATATGGATGACTCATGGATTATCTCTTTTATTTGGCAATAGCCTTGATCGATGACGAACACATTACTGTCTCCCCCTACTTTGAATCAGCTTTCCCCGCCGAAGCTGAAAAGGATGCGGATGCTACTGAAACTTCTCAAGAAGGCAAGCCCAAGGCTCGTGTGGCGGCTGAACTCCTCGCTAGCGGCTACCTTTTACAAGATCAAATCGTTGCTAAGGGTCTTGAATACGACGGCAAATACAACGTCACTTCTCGACTTACTGGCTACTTGAACTACTTCCAGAACAATGGTAAGAAAAGAACTGACCACAAGATGGAGACAGGATGGAGAAGGGAGGGGAGTGCAGTACAAAGTCCTGCTCGGAGGGGGGGGG
>LT551811.1:324238-337543 GCA_900079185.1 Absidia glauca
CTTGTAACATATCAATCAATAAAGCCTATTCTTTGACTCTATAATCCCCCGCCTTTTTAACGTACGTACCCCCCGAGCATTCCCCAAGTGAACAGACAGTATGCAAATGCTTGGAAATCGAATTCTGCGCAAGATCAGGGCAAAAGTGTACGCACCTCTTCCATTTCCTCCCCCCCCAGACTTTTAAGTGTGTAATGCGTTGTAAAAAGTTTATTGAGATGCAGATAGATGAATGAAGTAAGCTAATGGATCATTTGGGACACATTTGATAGTTGAAAGTGATATTGAGTACAGCGCATTAAAGACATCCTTTTGCAAAAGAGAAGAGAGACAGACCATCGAGGAGGGCAGCACATCCTAAAAACCAAAAGTGAAGATTGCATCCAAAAACTACTGCCTGTGATCGAACAACCCGCGGAGGATATGAGTCTGGAAACCACAAAAGACGCAAGCCAAGGGCCCCCCACCTTCACCTAAGCGTTCGGCAAGCCTCACTTAGGATAGAAATGGCAGTATTAGGGCTCGCATCAATCATGCTTGCGCTGGCAATGAAACATCCCTCATGAACCTCGACCAGTTCGGAGTAAAGGAATTTGCACCCAAGCGGTTTCAAGGTTTGCAAACACGAGCATTAGCTTTTACGAACCTTTGGCTTCTTGTTGTCATCAAGACTCATACCTCGTGCCTGCTCACCGGTGGAAGGAGTACCTTTGGGACCACCTTTAGTGCGTAATGACAACATCCACCAAAGGCCTGCAAAATAGAGCACAAATGGAAATCAGAGGGCACAGCCTGCTCAAGGAGTGAAGGGGGGTCAGTGTGGGTTTTTTTCCTGCATGATAAAAGGTTCTTACCATCGTCCAAAAAAGGTAATGTCGGAGTTATAATTCAGAGTCTTGGGAAAGGCAATTGAGCGAGATGTCCACCAAAGCAAGGATTTGACATGGAAACCGCCGGGGGTCATCTTGTTGAGTGGCCAAAGAGTTGGGTATCACATAAAGGAAGGTCAACGCAAAGAACAGAAAAGAGGATGGTCAAAGCAAAAGAGAGAAAAGAGGAAGACCAAGGCAAAAGAAGAGAAGAGGAGGGCCAAAGCAAAGGAAGAGAAGAGGAAGGCCAAAGCAAAGTATAGAGAAGAGGATAAAGAAGAAAAAGTGAAAAGGATAGAACGCCCACTTTTTATAACCACTTTTCAGACTTGATCAAGTTGGAATGTCTTTATCCCAAAATGGTAATTGAAGCTCCGCTTATGCATGAACTCTCTAACTCATGCTAACCATTTGAGTGTGTAAATGTAAACAAAGCGATAAAGGTGCCAATTCACTGATAAGAAACCTACAATAGGATGCGTCCAAGTAGGTTAGTAATCGGATCAAGCAAGGATAACAAGTTCGCTTATGCATGAACTTTCCAACCAAGTTACACAAATGTGAGGCTGTGAATGTAAACAGAGCGATGAAGGTGTCAATTCACTGATAAGACCCATAACTGGATGTATCGAGGGAAAAAATGGTGATTGATCAACCATGGATAAGTCTTACCAACGGCATATCCGCCTCTGTCTTTTTGCGTAGATGGAAATTCAAACGCCGCATGTGCATGCTAAAACATTTGCAGCGTGTGAATGCAAACAAAGCAATGGCGGTCTCCCATTCACTTGAACGAAGATCCTTATAGGACGGTTGTATCGAGCAAGGTCACACCTTACCGAGGAAAAAAATAACACTGGCAGTGTTTTTCAAGGGTCACTGATTATGACACTTCTGGACCATCATAAACATGGGGGTTGATATACACTGCAATGAGAAAATTGGACATATGCACAAGTTTATACAAAGAGGAACTACAGACAAAAGACTGATGTAATGAGCTATCCGCTCAAAAAGTGTTGGACGACGAAAGCATGCGATACAAGGGAGGGCGCTTGGGGGAGGGGGGGAGGTTTACTGAAATCATGAAACTCACTTTTAGCCATCCTTTTAGCCATCTTTATGCCGGTCACCTATCAAAAGTGCTTGCTGGTTTTCAACCTCCGCTTTTTGTAAAAAGGACGGACCACCACTCGTCAAAAAGTACCACTTTTCTTGGCCGTGGATTTTTTCGGAAAAAGTGATAGTAAACCCTTCTTCAAATTTCAAACAAAGGAAGTTGTGCATCCTATCAATTGAATGATGTCAAAGATGCTAGGTTTCCGTGGATGAATTGCCGTCTCTGGTGGCATTTGAATCAGTCACTGTTTTGAGATATTGTGTAGTGTTCACTGACACATGAAGCGTAGGCATGCTTCAACTCTGGTATCTTTTGATAGATATAAGGTGCATATTGCTCCATGTCAAATTTGGCAATGGGCTATCCATCTGGGTTTTGAGAGAGATGGCAACTAGTTGCAAAAATTTGGAGTTGTAAATCAGTTTGGACATGGCGCCCGTCGGAGTTTCAAAACTCGGCCCACTGGCTACAACAATCACTGTTCCGTCAATCCTATTCTTCACTTCTTCATCGCTTCTAGATCACTTTTTATTTTTTCCATCGACATTAGCATCGCATTACAAACGACCACGACTGAAGGCGAGCGACAACGAACGAACGGTAAGGCTCCCCTTCTCGGCATCCTCTTCATCTCATTGCTACCGTGTCTAACAACCTCCTTTTACATCATCCATTTTTCTTTCGACCTTAGATCCGCTACGACAAAGACGACGACGGTAACGACGACGACGACGACGTTAATGACGACTCGACCACTTCTCTATATCGCCCATTTAGGCTGTTTTAAATTTTTTCTAATGTAAAAACATGGGGAAACCCTTGAAATTTTTTTTTTTTGGTGCACTCTCCTTTCCGTGATAGATTCTTTAGCCATTGTCCTTCGAAAGTGCCCCATCTCTTGACTCTATCCGTGCGCATACCACTACTGATACTTTTAGCACCGCTGACCAGCTCTATCTTCCTTCATTCTGTGGCTCATTACTTTAGATTAGTTATTCCAAGGCGAGCCCTCAATAGCTTGACCGTATCTCACTCAGCCAATAAAACCTACTTGAAACCATCTCCATGACTTTACTCTTTTGAATATGTTTCTGACATGCGACGGTGTGCTCTGTATAGTGTCGCCCACCCATTGATCCTTCATATCCTATCCCGTCACCTATGCCTCTAGTTTCTTCTCCTAAACCATTACCGATCTTTAGTCTCCTATCCTATCCCATCCTTTTAATACCCAAGAGGTCTGTCGTATCAGGCACTAGTTAGGCCAAAAGGTGTCAACACCATAGTTCAAACCCCGTCAAGCGACGAAGTAGACATAAAAAAACGGGACAGGGCTTGGCGCACCAAGTGATTTGTACCGCTACATACCAGAGTCTTAAAGATCACTGAAGCTTATGCAAAAGAACAAAATCATGGAGATGGGTTCGAGTAGATTTTTTTATTGACTGCATTAGACTATGCTTAAGCTACATGTCCTAGTGGCTGACAGTGAATACAGGACTTGTCATGGAGTGACTAATCTAGTGTAATGAGCTAAAGAAAAGGGGACCAGTGTTATCCAAAGTATCAGTAGTTGTAGGCGCTGAGAATGGGTCCAGGGATAGTGCACTTTATCGGTACAATGGCTAGGGAATCTACTATGGACAAGATGAGTGCAGAAGAAAAAAAAATTCAAGGGTTTCCCCATGTTTTTTACATTTGAAAATTTTAAAAAGAGCCTTTTTGGGCGACATGAAGCAGTGGTGAAGTCGTCAATAGCATCATCGTCGTCTCCATCGTTGTCGTCATCGTTGTAGCCGATCTAGTATCAAAAGAAAGAGGAACGATGCAAAAGGTAAAAAGTTAGTAATGGTAAGCAAAGGATGAACATGACGTGAGAAGAGGAGAGTTACCGTTCGTTCGTTCGTTTGCTCGTTCTTTCGTTCGTTCGTTCGTTTTTCGGAGTGGATCAAAAGAGAATGACAATGTGGAGGCAAAAAAGTGATGACGAGGGGAAGAAGGAGTAAAAGTAACGGACGGGCAAAAAAAAAGTTCTTGCAGTCGATCGGGGTTTAAAATCTACATATGATCCCGGTACACATATTTCAAACAGGATTGGGAAGAGGGTAATAAAAGTGAAGGTGGTTGTGTTTTATTTATTCATACAAAGTTGTTATACAGATGCACTATACAAAAGGGGGAAGGACTGTTGTGTAAAGGAGGAAGGGGGGTTATATTTGAGATACAGTGAGCGCATAACGCAAAATAGTACAAGAGAGAGAGAGAGAGATAGAGAATGACAAGGGCTCATCATTGTAACCAAACAACATCGTCCGAGTCGCTTTGAAGAGATGTCAAGGTAAAAGAGGAAGACAGCCTGACTTGTTGTTGATCATGACGCCGTTGGAATCTGGAGAAACCAAGCTGCTGGGACGACGAAGGGAGACCTGGCTTAGCGGAAAGGCCTTTTTCAGGCACGGTGAGCTGTTGTTGTTGATGATAATAGTGATAGGAGGAAGCCATAGGAGTCGAAGCGACGGTGGTTGCTGGGCTGGTGATGATCGCGGGGCATGGGGAGTCATAGTAGTGAGACGCACGATGATTTCCTTCCAATACCACAAGTCTTGTTGAGTCATGTGCCATCAAAGGAGCAGAGTTATTGTCGTCATTGATATGTTGACCATGGGTAAAAGCTACATCATGATTTTCTTTGTCCTCGTCCTCGTCCAAGAGCGAATCCGTATCCACACACGTATCCTCGTTGATATAAGAGTAACCAATGAAGGCTTGGTCCAAAGGGATTTGGTCGTCATCGTCGTCAAAGCCGCCGCCGTACTTGTTGTTATACCTGTTCGCCCATGTTTTTGAATCATATGCCTCTGGGTCCAGTCCATAGGGATCGTCATCGAGATCATCGAGATCATCTTCATGGCGATGGGTCACCGAGAGTCGAGGAGAGAGTTTTACAAAATCAGGATCAAAATGGCTGACATCAGTGTCTGATTTAAGGCGAGGGACAAAGGGCGCAGGCAGTCGTTTGTTGTAGACATCTGACCAGTCCAAGCCGTCAAAGTAAGGGTGTTGTCGAATATCTTTTTGTCCCACCATAGAGTCGTGATAAAAGTCAGAGTCAGAATCACTGGAGTCAAAAAAGGAAGCACAGCCTATGCGATCTTCGGGATTTCGTTCCAATAAACCAAGAATCAGGTCGGCAGTTGCAGGAGGTATGTTTTCAGGAATGTCGACAGGATCTTCGAGGACACGGCGATACAGTTCTGCGTCGTTGTCGGCATCGAATGGAGTACAACCAAGGAGCATTTCGTACATCACAACACCCAGAGACCAGTAATCCACCGCATATGTGTATTCTTCAGACAGGAATATCTCGGGGCTCATGTAGTGAGGCGTGCCACAAAAGGTGCGAGTATGATAAGGTAGGCGCCGGTTGTTGTCAAGCATATCGTATTGTTGTTCTTCTTCCCCTTCATCAAAGAGCCGTGAGAATCCAAAATCAGTCAGGACAACATGTCCATCAGCCGCCAATAAGATGTTTTCCGGCTTCAAGTCACTAAAAGAGAAGGTCGATTAGAAGACATACATGTACACCCACCCTCTGGATATACCTACCGATAGAGAATCCCCAACCGATGCAGTTCTTGCAAACCCAAGAGGATCTCAGCAATATAAAAGCGGCACCTGTCCGGATTGAAGTAGTAATGGAGTTGCAGTTGAGTGGCCAGATCACTACCCACATGGTAGTCCATGACCAAGAAGAGCTGGTTGGCGTTTTGGAAGGAGTGGTGGAGCTTGATTAAGAAGGGATGATGGGCCCTGGAGACCTTGGACAAGATGTTGCGTTCCATCACGGCATGTTCTATTTCACGTTGAGTAATCACCCATTCCTTGCTGATCGCCTTCAGAGCATATAATCGAGCCGATTGGTGATGGCGGACCAAGATTACCTATAAATAGCTCTGACTGTGAGTATGTTGCTATGGCGACCAATGGAGATGAAATCTTACCTTTCCCATGCATCCTTTCCCAAGAACCTTCAGGAACTGAAGATCATCTAGTGTCATACGGGTCGGTTGGTGCTTTCTTGATTTGGCAAGCTGTTCAGAGTGAGTGGGCGGTATCGGTCTGGTGGAGGCGAGTCTAGGTGGTGGAGCACTTCTTTCTTGTCCAAGCGGCGGGCAACAAGCGAGTTTGGATGGTGACATGAGTAGAGGGTAAGACATGGCAGAGGATACATTCAAAGGGGACGTTTCAGGTGGCGGCAGAGGGAAGAGGGAAGTCAACTTGTTCATATCTTCTTCGTCGTCACTGTCTTCGCCCATTAATCTAGAAGACGTTAGACTTGATTCCATACCACCATAGTGACTAGAGGAGGAGGGATCGAATACAAAGTCGGACATAGCATAGTGTGCATCGGTTGGATCGGCACCTAATGAGAAGGCGGATTCATCTATGGTAGACAAGGCGTGGATTGGTTTGATAGGTGGTGATTGGTCTAATTCTGGTTGTTGTTGTTGTTGTTTTTGCTGTTCCGTTAAGGCAATATGTAATGTGGTGGGTATTGTTGTTGTTGATGATGATGATGATGTGGATGATGATGATGGCTTTGCTACTGCTGCTGATGATTGATCATAAAAGGCCTGTTGCTGTACCAAGGAGTGAATGGCTGCTTTTGTGATAATGTTATCTTCGTCTCGCTGAGGAGATAAAAAGTCACGCAAGAGAGAAGACTTGCCCAATACCGGATGAGAAGCGCACGACCGTAACCAGAGTTCAAGTTTTTCACCATTCGTTTTCTTCTTTTTCGATTTGAATTTTGAGAAGAGACGGCGCAATGTGTGGATGTGTAGTGATGATTGTGTTGTTGAAGCCTTGGTAGCAGAGGAGTCGGTCAAGATAGGGAGTGGTGGGAGTTTGCAACTGACGCCATAGTATTTCTTGAAGAGTTGGTCCAGTTCAATGATATCTGTGATGAAGCGCACCAAAGATAGATGCTTGTCGGCATCTTCCACAATGATGTTGAATAACTAAAGAAAAGTAGTAAAAGGGTCAATGTCAGTAAGGGGTGCGGTGGAAAAATGAAAAGCGGGGTTTAAAATGTAAAAACAGTATGGGTAGCACAAGGCACACACCGACCAAGGAAGGACGGACTTGATCAGCAAAAAGAGAAAAATACACACGCTTACCCAGCCATCCCCTTGTACTTACAGTTAACGGCCTTTGTTGTTGTTTCTTCTTGCTGTTATCAGTGACAGTAAGGACAGAGGATGTTTCAATAACAACGATATCAAAGTGATGCTGCTGCTGGTGGAAGGATAGTGGTGGTTTAGACTTCCCGGTTGGATGCTTGTGGTGTTCCTGATACTGGTCGTGTTTTTTCGGAGATGAAGTTGTTGCGGTAGATGAGGAGAATCTGTGTGTTTGGCGAATAAAGGATTGCTTCAAGGACAGTGTAGACTTTTTCAGAGAGAGCAGGTGCATGTTGATGATCAGAGAGAAGGTAAGCAGAGCATGTAAGCTGCACTACGATCAAGGGAAGGGGATAGTAAGTAGTAAGATGGATAAGAAAGTAAAAAAAGGAGAAGAGGGAAAGAGGGGAAAGAGTCAATGCTTTTAGCAAGCGTTGTTTTCTATGTGTACAAATTTGGGAGGGACAAACAAAAACAAAGTTTTCCTATTCTATCACACTAAACAAGGTCCATAAGCTTCACTATAGTACAAAGACTATTTCGCATTTCCATGTTTGTATGTTCCGACTCGATACTTACTTCAAATCCATTTGACATTGGTCGTACATGCACTCAAAGAGACAGAGCCACTCAATCATAGCCGTTCGTCGGGTCGTGCCACTCGTACTGTTGTCTGGCCGATAGTCGCTATGTTGCACTGATATTGATGGATTGTGTGTCATTGTCAATGCAAAACCATCATTTGTTGTAGCCAAAATAGTCACGATTCCGCTGTTGTCATGGTTGTCAATGCTGTCACAGCCTCCAGTGCGTAGTTATCGGCACATGGTATGTTCGTAAAATGACGGTGGAGAAGTTTGTTTGTCGTTCATTACTGACCTAAACATTAAAATGAAGAATGAAGAGTGAACTCAATGTTCAAGTCATTGCTAATGGCTTACCAAACCCATTGTCCATTGAACGTTGGGTAAGAAAGGGGAAGAGAGGCGAAAAATAAAAAAGAGCTAGGCGAACGATTTATAGAAAAAGTTTCATAAAACCCCGCCGTGGCAAACATTTTCCCTTTTCTCTCTCTCTTTCTTTCTTTCTTATCTTCTCGCCTTTTACTCCACTTATTATTATGAAATACACTTTACTCACCGGGGCCTTGCTGTTGGCAGGCTATGCAACTGCTGTGCCCATGATACCTTCCCCATCGCACTCCGAAGGCTACGTGTCACCAATGTACTCTGCACCTCATGCTGACATTGTGAAAGACTCTTACATTGTCGTGCTCAAAGACAGCCTCCATCCTGCCAAGATTGAAGAACACACTTCGTGGGTGACCCAGCTGGCGAACAACAACAGCCCATGGACTCAATGGTTGCATCCTTCCTCCTCTTCCCATGGCGTACGACATGTATATGACCGACCCACCCTGAAAGGCTACTCTGGCAAGTTCGACTCTGACACTCTGGATGCCATTCGTGCTTCTGAAGACGTAAGTAACAGTCAAACGTTTGTTGTGTTGGCTTGTCCTCTGTTGCTAGGCGAATTATAGCCTACACATGCTTAGGAGCATAAAAGACGGAAATTATACACAGCGTGCTGACTTTTAAACTTTTTGTCGTAGGTTGCTTATGTGGAAAAGGACTCGATCGTTTATGCAAGTGAACTTCAACGTGATGCGCCATGGGGTCTTGCTCGAGTAGCTCATCGTGATGGATTGACTTTGAAGACATTCAACAAGTATGAACACTCCAAGGAAGGCGGCAAAGATGTCAAGGTCTATGTGATTGATACCGGCATCAACGTGGCTCATGTCGATTTTGAAGGTCGGGCAATTTGGGGCAAAACCGTTCCTCAAGGTGATCCTGATGAAGATGGCAATGGTCATGGCTCCCATGTAAGTAGTGATGACATGAAACACAAAAAAAACATCAAACACAAAAGGAATCCACACTCAACTCTTTTTTGTTTATGTGTTTGAAAAAAAGTGCGCTGGGACGATCGCTGGGAAAAAGTATGGTATTGCCAAGCAAGCTCAACCAGTTGCGGTCAAGGTGCTTCGAAGCAATGGGTCAGGATCAATGTCGGATGTCTTATTGGGTGTAGATTGGGCTGCAAGCGCTCACGTCAAGGATGCAAAAGAAGCAAAGGACTCTGGAAAGCCTTACAAGGGTGCAGTGGCCAACATGTCATTGGGTGGTGGGAAATCCCCGTCTTTGGATCGGGCGGTCGATGGCGCTGTTGAAGACGGTGTGATTTTTGCTGTTGCTGCAGGTAAATCCAAGAAGAACATGATTGAACTATGATACTGACAGATGAATTCGTAGGTAATGACAACAAGGACGCTTGCGACTACTCTCCTGCCCGTGCTCAAAAGGCCATCACTGTCGGTGCCACCACCTTATTCGATGAACGTGCGTCTTTCTCTAACTATGGTAAATGTGTCGATGTCTTTGCTCCTGGTCAAGATATTCTCTCTATTTGGAACAGCAACAAGTACGCCACTAACACCATCTCGGGCACTTCCATGGCTTCTCCTCATGTGGCTGGTTTGGCTGCCTACCTTCTCAGTCTCGAAGAAGGTTCCGATGTCACCCCCAAACAGATCAAGGACAAAATCATCAAGCTCAGCAGCCGTGGTGTCCTCGATGGTATCCCAAGTGATACCCCAAACCTGTTGATCTTTAATGGCGCCGATTCTTCATAATGGCTTTCTTACTGGTAGTCTTTAGTGGTAGTTCCCCTTCTTTTTAGTGATGATTTGAAAATAAAACACACTTGACTTGTTTTGTTTGTATGCACTGCTATGACACAATACTATACGATATGGATATGGATACTTTGATAGACACATAAAAGTGTGCTACAATGTGGTGGGAAAAAGTCAGGGTTTGATTGGTTTTACAACAATGAGATATTGTCATGGCAACCATGCGGGTCATGTCTGTGCTAAAAAAGGGGTATTCTGGCCGATCATCCTTCATTTCGGTGATACATGCAAACATAGCCACGTTAATCGCTTTGGAATGATGATCATCATGTATGTATCAAGATGGACGTTGCCATGACATAATAGGTTGCGTTTGAGAGCAAGCCCAAAGTCATGCGTATCCCATCACTGATCAAATCTTAACAAAAAGGTGAAGGTTCATAAGACAAAGAGAAGGGAGAGTTTATTGAGATTGTCAAGATTAAAAGGTCTATGAGTTATAAATGGGGAACTATACAAGAATAAGAAGGAAAAGGAGTAGGGAAGACGAGATCTATGCTGAAGGAGGGGGAGACTGGCTGTCGTTGGTGTTGGCAGTGGTATTGTTGCGTTCTTGTTCTTTGGCCTGGCTTTGCTTCAATTCTTCAGCTCGTTCCATCTCGAATCGTTCCTTAGCCCGTACCACTTTGGATTGCAGATAAAAAGACCCACCTTTTGACGTTTCGTTGGCGTTGAATAAGTGTTCATAGTTCTATCGCCAAGGAAGTAAGTAAAAAACGTCAGTCTGGTTAATTTAAGACTCTGTCTTCCTTACCTTAGTCAATTGTGCAAGATCAGCTTCCTTTTGTACATTCAAGATTTGACAAGCCTCTTCTAAGGACATGCCAGTCTTTCGAGTCAACGCATCCATTACACCTTCCTTTCCACCCCGGGCAGCAGCAGCAACACCGCCACCAGCAGCCGCATCTAGACAGGTGTCAAATGGTGAGTCTCTTTGTTCATGCACATCATCCTAAAACTTGACTTACTGGCAGCAGCTTGTTTGTAAGCAGCAAAAAAGGCCCGACCGACCACAGTTCCTACTGAGACAACCACTTGGGCAATGATTCTGGCAGACTAATCCATTCCCCACAAACCACACAAAAGTTACAAGGTAGATTTAGTAAAGGATCAGCAACTTTGATCTTGTTCATCAAGCACATTGTTCATAGTAGTGCCTTTTGCTGTCTTACCATGTTGATATCACTAAAGAAAGTTGTGAAATGAAAGAAGGAAGAAGAGGTGTGTTTGTTTTTTTGCTTCTCATCCCCACCCCATCAGGACGAAGCGGACTTTTAAATTTACAATGACTAGAGCGGAGTTTAACGCCCCTCCAGAAAATTCCCCCTCATCTGGATTACTGGCTACAAAGAATTACTTTGTGCCTCAGCTCTTTTATTTGCTTCTTCTTTGCTTCTTCATCACTTTTTTTCTCTCCAACGACTTTAGCTCCGCACAAAGAACGACGCACCCTCTATACAATGACTTTAAACGACGATCGTAGGGTAACTCTCTCCCTCTCACCATCTTGTCCATCTTTGTCTTACCTTGACTAACATTTGTCTCTTGCATCATTACCAGTCTTTTTTTCAGTGGATACAGCAAAATGGCGACGGATGTAGGCTCTCTGGCACCACGGCGGGATGACATGTTGATAGATTAGGGATTGGACGCAAGGAATACGAATTCTCTTTAGGTGCACTCACCTTTCCATTGTAGATTCTGTCGCCATTGCACTACTAAACAAAACTGCTCGTTTGCCTCCTCCCTTTTGCTAACTACCACTGACCCTTTTTGTGCCACCGGCCTGCTCTCTCCTCCTTTATTACGCTAGGTCATTACACTAGGTTAGTCATTTTAAGTAATGTACGTGCCTTCGCAGCCTCCCCCCCCCCTCAGATAGCTTAATCTTAGTCTCATCCATTCAATAAAACTTACTTGACACTATCTGCATGAATACAGTCTCGACTCCTTGGGTCAGGATCGACTGAATGAACCGACATTCCGCGGCTGCTGCTGCTAAGGTTAGACTTGGAATTTTGTGTACCATAAGGCTCACTCTTGAGTCGAGTGTATGAATGAAAGAATCTCGCTTTTCGACTTGACTACTTTTGCTTTTTAAACTCTATCTATGCAAATATCATGTGTTCCTAGCATCCTCCAATTCAGATGGATCATCTCCCATGAAAAAGGGGGAATGCTACAGACAGAACCATCCAGACAGAACTAACCTGCGCATCCTGAAGTTTGCTGGCAATAAAAACGAACATGAGGAGGGGACTCTCTGAGTCCCTGACTTGAGTCCCGGTCATAGCTGGGACACGATTTCAAATAAAGATAAAACTGCCCCTGCCCACACACTCCTCCAACAATGTGTGCCTATGCACTCTAGATTTCAAACCCCGATTAGCTATAAGATCATTTTTTGCCCGTCCTATTATTTTGCTCCTTCTTCCCCTCGTCATTACTTTTTTGCCTCCATTGTCATTCTATTTACTCCACCACGTCAAACGAACGAACGAACGAACGAACGAACGAACGAACGGACGGACGGTAACTCTCCTCTTCTTACGTCATGTTTATCTTTTGCTCACCATTACTAACTTTTTGCCTTTTGCATCGTTCCTCTTTCTTTTGACACTAGATAGGCTACGACGATGACGACGGCAATAGGGACGACGACGATGCTAATGACGACTCCACCACTGCTTCATGTCGCCCAAAAAGGCTCTTTTTAAAATTTTCAAATGTAAAAAACATGGGGAAACCCTCGCAATTTTTTTTTAGGTGCACTCCCATTCCATTGTAGAATCTCGTAGTCCAAGTTACTAATAAAAGTGTACCAATTTTTTGCCCATACCCTTCCGCTACTATCACTGATACCTTTACACAGCTTGGCCGTCTTTGTCCACCTCCATTTGCTTGATTTTTACAGTAGCTTAGTCATTCTCATTACAACCCGTCGCCATTTACACATTAGCTTAACTCCGGCCTCAAACACAGTCTGTACCATAGCCCATTAATCCTATTGTACCAATAAAACTTTGTATGTATGCGAAGGTAGACCTTACGAACATGTACATGTCATTAGATTCATTACAACTAGTAAACCAATGGTGTTTTAGGAGTTGTTAATGATGAGCTACTCATCTGTAGTTTGGTCTTTATAATGTACATGGTATTGTCATAGTTGTGGATTTGAGGAACGCCTTTCGTAGGATGATACAAGTAGCCTTTATTGAAGGGATAGGATTAAAGAATTATGGTACAGGCTATGTTTGGAGTCGTAGTTAAGCTAATGTGTAAATGGCGACGGGTTGTAATGAGAATGACTAAGCTACTGTAAAAATCAAGCAAATGGAGGTGGACAAAGACGGCCAAGCTGTGTAAAAGTAT
>LT551814.1:6047-20696 GCA_900079185.1 Absidia glauca
AGACATTTTACAAACGCCTTTGAAAAAGCAAAGGCCGACTTTTTAATTTTTAGTTGGCGGCAAGATGTTTATAAAACCTTTATGGAATGATTGCTCTATAGTATCTATTTGAGATCTCGACAAAAGGCAAAACGTATCATGTGGGATGGGGTTTAGTAACGCTGACTTGTCGTTGATGCCAAGGCTGGTTGCACGACAGGGACAAACTTTTGAGCTGAATTTTGATCAGAGCGGCTCGTCCTCCAACCCAGCGCACCAGGATTCAACGCCAAGATTGCTACAAGAAGGATAAGAAGTGCAAAAACGAAGATTCCGAACGCTAAACGACAGGCTCGTTTCCACATCAGATCGATCCGGCGGCCCTTGGATGACTGATACTTTTTTTCAGGCGGGGTGTAAAGAGCACCTATTACCCAGATGGGCGGAAATACGAAGCCGAAAATGAAGTAAAGGAAAGACAGTCGGCATTGGTGGGTCTTTCTGGATGGTGTCATAAGCGTGTTGGCTGGCATAGTTCTTGTTACTGAGGGATCGGCTCTTACTGTGTGCTGCAAAGGTGATAGTGCACCTTTTTCTTCCAGGATAATCGTATCATTTTCTACGTTTTAGAAAACACGTTAGTATATCATGTCTTTTTTTTTGGGGGGGAGGGACTTCTCGCTGTTATCATTACCTTGCAAAGTGGTCAGATTTAGGGTCGAAGATGACGTTTGACATTTGTATTTCAGAGCTTCAGCTTTCTTTTCCATCCACTTTAAACTTGGTTTCCTTGGCGGGCATGAATGACCGACAGCAGGCGGTGCGTGATGGCCATGCTGGCTTTGCTGGCCTGAATTTGTGGCAGTGGAAGAAAAGTTGGACTTGTGGTATGTTTCGGAGCGGATGGCTTGTAGAAGGGCCAGGCGGGCATGATGCTCTTGCTCATTTACGGGAGAGAAAAGCTTTGGCGGTGGAGAATAGGATGGCGATGTGTGGTGTCCCTGCTGTATTCCCAGGTCGCTATCATCATTGTCTTCACTAGTATCAGCATTTACCAATTGCTGTATTTGGCCGGTAAGTAACTGACAGTGTACAGAGTTCATTACGGCAAGAGGCAAGGTCGGGTGATCCAAAAGTGTGGCGGCGGATGTTTTACCGTAGAGATACGCAGATGGAGAAGGACCGGAAGAGTTCGCTGTCCAGGTACTAATATTGGATGGAGGCGGGTACAAGTGCAAATGTTGATCCTGAAGTGCCATTGCTTGTAATACCTCCTGCTGTTGTCGTTTTCTATGTCGCTCAAACACAATACCACCGAAAAAGGTGTAATTGGGATCAAAATACATCTCCCAAGGTTCGTTAAAATCACCGGACAGTCGGTAAAACGCAGTGGTTGACTCGCCGATGCTTTTCATCTTTTTCCCTTTGGTTGTGGTCGATATCTGAGCAGACACTTTGCTATCAGCTATATCCCAGTTTTTTGCATGAGTTGATGCAGAGACGGAGCGCTGTAAGTTATGGTCGGTTGCATTCTTGATATGTGAAGTCACTGTAGCTGACCGTGTTAGACCTTGTTCGTCGCCCATACTTGGATTACTGATGGTCGTGATTTGGGAAGGTTTATCAAAGTGGAAGTGGTGCTGGGACATGATATTCTACAGGTCTTTCAAGATTCGGTAATACAAAGATTATCACTTTATCCTTTCATATATGATGTTGAGGAAAGCTACTGGAGATCTGAAATGTGAATATGACAAGGTGAAAAAAGATGGAAGGGAAGAGAGCACGTCAAGTCTTGCATATAATTATTAAAATTAGCCGGGTTTCATGCCAAATGTAAAAAACAAAACAAGAACCTTGAAGGTTTGTCTCACCGAGTAACCTCTTCTTCAAGATGCTACAAACAAAAAAGCAAACTGTCCCATCGGTAGCGACAAACTCTCTTTCAAATTTGACCAAGTCTTCACACCATAGTTCCCACTGAGCGTTCGTCATCCGCAAGTAAATTTTTTCCAGCCGGTGCGTCGAGCCAACCGTTTCTAACTTTTTTGCCAGACAGAGAGGACTTTGAGCTGACCCGAGTAAACCAAGAAATTCTTTTGAGGTCTAACCCAGCCTTTTGTTGATCTCCCTTTCGGACTCGACATGTCCGTAGCATTGGACAAGACTTCGTCCAAGTCAGAGTTTCCACGACAACTGGAACATAATCAAAAGAGTAGAGTCATTGAGATGGTTTTGAGTGGTTTTATTCACTGAATGAAATTATGGTAAATAAATAGGACTCGCTATTGAATGACTAAATTGATGTAATGAGCTACGAACTAAAGATTTGAAAAGCTGGTCAGCGATAGCGTCCAAAGGGAGTGAGCTAAGGAATAGTGCTATTGGAAAGTTTAGTGATTACAGAATATACAATGGAAAAAGTGAGGACACCTAAAAAAATTGCCAGAGCCGATATTCGTTGCCATCTCAATCGATCTACTGAGAAAAAAAAAAGAGCACGGATGCACAAGGCATTTGTTAGTCATGGTAAGACAGAGATGGACAAGACGGCGAGAGCAAGAGAGTCACCGTGCATTCGTCGTTTAAGATCGTCCTATATAAGACGGACCGTTCGCGGTACGATATAAATGTTGACGGAAAGAAAAAGTGATGGAGCAGAGAAAAAGCTAACAGAAAAGGTGATTCTTGAAAATAGACAAAGCGACGTTTGAAAATTCAACCTCGGATTGGGTGAGGATATAAAATTTGTGACCTACGAAAATAACCATTCCACAATAAGGGCGTCCGTTAAGTGAGTGGTGCGGAGCGTGAACGAAGAGCAAACAAATGTAGGGTGAGGGAGGTAAGGTGTAAGGGGCTTAAACAACTATCTTACCTGTTCTTTTTTTTACAAACATGATCCGTAATATCACCCAAAAAGCTCTCAGGTATACGCCATTGCGACGAAGTATACCTCATCATTTCCATTTAGCAAGACATGCTAGACCGTATAACCTGGTTGGATCCCAATCGCTGCTCCCAGTACTGGCACGACAGCAGTGTTCTTGGCAATCGACTTTAACGCCCACCATTACATCCAAAAACTGCCCCGGCTGCGGTGCCCCTTTTCAAGAAGATCAACCTGATCAACCAGGATACCTTGTTCGGCCAAGCTTACAAGCAGAAGTAACTGATTCTACAGCGACAGCAACGACTGTAGCACGCAAAAAGTCCAACAAAACGATCGATCACGATACGTATAAATCGTTGGTGAAAGAATTAGATCCTAGCACTCTGGCTTTATTAGAAGGCTTCGAAAACACTGATAAGCTGAAGCATTCGATAACTCAGGAATCAGGCTCATCGAAGGAAGATTTCCCGAAGAACGACAACTTGATTCGATACCGAACCCATACCTGTCAGCGGTGTCACCAACTTGTCCACAACAACCGCACTGAAGCCCTTGATGCAGGATTTCTCCGCTCTTCCCAGCAGTACACATCACTTTCTTTCCTGCAAACGAAGCAAAAACCTGTATTACTCTATATTATGGATATAACCAACATGCCGTGGTCCCTCAAAGCGCTACAACATATCATGAGTGTCCAACCTGAAGCACGAGTCATGATTGTTGCCAACAAGATAGATTTATTACCTCCAACAGCCGGAAAGCATGAGCAGCGAATCCGTGACTATATCTTGATGGACTTGAAACAGCAATTGATGTCGGGTCGTGGTGACGCCCGGATACTGAAAAGTGTTCAATCTATCACACTTGTCAGTGCAAAAAAAGGATGGGGGATGAAAGGCTTGATCCGACGGGTGCAACAAACTCTTCTTCCTACAGACGATCTTTATGTGGTTGGAAGTGTCAATGCAGGGAAATCAGCGCTTATCAACCAACTGTTGGGCCACTCTCGATCTTTAAATAAGCAACAATACCGTACAACAAGCTCTGTTGTTCCTGGGACGACCATGGGGATGATTCGGATACCTTTGCATGTGATTGGGATAAACTCTAACCGAAGTGGTGAACAAACTGGAAAACAGCAACGTTTGGTCACACGCGATCACTTTTTGATTGATACACCTGGTATCATTGACAATGCTGACAACCTTTATCCCATGAGCTTGATGACAGAAACACAGCGACAGGAACTCAACAAGAAACAACCTACAATGAAGCCAGCCACTTTTCGACTTTATCAAGGCCAATCCCTTGTCTTGGGAAGGGCAAGAATCGATGTTTTGACAATTGCAGAACGTCCCATTCTGATGACCCTGTTTACGTCACTGTCTCCTCACATCACTAAAACCGTAAAATTAGAACGACAAGAATCAGATATTTGCGACAGTGATCATACAATGGTGCCTTTGAATAAGAAGATTGATGTCTACAATCATCATAACTCTCATGCCTCAGTTGATTTGGCTTTTGCGGGACTTGGGTGGATTGCATTAACCGGTGGATTCGGCCAGGCTACTTTACAAATATGGCTACCAAAAACTACTTCAACAGCAGCGTTTTATCTTCGTGAGCCTTCATTTTTACCATACGAGTATAACGGTCAGATACGAAAATTCTTTGGTTCTGGTGAACGAGCCATCAAATAGTGACAATCATCTAATAAAGCTTCTTGTACGAACAACAAATATTGTGTTTCCATGATGGTTTGACCAAGTTTCCCAGAAAGGTGCGATTTTTTGTTTGCACAGACTTTTTGTTTTTGTTTTTGGGAAAGCATGTGTCACCCACAATGCGCCACAGATGAAAGAAGTCCCACATAAAACAGAAAAGAGGGAGACCACCATTCCTTCTTCCCCCTTTCTTTCGCTCTTTTCTCACATCTGGTTGGGTTTCTTGTTTTCACTGCTTGTTCCTTCATTTTTCAACAGACCATGCTACAACAGCCATCCTCCTTATATCTTCAAACACCTCAAAAAGAAAAAGAGTAAAGGACCATACATGATACATACTCTTGGGGCAACACGTTGTCATATATACTAACTTGCCTTATTCATCGTAAAAGCTACCAGCCGTTGAACTCATCTCCTACACACAGGATGGAAACCAAGTATTTACCAAACGCACCAAAAAAGTATGTGTAACCCATGCGTTAACCTACGATTCCTCGTTTCTCCTTCGACTGACAACATCCTTTTTGGCTCCCCTTTTCTTATACAGCATTCGATTCGAAATTATTATGGAGGCTCCCACCGCTGCTGCTCAAAAGGTTGACGAAACCCCGTTAACCTATTTGAATAAAGGTATACACAGAAAAAGCCGGAAGAACGAGGTATTTATTTATTGTTTTGTTGTTGTTGTTGTTGTCAGGTCAAACATACAACATTACGCTGAAGGACACCCATCAATTTGAAGGTTATATCACAAGCACGATCATGATCATGTTCCACGATGAAGATCACAGAAAAACAGCCCCTAATTATTGGAAGTTTTGGCAGACTCAGCAGACCAATCCGCAAATGGCCCGCGCTATCGACATTGGTAAGCCCCTCTAATGCGATAAGCTAATCTCCCCTTTTACTAACATTACCAAGTAGAACTTACCAAGTCTGCGGGAATTCATCAAGTAGAATGCCATTATTTTGATCGCATTACGTTTCGCTGGTATGGTAACAAAGGAGCAAATCTCTTGATCCGTTTTAATTGCCTGTCCACCGACTTTTCTCGAATCAAGGGAGTCAAAGGAATACCTCTCCGACTATATATGGAAAGCAATATCAACGAAGTGGTGGAAAAATCTTACTGTCGTATCAAGCTCTTCAGGGATAAAGTAGGGATAATGAAGATCGCGAAGGAAAACTCAACTTTTTTTGCTTAGGGCGCTGAAAGAAAAAATAAAGATGATGCCAAACATATCGAACGACAACTAGAAAAGCTACGCGGGAAGCATGGTGAACCGCACCCACTATGGCTAACATATTCTCAAGCTCTACCGTATACACTTTTTCAAGAATTGGATGCCCAAGACCTATCAGCTGCTCTTCATGATATGGGAAGGAACCCATCTTCCAGCAGACTTTCGCCTTCGTTATATCCCAGCACATCTCCTCCACTATCCCTACTGCCATCATCACCGGTGATACCTCAGTCCCAAACACAATACCACTTCCAACAGCAACAGCAACATCAAACAGGTAGCGCCAAAAGACACTATCGTTATTTGACAGATCCTGGGTATCCATTGCATGCTCATCAAAATCCAGTTCGTCAACAATTGCATCGCCCTTCTTTGCCGTTTTCGTTTCCTATAGCATTCCCAGCATCGTCATCTTCACCATCTTGGCTATCCTCTGCCGATATTGACCCAGACTATACTCCACAGAAACGACATCGCACAGCCAGTAAGGCATGGATCCACGTCGAAATAACTCTCACGCTGACACATTTGTATGTCTATCATAAAATAGAGCTAAGCATCTTTGTTCGGTTCGAAAAACAATCAACCTATCGAGCAGTCTATCTGGAGGAACTGACGGTACTTCATTTAAAAGAAAAGCTTGTATCAAAACTGTTACTCGAAGATGATCAAGAAGTGAAGGAATTGGTGCGACAAGTGTCCAGTAAGCAAGACCTATTGGTATGCATTGATGATGACGCAATAGTTCAAGATATTCCGGAAGAACAAGACATTCTTGTTCACAAACAGAACAATGATGATGGATCTCTTACCTTGGTATTGATATATTGATCAATGATTAGAAATATAGTCGTATCCATTTGTCTTGAACTGACAGTATTCATAATGTGCATGACCTTTCCTCGTTTATTTGACTTTATTAAAGCTAATGGCTGTAAATGATTATGATTCCAAGAGATCAGTTGGACAAGAGGTCTTCCCACTCATTCTTGTCCAAATTCAAGTTATCGGCACCGAATGTGCCTTGAGCTTGCTGAATTTTACTTTTCATATCACTGGTAATGATTTCAGAAACCTGACTTTTCTTTTGTTGGATCAATGTGTGTAATGTGCGGAGCGCCTTTTCAACCATGTCTTCATCCTTCTCGGTGGTGTACTTTACTATTATTTCGTTCAAGGTACCGACGATCCCGTCTTTGATCAATTCCTCTGCTAATGGTGTGTTTTCCAGAATGAGGATGTTGTAAAGAAAAACAATTTTGCGCACAGTAGAAGCGTCTATCACATAACAAAACAAAGAGTTGAGCACACTATGAAAGGTGATCTATAGGTTTACCATCGAGATTTTGTTTCAGAACGTCTGTCATAGTTTGAAAGCCGTTCATTTGCTTGAAGTCGCGCACAGCATCAGGACAATGCTTCAGAAGACCCGAAATAGCATATTGTGCTTTTGTACGCTCTTCTTTTTGACCAGAGGATAATAATTTCAGAAGCACTGGTAAGCCTTTATGCTCAAGAAACTACAATACAGGCCCGTTAGTCAAAACATTAACAAAAATAACACCACAGGCGCAAATAAATAAAAAAAAACTTACCGCTTTCTGAGCATCGGGATTGTTTTGGAGCGCGGTGCCACATACCCAAGCTATGCCACTTCTGACTTGACGATCATTGTCTTCCAATAACGAGATCAGTACAGGCCAAAGACCCATATTTTGAATATTTTTCGCATTGTCGATACCTTCGACAAGCTGAACGGAGAAGGATGAGTGCATATTAATAATCTACCAAGTTCAATTTTACCAATTCCAAGTTATCTAGTGCGATTTCCTTATTCTCCATGGAATCATTAGGATCCGCAATACACTGAACAGATTCTAGGCACATATGCAAAGCACGGTGAGTACATACATGTATTATTAAGGTGAGTAACTACCTTTCATTAAAGTAGCATCGTCTTTTCCAAGTATTGCTTCAATCACTCTGGGATCGAACTTTGAAGGATCTGGTTTATAGTCACCACGGCGTATGGCTTCGGCGTCTTGTTTCAATTGATCTTGATCGCTGTTGTTGACAGCCCACTGTAGTAATTTTTCCATATTCGTTTATATCGGTACTTTGTTTGCTCGAAAAGAAGAGGTCAATGAAAGCTAAAGAAGGGAAACGCAAAATCTTAAAGGAAACGAAAAGAAGGTCCTAGAAAAAACAAGCTGTATGTTGGTCACACACGCAAAAGGGATTTATTCATACACCGCTTTGAAACCCTTGGGCTTGGGAATTTAACGCAATTATATGTGGTAGGAGATCTAGTAGGCAGTGCTGCTTTCTCTAGCGTCGAGCATACCAGACCCAGGAAGAAATACCGTAGGAAGAAGTAGAAACACATGTTGGTGATGACGCCAACAAATGATCAGCGTTGGTAGATTTTGTGTTGGCTCCAGTGTCCTGCAGCTTTGATGATGAAGATTCTCCACCGGAAATTGTGGACGATGTTGCCGACTGAGATGGATTATAGCATGGCGCTTCCTTGTAAGCAACTATTGCCTTCAATATAGCGGCAGCCATCATGAACAGGATTTCCGAAAGGAACTCATGCAAACGGTACTGCTCATCTGCTTGCAACAGAAGTTTGATTCCTGTTACACTGAGATCCTGGGCGTGTTGGCGGATCTTGTAATGTGTATCAATCCACAACAGCAAATGCACCAGATATTGTAAGCAAAAGGCCAACAGGGTAGGGATTGGTGATTGTCTGATCATGATGGCTAACGTAACACTTGCTTGGATGAGAATTTGCCCAAAACGTTTAACTCGATCAACTGCATCTGTAATGTTTTCGTCTGATTGCTGAGTCGAAAGTTTAGGATCTTGCTGGACTTCACTTTGTTGAAAAGTATTGTGTCTCGAGGCAGCTTGTGTGACCAGTTGTAATGTTTGTGTGATTTTGCTGATAATGACGGTATCCATGAGGGATGCACCTATAATTTGTTGCTGATGCTGCTGGCCTAAATTTGGTTTGCTTGTGCCCTCTTGATTGTGCTCTTTGGTGACCCGCTGACTGGCTAAATTCAGTATGCCCACCCGTTCTTCAACACTGTAACACAAACAAACATGTCTAAATATTTACTTCCATTGTAGACAATCTACTTACCTTAAAAGCTTTTCACGCAATGCCAATTTAGTCTTTGCATCAGTTTTATCTTGAAAGTAAAATGTTAGTGAAGTCCAGATAAGTACTACTGACCTCGACTCCCTTATTAGGTAGTGCCATTAGAATCTTGTCAATACCAGTGAGGTAAATGTCAAGGGCGACAGCTTCATTCCCTTCGTCGTATTCATCAGCGGCAATGGATACCAACTTCATTCCTTGGGAAATACTTCGCCGATCAAGAAGAATACCATATTCAGAACTACAGCTTCCTATAGACTGATCGTAAGTGGAATTGGTATTGCTCAAGTCGGTTGACCAAGAAGTACTTGGTGTTAATGTCGGGCTAACAAGATGTTGTTGGTCAAGCGGTTGATTTTGAATATGATGACAGGACTGATTGGAATATTTCACAAACATTGACGCAGGATCATAAGCATAAGGGGCAATACATTCAGTGCTATGACTTGCTTGCGGTTGCTGATGATAAAACTGCTGGTCGACTGTAGGCATGGACAGCGCAGCCTGATGTAATCTGATTCCCAAACCATTGCCGCCACCACTGTTCCTTTTACTATCACTGTCTTTTCTTTTTCCATGTCTTGACAAATTTTCGATTTTGTTGGCGGAATGGTGGAGAAACGAGGATACCAAGGAGGCCATATTTGCAAAAGGGTTGAAAAAGTACACAAAGAAAAGAAGGAAGTAAAGGCAAGCTGTTTTGCCTCAACCCCAAATAGAGCTTGGTTTTTTATCATATGAAAAACAAAAAAGGAATCAAGCACATTGCCTTTTCATTCTCCCCATATGAAAATAAAAAGCTTTTTTCCTTTCGGTGGAGGCACTGTGTGGTGTTCAGCAGCAACGTCGTACACTTCATTCGCTGAGAGATGACGGAATTACAAATTAAGATGGCACAAAAGGAAAAATAGAATGTTGTAAGGACGGGAATAGAATGTCGCAAAGACGGAAGTGTAAAGTCGGATTTGTCGAGTTCCTTCCTACCTTGCCGTTTTGGTTGCTTTATTTTCTCCTCTTCATTCCGTGATACATTTTAAACTGCATACAAAAAAACTAACTTATACGTGTATGACTGCCTTTGTTACTGCTTTTTTCTTCACCAATGCCTTGCTGATATCGTTTCCGTCATCCCTGCCATCAACAGGTTCACATAGCCGTTCCCCTTGCACTTGTCTGTTTTTTATTTCCCACATGTTTCTCGGTTTTTCTTGTTTTCGACCTTTGGGTGGGGTTATCCTTGATATTTTGTGTACCATTCGCACTTCTTGTCTTCTACTGTTCAGTTGTCGGTATTCAAGCATGCGATCTGCCACGACTTGACAGCGGCTGCCGGCTTCTTGGTTTTCTAAGAGGTATATGACGACAGCTGGATCTTTGCTTATCCCGTATATCATCTTCTTGTCGAGGACCCCGAACTTCCACCTCCACACTTCCATCCCATTTTATGGCCAATTTGAGTATTTGTGAGGGGTTCTCTTTTTTTTTTTTTGTAGACAATTTTATTTCAAATCGGAGTTACACGTCAAACGAGAGGTGGAACTTAATTAAACGAAGGGACTGTTGAATTATGATGAAGAAAGGGAGGATAACTTATAAGGAAAGAGGAGAAAGAGAAAGACGTTATCATAATGATTTGTGTAAAAGGACGTGAACGGAGGAATCCACTCGAGGTTTGAGATGGGAGACCGCCTGGGGGATACAGGGTGGTCAGTGTTGCTACCGTGTTACCAGTAGAAAATCCAGAGTTGCTGGAGGATGATGGAGCAAATGGCGAGATAGCGAGGGATGTTAATGATAGGACTGGGAATCACCAGGTGTAGGAGGATACTTTGAATGACCGTAGGAGTAAAATGAATGGTTTGGTAATGTTGACGAAGGATTTGGTGCCAGAGGGGCCACTTGCGGGGGTTGTTTCTCATTTTTCTTTTTGGATGGGTCGGTCTGGTAGCGGAGACATATCGGGCCACTCGCCAGAAGGAAAATCATATGGGCATCATCTTCAATGGTTTCACCGCACAGCTGGCAGTTGGAGGCGGTCCTTTGGTGGGCATGGCTGGTGGGGAGTTTCTTGATGAATAACCGCCACCAGCAGTTGTCACTACGTCCCGTCGTCCAGGGTCCAGGCCTACGAAGTTGAAGTGTCCTTGAGTGATGTGAGAAGTGTTGGAATCAGGAGCTATAGGTCCAATCTTGAAGGTGAAGGAAGTCTTGTAAATACGAAGTTCAAGGATCGGCAATGTGCTGCAGAAACACTCTCTTTGTAGCAGTAAGGGCTACACTTGTGCGTTTAGTAGCGTGTGACTCTACTATAGAGTGGGCTTGCTGGTGATGGCAGTTCTGCTGTGATGAGATCATCGATCTGGGCAAGCTCTGCTGCAGTTTTATGCGTCCACAAAAGTATATGCATGTGAGGGGAGCCACGATCTTGAATTTCCACAACCCACGCCGATTCTTTGACTCTGCCGATGAGACGTGCAAACTTGAAAAAAAAATAGAAATGTGAGCACAAGAAAGCTGCAACGAAAAATAAACGAGGTGTGTAGTGGATAGCCATTGTCGTGTATCCGGAATGTTCATAACAAAGGAGACAAGGGATCACCCTGCCGGAGACCTCGGTGTTGGGTAAAGGGAGCCGCCGACCAGCCATTGAGGGAAACACGTACTTGTGTAGAAAAGAACAGCGATATCAGCGTCTGGATTAAAGAAGTGGGGAAACCAAGGTGAGTTAAAACCTACTGTAGATATTGTGGATGGACTCTATCATAGGTGTCGTAGTCGTGTGAGAGTACTGAGTCAAGAATGTCAGGTTTTATTCGATATAATCGAGAGAGGAAAAACATCGTGTGGGAAACCCCCTCTTTCTAACAGATACAACGGAGTATGAAATAATAGGCTAAAAGGTAACTTGTAGTTAGGGGAAACCCTCTCACGGATACGACAACAGGCTTTTTCCTGGTCCAATAGAACTGCCACGGAGGTATCGTCTGGATCGACTGTCTTGATATGGTGCATCAGAGCTTGGATGACCCATCCATTGTCGGTGATGCATAAAACCTGTCTGGAAAGGAGTGATCTTGTTGAGGCATTTGTGCAGTCGTTTAGCAAAGGTGGTGACTTGAAGGCAAAAGGTGGTGATGTGGAGGCAAAAGGTGGTGATGTGAAGGTAAAAGGTGGTGATGTGGAGGCAAAAGATGGTGATTTGAAGGCAAAGTGTGGCAACGATTCGGCACAATTGCATGTAAAGAATGAAAGCAACTATAGTGTTGGTGAATAAGAGCAGAACAATTTACGGATTTATTTTTTCATAAGTGAGAAAATACGCTGCGAGTTGCAGGAGCAATAGAAAAATAGATCTCATTTATTAATCATTTGGGTAAGGTGGATGGGTGAGATGAAATAATGAAGTTCATATCAACGAACGCTTGACACAACCCGGCCGACAATCAAATTTGTTGATAAGATTTCCTCGAAGAACGTTTTGTCGTGGTATTGATTCGAATTTGTGTCCATGGTATACAACCACTTCCTTTTTTTTGTATCAGAGAAACTCCGTCAGAGAGAAAAAACTATACTAATCGATAGAAAGCGGCTATTGCCGCTTCCTTGTTCCATTCGTTGTTGTTGTGGTGGCATTGCCAGTGGCTGATCCAGATTGCCAGTAGGACTTTGCCTGTCCAGCTCAAAAGGTGATCGTCTTTGCTATTGGGGCTGATGATGAGGGTCCAAAAGTCTTATTGCGATGGCGGGAAAGAAGGGCCTGGCCAGAGGTCGAGCCATACATGATCCTTTGTCGGGCATCCCAGGAAGAAATGGTGGTCAGTTTCGATATCCTGTGAGCAGTGGAGGCACGTGGAGTCCGTGATCAGGTTTGTCGATCGGCATTGTATACGTTCTTTCGTAGAGAGGCAGTCTTGTAGGAGACGCCACCAAATCGTGGTAGCTTTGGATTTATGTTCTCTGTGGATACAATAAAAAATGTGAACGCTGTTCATACGAGAAATCCATAATTTATAGGCAATTGTTTTCATACTTGACAAATTCTCGTATATCCAGTGGGATCCGTGGATAAGCCAGCGTAGTCCAGCACAACAAGCCGTACGCAAAAGTTGGTTGATTTCGCAAACATAATCAAATCTTAGGCAGATATAAAAGAAAATGAGTAACTATCAACTTCCAGTTTCGTTGCTGTCTACCTTGCACATCGCCATGCTTATGGGGAACACTGTCCATGAGATGGAGATTCGGCTTTGTATCACGTTGGCATAATTTCGATCCGGAGGAGCACATGGGGGATAAGAAGACTTTCGCACAGTGACATTTGATACAAAGGCAATCTGTCGTCTTTTGTTTTGACTTGATCTTGTTTTCTGTCGTATCCATGAGAGGGTGTCCCCTGAATTGAGGAAACTCCGCTCATACAACGACAACGTACCAAAGTTGCCTTCCCCTCTCTCGATCTTATCGAATAAAAACTTGACACTTTGACTCAGTACTTGCACGACATCACATTTTCCACAGGTTTGTTTGTGCGTGATTTTCGTGCATAACCGATATTGATCCAACCATGCGGTTCCATTGATGCGTCCAAAAACGGTTTCGTGTTGAAGGTGATTTTCAGGACTTCATCTATAAAGAAAAGGACTGTTTGTTTTTGCACTTTTGCTTTTTTAGTGACATGCACTGTAAATTATATACTCTCAAATGGTCTTGCTTGACAATCCATAAAGATCGTCGCTTTTATCTTTTGCTACCGATGCGTGCAACTTGCGAGTAGCCAAATCGACCATCCTTTGACAACCAATCAGTCACTTGTGAGAGAGAGTAAATGTCAACTATATCCGGCATAAAGCTCTTGCCAAGGTCAAATAATTCGATGTTGTTCCAGTAACCAATTGTGCATAATTCTCTGTTCACTGGTGCATCTTCCGTTGCGATGCAGTGGAAGAAATCAAGTACACAGTGTTTCGTTGGCTTTACTAAGTGGTTGAGACAATATCAGCATTCACACAATCAGCTTCACAATGCAGTCGAATAAGCAATCACTTACAATTATTGTAGGTAGACTTGTCAGAAGAAACAGATGAAGAATCAGAGCCTTACGACAAGACATAATGAAAAAATGAGTGTCATCTCTTTCACAAGTTGTTGTCATTTTTTTTTTTGCCTACAGTTTATCGCTTCATCATTACTAATCACCGTATTTACAATACGAGGAGAAGAGGGAGGGGTGTCAACATAACAATGATATGTAAAAGAATCCCGCGCATCAACTTGTTTGCCAATTGTGAAAGGGCGTCGATTGCCTTTGTCGTATCCTATAGACTCTTTTAAATAGGTGATTATTGTACGTGACGAAGGCTTAGACTAAACATGAGAAAAAGGGGTTGTCGTAGTCGTGTAAGAGTACTGAGTCAATCGAGAGAGGGAAAACATCTTAGTGAAGGGAAAACCCCTCTTTTAAACCGGGAACTCCGTTGCCAAACCACGGGTTTTGTGACGGGTTTTCTGGAAACAAACAAAATAGCAGTGGTGTGGATTTGTGATAAATGGGTAGGTTTGTAATAGTGGGGACAAGAAAAAAGTACTTTTTGAGACTGAACTTTATTCTTGTTAGAAGTGTGTAGGAATACAAAGATC
>LT551814.1:27940-42019 GCA_900079185.1 Absidia glauca
CAGTATAAATACATAGATTATTGAAGTTGATTTTGAATAAACAGTCTGTAAAACAAAAAAAAAAAAAATGGAATATAAACTGAAACGAGGTCATGGACTTCAGTTTCCGAAAGAAGATATTGTTCCGTTACGCCTGGGATGGGTCTGGAAGGTATAATCTTAGCCACAAGATCAAGAATTGCTGATCGTGATGGTGGTATGGAAACAATATAGGATTCACTACTGTTGCTGTCTTCGTACTGTTGTTCTCCTTTGGTATTTTGTGGGAGACGCTGGTATCTCCAAGGCTCCATGTTCGGTTTTTCTGTTGACATGGCGACTGCAATGGTGGGATCGCCATTAATTAACGTAGCAGGTTCCAAACCAGCATCTTCAAGCTGCTGTAATGCTGAAATTTGATTCTCACCCACAAACCCATTGATCCACGTTTGTGGCATAATCGTTGCCGCTTACTATTGATTTTGGAGTGGGACAATTCAGTGTCGATTTGGCTAGCACAGTATCTTTTTTTCTTACCATCTCGAATGAGGCTCCTATTCCATTCGTTTTGGAAGTCCCTTTCCCATTGGAAAAAGTCCCGTCGCAAAATCACCTTCTGTTCATAGTCCATCACAAGGTCCGTGCACTGTTTTTGCGTGGTGGTGTACACCAGATAGTCGAGACGAGGGCGTTTGTTGACATGCAGGTGGTTGCGTTTAAGCACCCTCCAATGCGATTCGATCATCATTGTCGACTTGCCGTTCGGAATATGGTTTAAACAACCTCCCCTGGTACCACGCAATTTTGGAAAGTACTTCAATGATGAAATTTATTGGTGCATTTGTTTGTGGAGTCTATGGGCTAATCGTTCCTGATCCTTGACGAGAAGAAGATGCATGAGCACAGCATAAGCGTGGATGGAGCCAAACCGAGCATATGATCTCTTGGTGATCAACGTTGAAAAGGCAAAGTCGTTTACAAAGCTATCCACAGACGGGAAAAGATAACTAACCACATGGTTCTTCATCCAAGCTCGTTTCGCTGGGATAAAGTTGTGGTGGTAGTCGCGGAACTAGCACAAGAAATCGTTACCTTTTGATTCAACATGTCTGCCTCTCACTCTCCCTCTTCTCCATCCCGGTCCATTGGCATTGGTCGTACTTTCACCCATCCTATCCACGGTGATTTCACCCGTATGAACGACTATGTGCGATATCGCCAACAGAACTTGTGTAAGTAATATAGGGTTTCTTCGTTTCAAATCAGCAGGCACCCCATTGGACTCCAAATCAATTGATCTGAATTCGTAGGATGCCGCGTCATGCGGACAGATGGGAGGAAGAGGAGGAGCAACCACAGGAGAAGAAACAGAGGACGAACAAGCGGCAGGAGAAGAAACAGAGGACGACAAAAGAGAGGAAGAACCAACCACAGGAGAAGAAACAGAGGACGACAAAAGAGAGGAAGAACCAACCACAGGGGAAGAAACAGAGGAAGAAACAGAGGAGGAACCAGCGGAAGGGGTCACAAAACCAAACGAGTACTCCAAGAGGCAAAGAGGACGAGTGTTGATAGCGTTGGTGGTTGCCCCACGTGGTACCGTACTCACCGTATTGTATTTGGTAAAGAAAATGTCCTGGAGAACATCAGTGTTGAAGGCATCAGTACATAAGAAATCGCCAGAAGGTGTTGTTTGCAGGAGGTATGGTAAGAACAACAGATCTTCACCACTATCAGTTGATCGGAGGCACCGGGCATGTACTTTGTCGTAGTAATAATCTTGTTTGGGCCGGCCAGTCAATCCAGATGCCACGTAGGCCACCAGAACAGCCAAAGACATACCTGCAGCGCTTGACCGCCTTCGTGCCTGGCTTTTCAAGTTTTGCGTCACCAGTTCCAACCCATACAGACGATTCAACATCAAATCACACACATCCTTGGTAGGAATGAACCCAGAGTGCTTGCTAATCACCTCCCTATTGTATCAATAAAAATATGTCATTAGGAAAACCATCCCATGCAGTGTCTACACATCCTCTTTATTAACTTACCGCATCAGTAACATCAAGTGGTCCTGGTCTTCCCACGCAACATCATGAGTCACCGTCACCTCCAAACGGGCAGGAAAAGCTTGACCGCTCATGCCGTCAGCTGTGCTTCTTGTAAATGACTACAAATTGAAAAATAGTTGAATGGTCGTATTGAATCAAGGAGAGATCACTTACAATATACTCTTCAGCCCTTCTTTCATACGCCCACACGTCGTACGCACTTAAATCCTTTGTATGGTTGTAACCACCAGACTTGCGATGGTAGAATGGGCGCTTGAAAGAGGAGTACATCTTTACAGAATGCACTCCCAATTCACCGCTACCATCAACCGAGGGCGAAGCCTTGTAGCCGCAACTAGCCAAGGACCGGAAGCCAAGAACACCGTGGTACCGATATCGGCTTGCGAACAATTCCTTTGACGGAAAGAAGGGAGAGAGAGCGGCCATGTGACACTTGATGTCACCCACAGAAGGGAAAGCATTGTTCAACCAAACACCACAAACATTGGAACCATCGCTGGGAAGCATTTCAATAGCATAGTCCAGGTACAGCTTGGATGTTTCACCATGCGCCACAGCCATGTCAATTTCGTTTTTGAAGGCCTCGGAAAAATCGCTTAATTTGGTCACCGGGCACTTCAGACCATGCGCATACGACACAAAGAAATCTTGATACACCGCCAGGTTTTCGTTTTCACCAATTACTTGTCGCATCAACTGGGTTGCCTTCTTCAGATCTCGTCCAGGAATCTTGGTAGGGAGGAGGCTCAATTGCCCACCTTCTTGTCTTTGCAAGGTCATGGCATGGCGGTAGCTAAGAGGAACTTGCGACTGGAGGAAAGGAGAAACACACTTGCGGAGACAAGGCAACAAAAGCGAATCCACAAACTCAATGTTCATCTCCTCGGACAGACGATTCTTCTTGTCACCTTCATAGCCAATGGCCAACGCAAAGAACACATTCATCTAGATGATCAAAGTAATCTGGTGATTAGTGATGACATGTGCCTCATCGTAAAATTGTTCACCTTAAAGTGATGGCCCGAATCACCAAAGTACGCGAGACAACGGTTCGGAATCTGGCCATATGGGATCAACGTCGAATACGTCATTTCGTCGTCATCTTCACTTCCAAACTCAATAACTCTTCCAAATGACGAGGTTTCACAGTAAACATCTTGCACCCAAGGACAGACATACAAGGAAGCACCATTGCCGGCTTTGACAGGCGGATCTTCGGATTCCAGCACAACCGAATCAATGTCATACTGAACGAAAGCATCGGGCCTCACAGGGACGGGACAAGGAAGAACATCAAGATGGCGTTGGCCATCAATACCGGACAAAGCAAGGAGCACATCTTCACTGGCAGACTTGGAATTCTTGGCGGTATGCTCAACCAGACGATTGTACTCGTACAACGACACTTGGGCTAATATAAAGACCAAAAACATAATAAGTATACGATAATATATCATACCTATATTACTTACACAAGTTCTGTTGGTTCATACGGGTGAAATCACCGTGGATAGGATGGTTGAAAGTACGACCAATGCCAATGGACCGGGATGGAGAAGAGGGAGAGTGAGAGGCAGACATGTTGAATTCATGTCGTCTTTTGAAATAAAAAATGTTGGGGGTTTGGAGGCGAAACGGCGGGTCTTTAACTTTTCAATGTCGGGGTTTCAAGTGTCAAATGTCGTTTCCAGGATGTCGGCATATATGATATGTCAATGTGACAAGGAGAGCTTTATTTCAACAAACATTCAAGATTAGCTAGGTTCTGAAACTAAGCTAAATATGGTTCCTGTTGAAGCAATCCAAAAAACGAGAGGCAGAGTAGGCAGCGTAACCGCGAAGATCTTCGTGAGTCACCAGATAGCAAGCCTCAGCAATTCTTGGTGACAGAGTTTTCTACTCCATAATTAAGTTCATTTTCACTGCATACTTTACCTTGGGACATAATTGTTCGATAGGGCTCAGTTCGGGGGAATATGGTGGTGAGGTATATGCAACGGTAGCCACGCTCCACAATTGCTTAATTGCAAATTCGATGTCTTTGTATTGATGAATTGGAGCATTATCCATGACCAAGTAAAGCCTTTGAACTCCGGGTGTGGATCCATTACATCTATTGTCGTGAAGATACAGGGGATAGTGGCTGGTTGTCGTGCCTTTGTTTTCTTCGTTTTTGCTTCTGTTACTTTCGAGCCGATCTACCTTTTCTTTGACTGCTGTGGTTTCGGTTTCCGTAAGGCGATGTTGCCGATCCCAGCGGTCGAGATGGCACCTAGTGTAGTAGGTAATGCTGACCCCGTCGTAGCTACCTTGACGATCGGTGTTGTCCCTTTTGTTGACCATGTCATTGATCGCCGTAAATTGATCTTGAATCCCGCCTCGTCAATAAAGACACAGTTTGTAGTTGTCGTATCACTCACATGAAGGAACGATGAATGATTATAGAAGCGTCCTTTATAGAAGCTACGTAGGCTACTATGTACCCAGTTATATTTGAAAGAATCAAAAGTGATAAGCAAAACATCACTCAGTATAAAGAAAGAAAAAGAGTGCATCGATGATGCTGTCATCGGGCTGTCAAAATTCAGGTACAGAAAAATCAATTTTCAAAATGGGGGAATGATACAGACCGAACCACCGGGACAGAACCAATCTGTGTATGGCGGGGACTCAATTCGAATTGAAGATAAAACCGCCCCACCAGGCACAGGAATGGTCTTACTCTTCTCATCGGAGTCGATCGGCAAGGCGCTCACTTCTCCTCCACTTTATCGAAAATGGAGGCGATGATTTCCTTGTTAGTAGTGTCCATTTGGGAATCGTCAAGGTGAATGTGTCCCTCGAAGCAAATGTTGTTGTTATCGTCGTCGTCGTTATCATCACTGAGATCGAAGTAACGGTCGGCAAGATCGTCAAGGGTTATCATGTCATCACGACTAGGAGCCACAGGAATGGGTGTGCGTTTGTTACGACAGGGCCGGCAAGTGGAATACCCATCAATGCGACCAGCAAAAAGAGATACATCTCTCATACGTTGGCAGTCAGAGCAGTGTTTTCGATCGTTTGGCGTAGGGGTTTGTTCAGGCATGAAGTATAATTTAGAAAGAAAGTAAAGCGAAAGAGAAGCGAATCCCCCCCCCGGTTCTATTTCCCCTTTCTAACAATTTTTAACTCACTCTCCGCCAAAAAGCCACCATGTGGGGGAATTTTCTGGGGGGGCTATGATTTTTCACGAAGAATTAAGTTTACGCCCTGGGGGGTTTCCAATGTTTCGCTTATGAGCACCACCGATCTTGCTGGTTTAACTTCCAAGTGACATTAGAAGGTTGTTGTGCTGACCTCCTCACCCCTACCCCACCCAACTTTCACAGATCGCTCAAACATGATTGGCTAGGATACACCATTTATTTGTGTCTACGAGGTAGAAACTTCAAGACAACTTAGAAAAGATTATCAAAATAATGAGTACAACAAGAATAAGTATAATAGCACCAGTGATAAGTTTGTTTGTTGCCATACTAGTTCGAAAAGAAAGAGTCAACGACTTCATTAGACTTCCATTACAACTTAGGTCAAGGTTTACCGATGGGCCATGGTTTTGAGTGTGCGAGTCGCCTTATCGATATGAGTATCGGCTTCTGCAAGCTACATAGTAATCACAGCAAAAGTAAATCAGTTAATTCGAATCCAGAGAAAAGCTCTTTCCTTCCCCCCCCCCATATTACCGTATCTCGTGCTCGAGTCATAGTTTCTCTTTGTCCTTTCAAGGTAGTCAAAATACTGGCGCCGACGCTTTCAGTTTCCAGTGCCATCCGGTGACTTTGTTCAAGCCGGCGACTTGACTCACCCAAACGATCTGTACCACTGAGTAAGCGCTGCCGCTGATCAAATGACGACGTATCGATATCGTCTATTTGATCCTGACTTTCTAGATCACCAAAAAGCTCTTGGCGGTGGTAGCTGGATTTACCAACAGTCAGTCGCCGCTACAAAAAACGGATTACAGTTCGTCATTACTACTTGAAGAGATTCGGCTCACACAACACTACCGCAACATGGCTACACTTCTTACCAAGTCATTTTTCATTTTTTCCTGATCCGATCTATGCTGACGTAACTGAGCCTGAAAGTGAGTACGTCCAGGAACAGCAGTATTCATAAGTTCCATGTCCATTTGCCCTAGCTACCATTCCCGTAAAGATCAGAGTTTGTAAAAGAGACTTTAGTCTAGAAAAGACCCCCCGAGAGCACAATTCGCCTTTATCATTTATAGCTTACGATCTCTTCGGCTTCATCAAGTTCTCGTTCTACGGCACTGACTATGTTCTTTCGCTCATCTATACATTTCAAATTGACAATACATAAATACAGCCTAAAATGGATCTAGTTTGGTTATACCTCCATAGTGATGTGGTATTTGTTCATCGATTTTAAGTTGTATTGATTGATGAAGAGCTTGAAAGTCTTGTTGATAACTGCTGAAAAGCTCTGATCCACCGATGGAAGACATGTTTTAAAAAAAGTGAAAGTTCCCTAGTCTTACTTTGAAGAAATATACAGTGCCCCAAATCTTCACCAAATTTGATTCCGTCACATCAGTCGGCGATTGACTCAGTTTAAATTTGAAAAATTGAACCAAATTTAGGTTTGCAGGGTAGGATCAGTTGACATTCTCCCAGTGCCTTTGGATGATTCAAACGATTTCGTTGGCCAAAGGGTGCGGTGTTTCAATGTAGGCTGAGGATAACTTTTTCACAGTGAGGTCCCTTCACTTTCGTTTTCCTCAAAAAACATCAATAGCTTTCATGGGCCAGTTAGATCGGTAATTACATTAAACGTACAAATGAAGGGAAGAAGAAGCTTAACGAACGTTTTATAGCCAATTAGACCAATTGCGACGAGGCGAAATCATAACGGAACAGGAGGTTAAAGAATTGTGCTCTAAAGCGAAGGAAATATTGAATGAAGAAAACAATGTTCAAAGAGTCGATGCACCCGTTACGGTAAACATAAAGCAAACTGGTGGCCACTCTCTTACTTCATCTACTTTTTCATTTAGATATGTGGCGATATTCATGGTAAAGATCACAGTTTTTCGTTGACATTGCAATTCAATTCTTACGTGAAATGCACTCCTATACGACCATAGGCCAATTTCACGATCTAAAAGAGCTCTTCAGAGTCGGCGGCGACTGTCCAGACACAAATTACCTCTTCATGGGCAAGTTGGAAGACAATAGTAGCATCAGCTTGGGGAAGTTGGCTTATACTTAATTTCTCTTTCTTTCATTAGGCGATTTTGTTGATCGAGGCTTTTATTCTGTTGAAACATTCTTATTATTACTGGCCCTGAAAGTACGATACCCAGATCGAATCACTCTTATCCGAGGAAATCATGAATCAAGGCAAATCACCCAGGTATATGGCTTTTACGAAGAGTGCCTTCGCAAATACGGTTCATCCAACGTCTGGAGATTCTGCTGTGAAGTATTCGATTGTCTTAGTCTCAGTGCGATAATTGACGATAAAATATTGTGTGTCCATGGCGGACTATCTCCAAGTATCAATACTTTGGATCAAGTATGATTGAAAAGGTGTATTATCAATAGCTGGCTAAGATATGCTTTTTTTCGATAGATTCGAACAATTGATCGTAAGCAAGAGGTCCCTCATGATGGTGCAATGTGTGACCTACTGTGGTCTGATCCCGAAGGTAATTAAATAACTTGCAGTGGCGGCCAAGAGACAAAGGAATAATGGGCTTTCAACTATAGATATTGATGGATGGGGCTATAGTCCAAGAGGAGCGGGATACCTTTTCGGTGGTGATGTTGTCCAGAAAGTAAGTGGTTATACCCTCTTCTCCCGCTATATGGGACACTAATGAAGCATACTTTACCTCAAGTTCTTGCATACCAATGGACTGAAGCTGATTGCAAGAGCACATCAGCTTGTCATGGAAGGATACAAGCCAATGTTCAATGACACCATTGTGACAGTGTGGTCTGCCCCCAATTATTGCTATAGGTAATCATGATTCCAACCCGGGTCAAAACCATTGGGTCTAACACCGTCTACAATATCATACAGGTGTGGAAATGTTGCAGCCATATTAGAGCTAGACGACAATCTTAACAAGAATTACAAGATGTTTGAAGCAGCAACACAGGTAACAGACTGATCAACTGGATGGAAATATAACCTAATCGCTAAAATTGTTCTTTTTTATGACTGTACAGCAAGATTTTTTGGGTGTACCAGTCAAGAAAACAGTGCCAGATTACTTTATATAATTTGCTAGCTCTCATTTGCATTAATAAACTAGACAAAGGCGACAGAAGCCAAAAAGCTTTCAGGTGTGGAGTATGAAATAACTTTTCATGCTGGAAACATGAAATGGGCACGACCCATATGACCAATCTCAGCTACCACAATACCACGTCCGTGTGTGGATAGTAAGCAAGTATTTCAACACTTAAACTAGCAGATCATTTTCCTTCCCTCTGAACTTTTCACCATTTTCTGTACCAATGTCATATCGGTTCTATCAATCGTTCCAATCCCAACCCTCTGGTAGAGTACTAGTTCCTTTTAGGAAAACGAGCCCTCAATGTCACGGTGGTTTAGTCCTGACATGACTAGTGGTTGCAAACTCTTTTTCTAACAACATTTTAAAAAACATACCAGCACCAAGGGCACTTTGTGCACGGCTATGCGGTCATTATGTAGCCTTCATAAAGCTCACAGCATGGATTTTAGATAGAAAACCGAACCCTCAGCATCATGGTAGTTTAGCCCTGGCTTGACTAATGGTTGCAAACTCTTTTTTAAAGGATTCTCGAGTGGGATTTCAAAAACCTTGCCAGAACACCGGGCACGAACACACATTGGGCACGGCCGTGTGGTCATTATGGTACCTTCTGAGAAACCAAGAGTGAATGCTGGGAACTGTTCAACCCATTGTTAGTGGCACCTGGTCCACTTGGGTTCGTAGTTTTTGTCTTCTTTCCAAGTGTATTTCCTTTCGATTAATTTTCCCCTAGCAACTACTTGACCATGTTAGGAATATGTCACCGTAGGCAACTGCTATATTGTTCGTCTTCTATTGTATCCTTTATGATGCTTTACGCGATCCCTTTCCTCTCCCATTTCTTCCCCTTGTCTGGATTTAGCTTCCAATCATCATATCATAGTTTATTTATATATCAATATGAGCTTCTTGGTGTCATACTTTTTAAATTGTAAGACCAATTGGAGTCGCGGATCAAATCGGCACTTGTAGTTTAGCATACACAACGGTTGTTCCAGCATGTACAGATGTCACCACAGTTACGGCAAGCAGCTTGAGCATTGATAGTTTGCAAAAGGATGAACATCACCAAGAGGAGAATGAATCTGTAGTCAACCATGTTTTGAAAGAGATGTAAGAATAAGTTTTTGGTAGAATGAAAAGGAAGAGACAAGTCTAGAGGGTGTAGTTTTTATATCTTCTCTTGGTGGTGGGAAAACAGACAAGATTCATGCACGATGATAGTGATCATCATCAAAAAGCCGATAATGGAAAATAGTATCGAAAGAGGGTTAAATTGCCTTCATCAGCAATCTCTGAACGACGTTACCATCGTCAACCACAGTACAGTGTGTGTTAAATAAAGTTTTACTTTTCGCAGTGTGCGACTACTACGTATTTCTTGCGCCATACGAAAGACGGAATAGTTACCAATGATGGAGGGAAGTGCCACAAAGAAGATAACGAAATATGGCGGATGGCGAACTGCCAACATTGTGGACGTGGATCACCTTGCACAACATACTCATACGAAAGACTTGAGGGAACACATATCCAACATTTACCAGGATCGACCCACTACGATGATGAACGGTGATCCCAGGTGACAAATATAAAGTGAAAAAGCTCGGCATTGCCTTACATGCAGGCCGAAAGTGCTTAAAGTCTGCAAGCCCCCGTGATGTTTAGCAAGCTCAGCAATTTGTAAATTTAGAAAGGAGGTCCTTTTATTTCAACAGTGTTTGCCGCAACCAGCTTAAAGGTTTAGCAGAAGAACAAAAAGGACAATGTAGGTTGCAAGGGTAGCCATAGTTGTCAGTAATACCCAGTTGCCACTTGTACGGAAAGGGATGGATAGGTCAAAGACGTCACCTGCCGTCCGCCTTCGCCAAAGGGCAATGGCTAACAATGCCAAACCAAAAACGAAGAATGTGATGCCTATTTTATAAAACTCTCGAGTGAAAATCTTCAGTATCAAAAGCCCTGTTGAAAATGCCGCCAGTGATGTTCGCCAATAAGCTCCCTCAAACGTTCGCTGCCTTGCTAAGTGATGTATGGATTTTCGATGAAAGAGGGTTAATGCGGCTGTTAGTGCTGTTATAACTTGGGAAGTTACCTCGGAGGTCTTGCAACTCTGATTCCGTCAGAAGAACGGACTCTCTTCGGTGCCCTCGTATCAAATCTGTTTGTTTTTGCTTCATTATTGACATTGAGTTAGAGGGAAGCTGGCCAATTTCAATCGAAGGACGGAAGGAGGCGGACATGGAAAGTTTATTATAAAATTACTTGAGCATGTGCTCCGTGACAAACCTTCTATCATATGTTTCATAAGGGCTTTCACAGTGGCAAATCAGTTCTGCCCATCCTAAAAGGTTATGGGAAAGCGAAAAACTTATCGACCCTCACCACAACTGCACTCATAGTGCTGGGTGTTCCAGCTGGTCTGTACACTTACAAAGTAAGATTTTGCAAACTCTTGAATCACGGACATTGACGATAACCCTTTTTCTTCGCACGTTTATTTCCTGAGGAAGAGTCTTATGCTAATCGCTTTTCAGAATAAGTTAATTTACATGGGCTATCTTCCACCTGGATCGCGCCATAACGAAGCCTTCCGACAGAGTATTCCTTCTTCACTTGATGTGCGAGAACACTTTGTCACGACGAGTGACAAAAAGCGACTCCACGGTTTCCTTGTCTCCAAGAAACAGACCCAATTGCTCACTGGAGCTGAGGAACCGTCCAAATCTGCTCCTGTCATGATTTACTTTCAGGGCAATGCTGGAAATATGTCTGATCGCTTTGGTTTTTTCAAAACCTCTATCGCAGCAATACCAAATTTGCAAATTGTCGGTATTGCTTACCGCCAGTATGGAAATAGCGAAGGTTTTGCCACTGAAGCTGGCTTGAAGAGAGATGCGAAGGCTATTTTGGAAGCAGTAAAAGACATGTATGGCCCTGAGGCCCCACTGTATTTGTACGGACATTCACTTGGTGGTGCTGTAGCAATCGATTTGGCTGCATCTGAGCCAAATGCCATTCGAGGTGTGATTATTGAGAACACGTTCACCAGTATTTACGGTATGGTTTGCGCCTTGTACCCGAAATACAGTCCATACCCTTTTATCGCAAAGTACTGTCTCTGGAACCACTGGAGAAGTGACCTCAGAATCCTAAAGCTGCTACCCACAATGCGACTCTTGTTCTTATCGTCAGATCAGGACGAGATCGTGCCCTCACTACACATGAAGCATCTCTACGCTATGGCACGACGTGCTCATATTCAAAGTGCCACCCTTGTATCATTCAAGCGATCACTTCATATGGATATTTACTCAACAGAAACTCGTTTGTTTCAAACATCGCTTCGAAGGTTTATCAAATCCGAATAAACTTTTTCATGGGGAACAATCATGCAAAGTGTTTCAAATTCCTCATCGGTAGCATCAACGGAATGCGGTTCAGGAGTAAAAAGGGAGCCCATGCAAAAAAGTAAAGTCAACTAGATGGTTTTGAGGATGCTTTATTGATTGAGATATGCAAATCTATGGCTAGGTTTACTGTTTGGGAGGGTAGAGTATCTACATGATGTGCCATAACATGACTAATTGGTGGAGTTACAAAGGGAAGGGAATGATAAGAAGATCGGGCTAGTTACGTTGAAAGCATCAATGGCAGTGGCCGAAGTGAGTTGCTAAAGGTTTCCTGATTTTCAGTAGTGAAATGGCTACAGAATCTACAATGGAAAAGTAAGCGTACCTAGAAAAAAATATTTGAGTTTCCCCATGTTTTTCGTGATCCCTTGAGCCCGATCCCTAATCTAAGTGCATGTGCAGTATGCCCTGGTGCCAGGGAGCCGATATCCGTTGCCGTCCCAATTGCTCTACTAAAAAACAAGGAGCATTGATGCAAAAGGCAAATGTTAGCCATGGTAAGACAAAGATGGACAGGACGGTGAGAAGGAGAGAGTTACCTTGTTCCCCAAGTTAAAAGGCTTTTGATGATGAATGTCAAACCAGAGATGATTCCATATCAATAAAAACGTAAAAGTGATGAAGAACTGAAGAAGAAAGGATGAAAGGGAATAGGGAATCGAACTCTTACATTGTAAAAGTGTCGGAAATAGCGGAGCTTGAAACACCAATCCCTTCAAGTTTAAAATTCCGTTATGTAGGGGTTTGAAACTCATGAAGATCGTGCAAGGTGACTACAAGAAAGAAAGAGAGAGTTTTTCCCACATCATTCTCATTCACCCTTTCGAAATAGCTTTATTCTTCAAAACCATATAAAAGAATGGGTCAGACGTTATCCGAACCTGTAACAAGAAAAGATTCCGATGAAGGTAGTGATAAAAGAGTCATGTTCGGCTTATCGTCTATGCAAGGGTGGAGAATAAGTAAGTACGATCCATTGTGCCAATGTCATGGTTTGTTCCAAACGTAGGATATCCTCGACGAGGGCTTTTTTCCCTAATCATTTCGAAAAATCACCGAACACTCAATAAACTTTACTTTTTCTAGATATGGAAGATAGCCATACCGCCATTCCTTGCTACAGCAATACAAATGCTAGCTTCTTTGCTGTTTTTGATGGTCATGGTGGTAAGAAACTGCATTCCGATAAAAGTCGTCGTCGTCTTTAGTTGACACTTCTTTGTATTCTTATTAAAGGGGATTCTGTGGCAAAATACTGTGGCAAACACCTTCACGAACGCATATTCCATTCCCAACCTTACATGGACCAGAGATACCGTGACGCCTTACGGTGGGGAAACTTGGTGATAGATGAAGATCTGCGTCAAGGTAAAAAGACTCATCTATCCAGAAGATGTACTGACTACTTCAACTTGATTAGATCCTTCGCTACGTGAAGATACAGCTGGATGCACTGCAGTGACAGCCTTACTTACCAGGGATAATGTGCTCTATGTCGTAAGTGAAAGTGGTTCGCACACGAAAGGCAACCCAGGTTGATGTATTTTTCTTTTAATTTTTTTTCGTAGAGTAATGCTGGTGATTCAAGGGCAGTGATCAGTACTAGAAATGGCAAAGCGATTCCACTATCAAAAGATCATAAACCAAACGATCCACTCGAAACGGCTCGAATCAAAAATGCAGGTGGCTATGTAGAATTCAAACGTGTGAATGGTATGAACAAATAGAGCAACTGGATGAATAAGTGAAAACTGGAGAGGGAGGGAGGGTAAATTAGTTGAAGACGAAGATGCGCTAACTAGACCGATGGTATGTGATGATGATGTTTTAGGAAGTTTGGCACTGTCTCGAGCAATCGGTGACTTTGGATTCAAAACTAATACCCAGCTTTCTCCGGAAAAGCAAGCTGTTACTGGTAAGAACAAACAGTGAGTCCAAGTAAAGGTAAACTGACTTTGTCTCTCTCTCTTAAGCTGATCCCGATATCACGGAACACGAAATGACAGACTTGGACGAATTCATGGTCCTCGCATGTGATGGAATATGGGATTGTATGAAAAACCAGGAGGTGATCGATTACATACGCCACGCATTGACCTTGAAAAAGTCGCTAAAAATGATCTGCGAAGAAATAATGGACTTTTGTTTAGCTGAGAGTGGGGATATGACAGGGATCGGATGTGACAATATGACCATTATCATCGTGGCCTTTTTGCGCAAAAAAACAACTGCTCAGTGGTATGAATGGATGGCTGCAAAACAGGTGGCGGATCCTCCTAAACGACGTACTCCGAAGCTACCTCCA
>LT551814.1:42309-54133 GCA_900079185.1 Absidia glauca
GGACAAGAAGAACCGTTATCGAAGAACACTGATGTAAACTTCCCACTTATTAGTACATATCCAAGTGACCCAACCAACCACACTCTTAAAAAATAAAAACCAGATAATCACTTCCAAGATAGACTAGTAAACAATCACAATCACCCCACTCCATTACATGCAATAATATCTGTTTCTTTATTGGTTGAGAAGAATCAAGGCTATGCTGTCACCTGTCCAGTGAATATAGGCACCATGAACTTTGCACGTAAGCCTTTCCGGACATATATATCTTTGACGAGGGCACGTAGGGCGGGTGTACTTGGTGCTAAGTAGTCCAGAAGAGAAGGTGGGGGGGGGAGTGAGTTTCATACAATCGTGGATCTCTCTCCTTCTTTTTTACCTGTATCACATAAAATCTTCAGGATACGAAGAATCAACGTTTCACTTCCAGGTTGATATTCTTTGACTAAATAGACCAGTGCTTCCGAGCTTATACCCAGAGATGTAATAAGACTATAAATGTGTTGACGGATGTACCGTTGAACAGGAGGGGTGGCTTGAGTGTAGACAGGGAATAGACTACCGCATGAGAGGAGAGGGTAAATTGACCTTCCCATTTGACACACACATACACACACACGCACAACTTTTGATTTACTTACTTTCCCAACAGATCATGTTTCTTGGTACATACAGCGAAGAAGAGATCGAGGTGTCGTACCACATCTTGTTCTTCCCATATCGGTGATGCTGGTTGTTCATTCGTCTCTGCGCCTTCGCTTTTCGTTGCGGCACCTTCTTCCTTAACCGCCACCATGGCCGTATCGTTCGTCGCTGTCGCACCGTTTGGACCAGCCGTTGCGGCCTCTTCTTTTTTTATCACAGGTAACGGGGGCTCTGCTAATAGAGCGTGAATCGTATCAACAGCATGCCGTTCGATTTGTTTGGAGATCGGGTGCAGAGGTATCCATCGCTTAACAGCCGCAATCGCTGTAGATCGGGCTTTGACATCTGGGTCGGTGCATAAACCAAGCAGAATCGATAAGCATCTTGTACGCACAGGGGGTCGTTGTGTCGCCAGATCACGAAGGGTGGCTACACACATGACAAATCGGGTTGTTTGCTGTTGTTGCATCATACTATGTATCTTCTCAATCACGTCATTGTTCAGGGCAGGCGCTGCTAGAAGAACTTTGGCCAACGTTTTGTCTTTTGGGTTGGTGGAGGTGGAGACACTGCCATCCATGAGACGTAGAAGCCAATCATAATAGGTTGGTTGTTGTCCTACGTAGGACGAGGAAGCCTGGCGTCGGGTGTATTGCATATCATGGTATCGTTCTTCATGTAGCCAGGCCAGAGCAAGATCATATCTACGACACAATCGGGTGAATCAACTGATTCAAGAAATGGCACCGTTCGGAGAGCTTACCTGTTAGGGAAATCTTCCAAGATAAAGTTCAATAACTGCTTCTTCATTTCTTCTTGATCATTGATGCCACCGGTATCTATTGGTACAGGCTTGATGTCTTCCAATTCTGATGATGATGATGATGATGATGATGATGTCGATGGGATTTGGCTGCCATGGTCATTGACAGGTGCACTAAACGTAAATATTTTAGATATGAGTGCCGCCCAGAAAATCTTTGTCGTCGAGTCCCAAGTGAGAAGGCGTGGGACAGAGTAGGTCGCACCAACAGCTCGTTTCGATATATTTGTAGGCGAGCTTTGTAGACCCTGAGTGAAGTAGTCGGCCGCAAGTAGCCGCTGCTTTGACATCGCCAAAAGCTTGAGCTGCTGATCTTCAGGTACAGGTTGCAGGTCGGCCAAATTATAGGGTTGCATTCTGAAGGATTGGTTGGCCCGTTCTTCGGTACTGGCCAATGGTTGTGACCGATTCTCCATGGCATTGCTGAGTTTCAATTCAGAGGCAGAGATGGCGGCAGATGATGATTCAGTTTTAATAACCGGAAGCGACGATGAAGATACGCTTTTCTTGGTAGATGATGGTTTGTGTTGTTTGACATTTGGTTGAAGGAACATGGAGTCAGGAAGCTAAGAGACAATACGAAAAAAGCCAATTCGTTAGTCATCGGGATACAAATAATGCATGAATTCACTTGCCATTCTGAATCGTTCATTCAAGGTATCCATGGATACATTCTGTAAGATGGCCATACAAAGATTTGCCGCTACATTCAACGGCAGGGATGTCACATCTACACCACTATTCATGCTACGGATAGGGAATTGCTGCTGGTGCTGGTGCTGGTGCTGCTGATGATGATGAGTTGCATGTGTTGACTGCGAACCATATGTCCTCGCTTTCTTGTCGCTACGATCGGATGAGCTTGATTCTGGTGCCCGTTTTCGCCTAGTTTCATCGTGACGGTCAGGATTGCTTCGGGAGGACCGTGATTGTAATGCACTTGGATTGCCACCGATGGCAGTATAAGCACCGGTCAATTCAGTTCGGTAAGCAGATAAACGACTTGTCCTATCATAAGAAGGTAATGATGTGTGAAGTTACTATGATAACCAGCTCGCCCCTTTCATTTATACCTGATCATTGCCACAAAAGCCAATTTGATGGATTTCTCGACGTTTTTAAGATCAGTGGCTGTCATATGCCCTGGTTTGCTTTTACACCAAGCTACAAGGGCTCCAATAACAGCTCTTGTGAATTGGGGCCTCCTTTTTACGAGCTGAGTCAAACAGTTGATGATGGCGGTAATGACTGTATTGTTTCTAGTAAAGAACGTGCGTGAGTGCTGCATCTAGCCTACTACAATTCTTTGCACGCCACTTACTCATTATTATCGCTGAGACGATCCAAGAGGACATCCAAGTGTGAAATGCCTTCCTTTTCCAGTTCTGGAACATTCAACAATCGATGGCCTGGTCTGACAAGATTCAGATAGAAGACATCCTATTACATAAAAAAGACAGTATGAATGCACTGGCGAATTCCTGAAACGTGCATTAGAATCTACCTTGGGATCCTCTGTTTTTCTCTCTCTTTTTGATTCCAAAGACACCAGTAGCTGGAGGCATTTGAAAGCATAGATCCGAACACCTGTGTTAGCATGATGGATCCAAGAGTGTCGAAGTGCTTGTAACAACTCTTCTGTATTTGCCCACATTTGCGTTTCCGTTTCATTTTTACAACTAAAAAATGGAGTGAAAGAAAAATAGTAAGCCGCCATAGGATGGGTCACTACTCACTGCTTTACATTGTCAAGAATACTGGCGGTAAAACGATGGTGAAGGCTCGAACGACATTTTTCAACAAAGTAACGTTATCGCTGACGGATTCTTGGTTCAAGTGCACCAAAGCGCTCAAAAACCCATTTGTCGCATAGGATGAAGCAAGTTGAGGGTGCTTCACTATCTTTTCGTCAAAGGCGGCTAACTGGTCGTGATAGTCACTCATAGAAGTGTAGGTGGTTGTGTTGAAAAAAAGAAAAACAAACTGGAAATCAACATTCGTTCACCGACTTTTTTTTTTGGGTTCTTATTTTCGTCAACGTTGGGACATCTCTTTTTGGTCTTCTCATAATGGATGGTAACCACGAAAACACCTCTGCACTGATCTCTGAGAAGAACGTTGAAAAGTACTCTACTTCACCTGAGGATCAAGCTACCAGTACTACTGTCAAGGTAATGTGCCCTCCATCACTTGCCATCGGCTAATCTAACAGGTCATTGTCTATTTGAGTAGAAACAGCCCGATACCTTGATGGTTCAAGAATCTTCTTCGAGTATGGATGGTATCGACGTTAAACAACCTGAAATAGCTACATCGGCTCCTGTAGGTCCAGCAGCAGAAATCTCTTCAACACCACTTGACATGTTTGCTGGCGCTGATACCGCACCCCGTACATACCTTGATCACACCGTAGTTCCAGCCTTGCTGGAAGGAATGAAACTATTAGTATCGCAAAGGTAATAGAACTCTTTGTAATTTCTACATTCACACTAACATTCACCTTTCTGGTTGGCCCTAGACCAGCTGACCCTTTAGCATTTCTTGGGCAATTTCTGCTTGATAGATCGGCGGCGAGGTCAAAGGCTTCAAATCAAACCCAACTGTAATAGTAGAATTATAGTTTTTCCACCAAATAAACGATGATTACTGCCACCACCGGGGGTGGAAGCTCTACGTCTATAGTGGTTAGTTTTAGGCTCTGCGTCTGCAGAGATTGGTTGGTCTTTGCGTTTACAATGTCTGATTTTGGACTCCGCAATTATGCCTGATTTGGCTTTTGCTGTTTGTTGTGGTTGATTTTGGGCTCTGCGTTTGTAGTGATTGATTGGGACTTACATTTGTGATGACTGGTTGGGTTCTGCGTTGTAGTGCTTGATAATGGGCTCTGTTTTTGTAGCAATTCATTGTGCTTTACATTTGTAGTTGCTATTTGGGTTTTGCAACAAAACCAAGATAGTGCAGATATCGTATCTACAATTATAAGTCCACCTCTTTCCCCTGCTCTTGAAACTCTGCATCATATGCCTATGTAAAGACTTGTTTTATGTATTCATGAAGTGATGACTAAGCTATAGGTTTAAGGAGCGTAAGGTACGTACTGTGCTGTATTGTACATGACATGCTATTCTAGTGTACTGTCACAGGGAAGGAGGGAAGTGAGAGCTGTCCAACGGTGCCAAAATAATCAGTGGTAGTGTCCAAAGGAAGAGAGCTGAAGAACAGTGTTTTTTTGGAAGTACAATGGCTAGACAAAGTACTATAGAGAAGTGGGTGCACCTGAAAAAAATTGCGAGGGTTCCCCAATGTTTTTCGTACTCCCTTGCGCCCAATCCCCTAATCTAAGTACATTTCCACTAGCTCACCTGTTGGCTACGCTCCCGAAGGCCGACTTCGCCAATGGTGAAGAAGAATGATGAGTAAAGGTGTGGATCATGTTAAAGGAAAGGCATGATTTACCTTGTCAGGTTCGGACCTTGGCTTCGTGCTAATCGAATCTAGTACATTTCCACTAGTTCCTGGTTCCAGAAAGCCGATATCCAATCCTTTGCCATCCCATTTGACCTACTTAGAAAAAAAAAAAAAAAAAAAAAGCAATGATGCAAAAGACAAATGGTGACAATGGCGAGAAAACGTTGTTATGGAAAGGAAAGTGTTACCTTCCGTTCAGAGCTAATGGACGTTGGTTTGCCGGAAGCTTTACGTCAGGGGCGTTGTCATACAAATGGAAAAATAAAATAAAAGGCGATGAAGTGTAAAAAGCGATAAAGAAGCGAAGAATGAAGAATGAAAACATTTTTAACTTTCTGTGTGGGTCGTTTTTTCAAAAGCCGATATTTCATGAAAAGAAAGATATGCTTCCCATCTATCGATTTATGCTAAACATGTTTTTTTTTTTTCGATCAACCGCCGTTAGGGGGCACACCATCTGGTTCCTTTTTAGAGGCTTTTGTGCAGTGTTCACAGTGCATACAATATAGTAGTTGTGTGCTATTGGTACCATTAGATAGATACAAATTGCATATTATTTCATGTGAAATTTGAAGGTGGGTTATCTATGTTGGCTTTGAGAAAAACAAAACCGGTGAGTTTTCAAAGCGCCAAGTCGGAGTTTGCAACGCATGAATTTGTAATTTTCGATGAAGGTGCGCTTGTTCATTAGTCATTACAGGATTAAGGTTGGCAGGTGCTCAATATACCTTCCAAAGCAAAGCAGTTATAAAAATTCGAATTGCCATTAATTAAATTGTTTTGTATCCATGTAGTCTCAGTAGGAAATCACGTTTTATCGATCTTGATGGCATTATTGGGGATGAGTATAGACTCCACCTCATTTTTTTTATTTTTGGCGGTATGACGAATGGATGGACTATCCGTGAGTGATAAGCCAAAGATGGCATTGAACCTTAAAGATAAAGCTAAATGCAAATCGAAGTAGTCGAAAGCAAAGAAGGATGACAGGGTTCACCGATTTTTAAGGCCTCTTTAAGGTCTGTCCACTTGTACCTCTTAATAATGATCTCTTATCATTCAACCTTTCAAAAAGCACGACACCCATAGTAAAATGAAAGTAAAGAGATTTTATTTCTGATACATAGAGCACAAGAAGAAGAGAGATAGAGAGAGAGAACTTAACAGGACAGGTCTATTTGATAAAATAAAGTAAAAGGAAAGGGGCAATCTAGTTGTTTAAAACTTGGGCAGCTTGGGAAGTTTGAGCGGAGGAGAAACGGCGCATTTCCTTTGGATCCGAGGACATTTTCTTGCCGAGCAGCTTTTGGCCAAAGTTTTGAGGACGTTCCATGGATCTGAGAGAGCGGGTACGGTTAGCATAGTAGCGAGCAGAAGAGGTGCCGGACATGGCAGAAGCACGACGAGAGCCTGTCTCCTTGGCTTGAGGCTTGTTGTCCACCAAGGTATTCTTGGGTTCATAAATATACTGCATGGCAAACTTGATGAAATCCAGGGGCACAAACCAGACAAAGTTCCAAATCCAAACGATTCCAGCCCATGACCATCCACAGCCGTAAATCTTGGTAAAACCCCAGTCGGCGTACACAGCAATGAAGGTGGCTACAAGCTGAGCAACCACAAAGGCACACATCAACATCACTGAAGGACGCTCCATGAAGAAGAAGCCGCGCGAACGAGTGACAAAAATCAAGCCTTGAGAGATCGTGGAGACTTGGAGGTACACAATGGAGTGATAGATGCCGTGATTAGGATCATCGTAGCGTTCCACGCCAAACTTTTGTGCAAAAAAGTCGGTCTTAAAGGCTACAGAGAAGAAGGCCACGGTGGAGATGGTGAGATACAGGCCATAGACAATGGCATAGGTGAAAATTTCACGCAAGTTCCAAGAGTTGGGGTATGGAGAGGGCTTGACACGATCCGTCGAAATGGTCATGATGGTACCGTCGTTAAGAATAGCCAAGATCAGCACAAGGAAGGGAGGGAAGTCAAATTTGAAAGCCCAGCAGAGAATAGAGAACCCAACAACCACACGAATAGTCACCGAGCAAGTATAAATGGCATAGTTACGCATACGTTGGAAGATCTGGCGGGAACCAATAATGGCTTCGATGATGACGGACAAACCAGGTTCGGTCAAGACAATATCGGCAGCGGATCGAGCAGCATCAGTGGCATCAGCGACAGCAATACCTACATTGGCTTTAGAGAGAGCAGGGGCATCGTTCACACCATCACCCGTCATCGCACACATATGGCCAAGGTTCTGTAGACGCTCGACGATCTCGTACTTGTGTTCAGGGTAGACGCCAGCAAAGCCATCACATTGCAGTACCATTTGATCAACATCAGTATAGCCAGAGCCAGCAGGAGGACCTTCCTTGAGAGTCTTTGACAGGTACATGTTATCACCCATTCCAAGACGACGACCGGTTTCTTTCCCAATAGCAAGCTGATCACCCGTAATCATCTTGACCTGGATGCCGAGTTCAATGGCACGATCGATGGTTTCCTTGGTATCGGATCGAGGAGGATCGTAGATGGGCAGCAGACCAACCAAACGGAAACCTTTTCCTTCACCTTCGGCTTCGCCACTGGGAACTTCATCTACAGCTACAGCCAGAGCACGGAGACCACGGCGGGCGAATTCATCCACATCGTCGTTCAAAGCTTTGATTTGTTCTTCACTCTTATCACGCGAGCACAGATCCAGGATGGTATGGGACATACCTTTGGTAACACGCAAAACCAAACCAGAAGCATTGTCCTTGTAAGTGATTTCCGTACGCTTGACAACAGGGTTGAAGGGCTTGAAGTCGAGCTCTTCGATACCGGAGCGGGCCATGGCGGGATCAGGCAAAGAGTTCACAATACAGAAATCAATCGCGTCCTGGTTTTCGGTACGGGAAGCATAAGCTGAGAGCTTTATAATTTCATCACCATCTTGTTCGGCATACGCTTTGATAGTGGGCTTGTCGACTATCAGCTTGTTCAAAGTCAAAGTTCCAGTCTTATCCGAGCACAAAATCGTTACTGCCGCCATTTCTTCAATGGCAGTAATGCGAGTGACAATGGCCTTGTGTTCCGCCAACTGCTTGGCACCAATCGCAAGGGTTACGGACAAGACGGTAGGCATGGCAATGGGAATACCACCAATGAGCAAAACAAGGATGTTATCGATGCCTCGGCGGTAGTCGTATTGGAAAGCAGCATATTGCACAATGAGAACAATCACCAAGAAACTGCCAATCGTACACAAGCAAAAGTTACCAATGGCAGCAAGGATTTGTTGAAGATGGCCGACATCATCACCAGCGTCGCCCACCAGTTTGGCAGCACGACCGAAAAAGGTATTCAACCCAGTACCAATCACCACCGCTTCGGCTTCACCCTGCTTGACGGTAGAACCAGAGAAGACTTCATCACCAGCTTCCTTTGTAACAGGAAGTGACTCGCCAGTCAGGGCAGCTTGATCAATAGATACTTGACCGTGCGCCTATGAGATGGAGGGAGACGTTCCTTTAGTATTATATAGTACGGAATGTCCATGGTAGTTTACTTACAGCAATAAGACGACCATCTGCAGGTACAACATCACCTAGTTTGCAAGCAATAATATCACCAGGAACGAGCTCAGCTGCTTCCATAGTTTTCCATTCACCATCACGACGGACCTTGCATTCAGGGGCGAGCGCTTCCATTAAAGCCTTGACGGCGTTCCCAGCCTGACGTTCTTCCATGAACCCAATGACCGAGTTTGCAAGCAGTAAAAGAACAATCCCGATGAAATCAGGATAATCAGGAGGTTGACCAAAGCCATTGGATAAGGCGATGGCAACAATAGCAGCGGCTTCCATCACCCATGACAGAGGATTCCACATAAAGCCCAAGAACTGCAACAAAGGATTGACTTCTTTGGTTTCCAACTTGTTAAGGCCAAACTTTTCAACCCGACGGGCCGCTTCATCCGAGGTCAAACCTTCTTTGGAAGTTCTAGACGGTGCGTGTGATATGATAAGATAGAGAGAGAGTAAGGATCGTCAGTATAAGAAAGAGGAAACCCTGTTGTTGATGTTTTTGTTGTCAAAAATGCACTTACTTTAAAAGAGCCATACAATCACCATGCTCCATGGTTGAAAGATCGAATTTTTCCTTATCATAGATTTCTTCGACGGTTAAAGTGTTGAGATCACCATTGATTTGTTGTTGGGGGGCACCACCGGACACCTCCACCTTTGTATGTTCTTCTTCAGACATGGTGTGTACAGATAAAAACTTCTCCTAAGAGAGAGACGAGCAAAACTAGGTGAGTGGTAGAATGTTTGTTTGAGGTAAAAGATAGGAAGGAAAAGAAAAAAGTCTAGATATCAAAGAAAGAAACGGAATCGAGTTTTTGGCTAAAGAAGAAAAGATATAGATCAGGCTTTGCGATCTTTGCTTTTAAAGGGTTGAAAATCATGGAATTCTGGTCCCACAAGGACTTTTATTTTCCACTCTTTACTGGAATTGAACTGTTTGAGGTTCCACCAATTATGAAAAAGTAAGGGGGATGCTAAAACAACAACAGAAATGTTGAAAAATGAAACTCATAACTCATATTCTCTTTCATAGTTTGATAGACTAGTATGGTTCCTGAGAAACCTTGTGATGCTCTCACTTTGATTGATTCCACCTCTCGAAATGGCATGGCGGAGCCTGAGACTCATGTGATGAAGCTGGCAAGCAAAAAGAGAGGTCGTTCAGCTTTTTTAAGGGGATTCATGGGATATCTTTTGTTTCATTGGACAAGTGACGTTTTTGATTTACACATCTCGGACGGTTACTCTCGGCGGCTACAAAAACTGTTAAATGTTCAGAATTCGTTAAAGAAAAAGATGCCTATCAGCCATGAAAGGAGAGAAAAGGTACTACAGCAACTCTCTATCTATCGAGTACCCAACCAAACTCTCTTTTCACTGTAACATTATAAGCGTTAATCACTTTAATTTGATCAATCAAAAGTCATGCAGGAACACTGTTCACGTTTTCCCTTCTTCATCATCATCTCGATCGGGTATTGAAAAGAGTTACAACATGACTTGCTAATCAACATGTTTCAATCCCTTTGTAGTTAGACTCGCTTCCAGCATAGGATCCCTTCCCCGCTTTCGTTTCCTTGATTTAACGTCTTTGCAGATCCAAAAAGTTATCTCAAGAAATCAAGCGGAGCTACTTTGCCCGCCACCTCTGCTGTAATACATGCCACCGCATACCTCCTTTTGATTCTTTTTGCACATGTCCCGGTTTCTATCTATCGCCAACTTGTTTCCGGGCTCTGGGATTCAAGTGCCGCTCTATTTTTACTTTCTCCGTAAGCGAATTTAGCCATTGGTAGTTGTTTATTGAGAGGAGGGGGAGGAGGCCAGAGACTTCATGATGATGATGATGATGATGACGCCGGGAAATTTGTTTATCTCATCATCTGCCCTTTTCCGTAATGGATCTTTCTAAAAGCTGATAATGAAGTGCCCCTGGACTTTTGGAGCAAAGAGAAGGATCTACGGGAGCGTGATCAGAAATAACAATAACAATGATGTTGCTTGTTTGTATCACCACGAATGTCGGCATTTCAACACTGGATGAGCATGATATACAGTCTTATCTCAAATCAGTCACAGTGCTGTACAGTGCTTCCAACTGGCAATGTCGCACACGGTCAAAAATGACGTGCGCTATACCGTTCAAGATAAGGTTCGATTTTTTGATCTGAAGATTGAGAAGTGTATGAGCGCATCAGCTGCAGCAAAACAGTTGGGCATTCACATTCGAACAGCTCAGAGATGGGTAAGGCAGTACAGCTTATGTCCTGATGGCATCTTTGATAATTGTAAGCAGGTTAGTCGTAAGTGTATCTTGTCCAAAGAGCACAAATCGGTAATAATCAACTTTATTGATGCTAATCCCTCTGCTTCTATTGTTGAAGTGACTGAGCATTTGTTGAATCAATTCGATGATCTGAAAGTTTCACGTAGCACTGTTTACAATTTCATGAAAAGCGAATGCAACCTTTCGTTGAAGAAGGCTGATTTTCATTCTGTCGAAAGGAACAGTCCAGCAAAGATTGAGGAGCGTCACAATTGGGTTTGTAAATGGGAAAATACGGACATGAACTTCCTAACGAACTGCGTGTTTCTTGACGAATCTGCTTTCGATATAAATATGAAACGCTCAAGAGCTTGGTCCAGGAAAGGCACGCGTGCTATTGTAACTCGACCAACAACGAGAGCAAACACGACGTCTATATTGGGCGCCATCTCCGCTGCAGGTTTGATTGCAGTCGGCGTAAAAAAACCAAGACCTGCGAAGAAAAGAAAGGCTGAAGGATACATAAGTTCAGGAACTGTTACTGGTCACTATATCAGTTTCTTAAAAACTACACTCGATGAAATGGACAAACATCCACATATGAAAGGCCACTATATTGTTATGGATAATGCACCCATTCACACACATGAAAACATAAAGAAGTATATTGAGTATCGAGGATATAAATGTGTGTATCTTCCTACTTACTCTCCAGAGCTTAATCCAATTGAACAATTCTGGGCAGTGGCAAAAAGTAAGGTTAAGCGTCATAGGTTTTTGCAGGAAGACACTTTGTCCAAGAGGATTACAGAAGCCTGTAACAGTGTGAAGCAAAGTCATTTCAAAGGTTTCGTCTCGCATTCTTACCAGTGTTGGGACAAATGTCGAAACAGACAATCTATGTAATGACCCAAACGAATGTGCGATTAGGGGAAAACGGTAAGTGCAATAAAAAAAAAAAGGCTATCCAAAACTGCCAGCCAAAAAAAAAAGGCTATCCAAACTGCCAGCCAAAAAAAAAGGCTATCAAAAACTGCCAGC
>LT551814.1:112718-126195 GCA_900079185.1 Absidia glauca
GAATGAGAATGAATTCCTATCAACAAAGGAGAGAGAAGAATCTCCCCCCTCTCCACCAAACAAAGAGGTAACATTCACTTACATCATAGGCATTCTGGGGATAAACAGAGAACATCTGATCATAAAACGGCGAGGAATCTACAAAGAATACGGTGTCAGTATAGTTCAAAAGAGCTTTTGGAGTCGTTTACCAAATCTAGGGCGGGTCATGTAGGCTACCAAGTCGTCATAGGTGCTAAGAGTCTTGAGTATCAGAGTTACGGTGTAGCTGACTTTGTAACCATCCTTTGAGTAATCACTTACTTTTCATAAGCAACAGAAGTGTCCATGGAGTAAATGTAGGTAAGCAGCAGGATGTATTATTAGAAGAAAGAGAAGAGAAGAGAAGAAAAGAGTGTGCTAAAAAAAGGGCAAGTTATAAGAAAAAGTGAGTCGGGATTTGAATTTTATTTCTCGCTGGACGAGTAGTGGGCAGTAGTAATCATAGGTAAAAAAAGGGCAACTGCATAAACAAAAGTAAGAGGTGGGGAGGGGGATGAAGTAAAGGAAGGGAGAGAGAATGATTGAGACAACTAGTGGATCAAGTGGCGAATCACTGACAGTAGACTGGGATCGATCAAACTATACAAAAAAGTCTCAAGTTAGCATGTTGTTGTGGGGTTTGATGTTTTATCAAATACCTGTTAGCAGAGCCTTTTCAGCAAACCACCTGACATCCATATCCGTATCACCATTGAGTTTCTCTAAAGCAGGTTTGACTTGCGACGTTGTCAAGGTTTCGGTGGCAGGGCTAGTTCTAAGTATGGGTGCTAAGACTTCCAAGGATTTCGCCACGTTGAAGCGGACATTGGGGATGGGATCTTCCACCAGTTCAAGCACCGTGGGCAGAATATTGTCTTTGATGATTTCAGGGCTCAAAGACACAGCCATAGTCTATTGTAACAAAGCCTTGTTAGTCTATCGTTACCATTACCACTTTTAATCTTACCGAGAGAGCAAACAGCGTGGTCATTCGATACAAGTAGTTTTCGTTATGAGCCATGGCCATGACCTGAGGGAGCACAGTGTTCTTCGCCCAATCACACCCAAAGATTTCGACGAGCTGTTTGAGGTTGGTGGTGGCGGCATCACGGACAGAGAACACCGTATCGCCCAACCAGGAGATGCATAGTTGTAATAGTCGTTCATCGAAGAATTCAACTCCGAGTTGGGAGGCCAAGAATGGGATGTATTCAATGATAGCCAAGCGCACACGCCATTGCTTGTCTTCAGCCAGTTCCACAATGGCCGGGAGCAGAGACAGCGAGAGTCGTTCCACGCCTATCACTATCATAAAGACCAGAGTTAGAATCCATGCTGTGAGCTTGATGGTAGTTACCTTTGTTTACGTTCTCGAGCTTTGAGATGATGTTCAATCTGACTTCAGAAAAGTCGTCCTTGAGTAGCTGCAAGAAAAGAGGCAACAGGTATTCGATGGTCCTACAAAGAAGAAAAGTCTACGGTAAGGGGATCATGTCCTGATTGACCATTGTGTTCGTTGCTACTTACACGTCCTTCCCAAACACAGGAGCAAGAGCACTGATATTGGATGCAACAGCAGCACGCACTTGTTGATTAGTGTCGATAACAAGATCCTTGATACATGGTATGAGTTTATCCACTACAGTCATTTCATCCACCAACTGGGCAAAAGCTATGTTTCATAAAGTCAGGTCATTCCGAGCCAAAATAAAGTCCCAGCTCCCTTCAACTTACCCAATGCTTGTCCTATGGTCATGATCTTGACTTCGCCTTCACTATCCTTGATGAGGGCAACAAAGAGATCCACTAGTTCTTCTCGGGCCACAGAAGTACCAAACGCTTCACATAGCTATAACAGATAGAAAGTGAGTCATTTCTCCCTCTCTGTCCCTTCCCTTGACTACTTACTTCTGCATAATGGGTGGCCACCATACTTCGGACACGCCACGATTTGTCTTGTCCCAAAGTCTTGAGGATAGGTAGTAAATGTTGTTTGCTTTCCTCCACCGTCAGTATGCTTGTCGTCTTCAATATATCTTCCACCGTGAGAAGACGTACCGAATCTTGATCATCTTTGGTCAGCTTGACAAACGTAGGCATAAGATTTGTCAAGTAATCCTTCTTGGCCACCTTTTGCACGAAATCCTAAAAGACCGCCCGCCCCTCTCGAATTAATCAACCAATCTTTTATCAGATCAATGCCATCATCATCACTTACCCCAAATGCCTTGGTGGCAGATCGTCGTACCATAGGCGTATCATCTTGAAGTAATTGCACAAACAAGCTAGTAAAAGTCAGGGTTTGCATCAGTTGTGACAGGGTTGAAGAAAAGTGCCTTACCGTTGGACTTCAGCCTTGCGCGCGACTGAGAAATGATCGTACGCCACAGCAAAGAGACCTGTTGCTGAGGTTCGACTTGTAAACCATTCGCCATTCGCCAGCCCCGTCAGCACGGGCAAAAAGTATTGTTCCACTTGTTGATCGTTAAAGACCACCGCCACCTTGCACATGGATTCAACAGCCTTTGTGATGATAAAAAGATGACATGAATCGACGAATTCACGATGGAGTCTATTTTCTTGTTGTTTTACCTTTTCACGCACTAGGACTTCTTCTACGGTGGCGAGGTTTTGTAAGGGACCAAGCAATACATGGGCGAATTCAGAGCCACCTACATATGTAGTAAAGTTCCCCAGTTCTTCAGCTACGGCCAAGAGAATCTCATCATCGTCATCGATAGAATCTACAATGCACAATGGTGAGTCTTCTTTCTTTGTTTGTTTGTATACTTACCATTGAGGAAGGGAATCAGTTCAATCCTTGTTCTTTCAGGACCCAGGGCCATGGCAATGGTGCCAAGATTCTGGATAGCATTGATACGGAGTTGGACATCATCGTTTTTTAGTTCGTCGACAAGAATGCCAATAGGATACAACTCTTGATCATCCGAGGTGCCACCAAACGTATAATTGTTGCCGTCAAATGCGTTGGAGGGGTGGTCAGAGAATTCTTGTTGTTGATGATGGTGTGGCGACGCATCGCCTCCTGCAAAAGCAGTAGGAGGAGGTGAGATGCTATCAGGATGGCCAGTGGCGCTGTGGTTGAACGAGGATGACGACGTATGCCCTTCATCATTGGCATCTAAGGGCGCTTGTTGTATATTCATGCCTGGCGTAATAGTTGTGTATGTGTGTGCGTGTGTCGTTACCAACGAGGAAGATGAGGTGAAGAAAAGGGAGAAAAAAGGAAGAGGGAGGGGCACATTCTTTTCACCAATTTATACACTTGTGTTTCATTCTCCGCCATCGACCCGGAATTTTCGCCTGCCCTTACTTCAAAGCTCGACATTGAGCTTGACACAGGTATGATCCGTTATGCATTCACCACCAAAGTGTAGGCAAAAGAGCGTCTCTATGCCTGAAAAATAGAAACAAGTAGTAAAGGACGTTGGTCTTTTTATTCAACAGTATACAAAAGGTCGATTTGGGTGGTTTCTTTCCAACAGCAAATAGCGTTCAAGTGTTGTGGAAACAGAGCCTCGTTTGAGAAGCATTGGTAAGGAGTTTGCTCTATGTCAAGCGTATGAATGGATGGGTTTTATTTTTTGACTTGGGCACTTTTCCTTTGGAATTCTGTCTACACAAGCACCATGTGGCATCCTCTAGTTCATGAAAACCAAAACGCTCCCGATTTTTCAAGCCCCGCCATCGAAAAGGCTACAGATTTATTTTTTCTCCATCAATCCTCTCTTTCCTTCTTCTTTGCTTCTTCATCCCTTTTTTTTTCCTTCCATCGACATTACTACCACACGACGAACGACTCGCTCTCTATACAACGATCTTGAACGACAAACGCAGGGTAACTCTCTCCTTCTCACCAATCTTATCCATCTCTCTTTTACTTCTCCAACAGTAACATCTTCCATCATTACTCTTTTTTCTCTTGGCAGATTCAACAGTATGGCAACTGATATAGGCTCTCTGACGACAGGACCGGATGGACATGTGGTTACATTAGGGATTAATCGCAATGGGTTACTTCAAAGATGGGAAACCCTCGCCATTTTTTTTTTGTTAGGTGCACTCACTTTTCCATTGTAGATTCTGTAGCCATTGCGCTGCTAAACATCACTACTCGTTTGTCTACTCCCTTTGGACACTACCACTAACACTTTTTGCTTCTCCGGTCATCTTTCTATTCCTTTATTCTCTTCGTCATGACACTGGGTTAATTAGCTCAAGTCATGTGCACATCTTGGTAGCCCCCCGTCTCTTGGCCTTGACATTAGGTTAGTCATTCCAAGTCATGTACATACCCTCCACTATATAGCTAGCTTAAACATAGACTCATTCACTCAATAAACCTTTCTTGAAACCATCTACATTACTACCGTCTCGATTCCTATGGCCAAACATGAACGACTTTTGCCAAAATTTCAAATACCGCCTAGGGAATGCATGTTAAAAATGACTTTTCTCGTGAACGAGATAACAAACCTCACCTCAAACTTCACAGAAAAAGAGTAGTGTTTTATATCTACCGAAGGATGCTAAGGGTGCTGGGGTTTGATCGATGGGGAACTTTGGTGGTATTCTAATCAGTCACTGTTTAGGGGGAGCTCTGTATGGTGCTAACATAACGCATACAACATAGGAGTACTTTGATTTTGGTATCATTCGATAGAGAATGGATACATCTTGCTCCGTGTGTAATTTGAAGGTAGGTTGTCTGTCTTGATGTTCTGAAAATAGGGCTACAACATAAAAAAAAAAATTGCAAAGTTGGGGAAAAATCGAATGTTTCCAACTCCGACATATTTTGACCCACTGGCCCCGTCACTTAGCTGAAAACACCGTAAATACCCCCGTAAAGCCCATAATGTACCAAAACACTGTATGAACGCCTTCTTTTTCTTGATTGCAAGATACCAAGGCTTGTAAAAAGCACTGTTCGTGAGAATTGTGCCATTTTCGAGAGGGATAAAGACACTTTTAGTTTTCGAACTCCGACGTTGAGCTTTATATAAAACCAGTTAATTTTATTTTCATCGGAGCCTTGCTAGCTCAATCGGCAGAGCGTGAGACTCTTAATCTCAAGGTTGGGGGTTCGACCCCCCCGTAGGGCTTTCTTTTTAATGTTTCCCGCCTTTCAGCGGAGTTTGAATTGAGTTTGTTCGGTTTGTGCTCTTCTTGCGGCTTTTTTTTTGGTTGATAATATGTAACTGGGTTGCGTTTTTGTTGCTTTAGATTGTTCTTATGAGTGAGCACAAGAACTTTTATTGTCAAAGTTCAACCTTTAGTAATGTCAATGGAGAAAGAAAGAAAAGAGAGCGACTTGATAAAATGCGGCGCTTAAAAAAGGTACGACTTTTTGCAAGTCTTGATCTGCTTGTAGCGATCATATAGAGAGTCTCCAAAGAGTGTTGCTATGTTTTATCGATAGAACCCAGGTGTTAATAGACGTTGGTTTTTTTGATTCAACGATAAAAGTTGCTTGTCTGGTGGATTCCAACAGCAAAGAGGTGTATTTGAAGCACAAAAAAATGATAGGAAAGGTATTAGGACGCTTAGTGAGTAAGGCTTGTTTGGGGGTTTCAACGCTGTTTTATTTACTCAAGACCTGACTAGACCTGACTAGAGAAAAAAAAGTAAAGGAGGGGGGAAAGAGAGGTTATTTCTACTTTTTTTTAAAGTGTGATCACTGGTGGTAAAAAGATACTTGTAACCAAAGGACACAAGTGGCACCCTTTGCAATCCATACGTATAGGCATTCACCCAGGAATCCATTTGGCCCTACTATACAGCATCCAGCAAAAATCAATGTAGATTTTGGTAACAAAAGCGACACTACTGGTCATTCAAGAACCAAACGTGAGAAAAATAGGGGGGGGGAGGAGGCTTTTTGACAGTTTGACCATAAATGGAAAAGTGCGTTCGGACGGGGCTTCAAATCGATCATGCATAAACATAGCTTTATTAATGTTACTATGAGGCATGAGGCGGTGGGTTAAGTGTAAAGTAAATGTCAAACTACAACAAACTAATCTACCATGGAATCATTCTTGTGTAAAGCATTTCTGGAGATCTTCATCTGTCACGTATTCACCACCTCCCTCAGAGAGAGATGTCAAAGGTGTGACAACTGCCGATTCTATTTCCAAGTTGTTGTTAGTGTGTCTGTGGCGTTGCTTGGCGCTATGAATGGCCTGTATCCGTTCTTCAATAGTATCCCGCACGATATACCAAAACACCGAAGTCTATGACGAAAACAAAAAACAACAACAAACAAACCATGCATGAGAAAGGTTTCCCAAGTATGCTACTTTACCTCTTCTGTTTGACCAATTCGATGGACCCGACCTATGGCCTGCTTTTCCAGAGATTCGTTCAGCACCGGTTCAATGATAAATACTGTTTTCGCTTCCAACAATGTCAGTCCACTAATGATCAAATGGGGGTTAGTTCGAGCCCGCCGCCAGTATACTCCCCCCCCCCCTGGTTCCTTACCTTGAGTGACTCCGGGCGTGTAGCAGCATCACATTGATGTCTGGATCTGATCGGAATCGTTCAATGCTATTATCCGTCTTCTTGACCGTTAGATTAACATGACCCAGTCCATTCTTCGTCAAGCCCTTTGACATCAATCCAAGAAGCCGATTCCACTGAGAAAACACCAAGCATTTGCCATTGTTCTTTTGTTGAATGTACTTGATATGTCGAATCACATTATCCAACTTTGCACCTACACATAATACAACAACCACTCTATCATCAATAAAGCACACATGACAACCCCCCATCCCATATTCAGTACTATACCTAGTCCGGTTTGGATACTGACTTTTTCGATTTCCCGCAAAGCACTCGTGGTAAGCCCTGCACTCGAGCTGTTTTCCGCCGCCGGCTGCACCTGTTCGTCCTGCTGTATCGTCGCCACAGACCATGCTTTTACAAGAACATAAAGAGAGATCAATAAGGGTGTGTATCGGTGGTGAAGCGGAGAGGGAGAACTTACAAATGGAATAGCAATCTTTTCTTCTTACTGTAGCGCTACACTGAGGACATCGATGACTTGTTCGGAACCACGTATGAGCACATACATCACAGTACTAATAAGAGAGAGAGAGAGAGAGAGATAAAAGAGATGTCGACATGTTAGGTCCATCAAAATAGGTCGCCCAGCATCATCCCTTACCAAATGGCCACTATACATTAACAAAAACGTTAAATCTCATTCCATTCTAACAAGCAAACCAACTTACCAATGGGTGACAATACCGGTCGTGAAGTGTTCATTACAGATAAGACAAAACAGGTCCTGCTCGTTAGCATCGCCTTCCTTTTGACCCTGTTTTTCCTTGGCTATGTTTTCCAGGTACCGCTGTCGTGAGCTCTGTTCCGCTATCTTGTCTTGAAGCATTGTCATTTTAAAGTCCAGTTCATCGATCTCGACATGAGGGTATTGACACTCCCATATCTAAACCCACAAGAAAAACAACAACCATGAGATTCCAATACAGTCTTTCAAAAGTTAAACTTACCCCCACATGATCCGAAATCTGTTGAAGTGCCCGGTAGTATTCGATACGATGATTGGCCAAATTAGAGAGTTTCCGGTATTCACTACATTCATGCAAAATCACCAGATGAGTTCCTTCCCCCTTGATTTTTTTTTCTCCTCCTGTCAACTTACGCTTCCAATGCATCCTGGATATCCTTTTGTTGCTTGAATTCACGTGCCAGCCGAGTCAATTCTGCTTGGATCAAATGCTGCTCTACCTTATGCATGGTGTTTTGTCCAGATGCCAATTCACGGAGCTTAGCCAATAGTTCTCGTAGAGAGGTGCCGTTGCTAGGCGCTAGTTTTTGTCGAAGCTGATCCAGGTCTTCACGTAAACACTTGATTTCCTACTCATCAAAACAGTCATTAGCTTTTCCTTTCTACTCAATGGCAATCTTTTTACCTCGTTTTGAGTGTCATTGTATCGAGCGTCATTGTCTTCTTGAAGGTTTGCCACTCGAGGAGCTTGCCATACACCATTGACCCAGTAATGTCGATCCCGAAGAATGTCTTGATAGATGTCTTGATAGATATCACATTTCTCTTGTATGATCAACGAGTTGTCGTATTCATCACCTATCACCCCCCCGAACCAAATCAAGTCGTTAGAAGGAGAAGATACATGTCACTGGTGCTCCATTCTGTTATCATACCTTTTACATCATCGCCACCACTTGAATCCACCAAATTGGAGGCCAGGAACGTTTTGAGCAACATGCGCCATTCAGTTATCACCGCCATTTGTTGATTCATTGTTTCTGTCAGATCGTCCACTCGAGTCAAAAAGTCATCGGTCAGTAAGAGGGTTTCCTTTTGAGGAGAGAATGACACCATACCACCAGACATAAGGCGATGATCAACCTTTTCAACTTCTTTGACAGAAGCTCGTACCTGAAGTGTATACCAGTAAGTTCCTACACACACTGCTCTTTCTTCTTTCCTTTTCTTTATACCTTTTCTTGGGGTCGAGCCAATATCTGTCGCCGAGTATCAGCAGCCTTGTCGTAGTATTCATCTTCTTTCTCCTTGTTGTCGAGCATATGATAGACACCAGCGATGTAAAAGTAATATCGATGCAGTATGTTTTGCCAGGTCGTATGCGCCGCCAGCAGAGCCTTCAAGATCTTGCTGTCCTTGTTGCTGTCGCTGTCACCAGAATTTGAGCTTTGCTGTTGTTTGTTGAGTTGATTCGCATGCCGTGCCTCCGTCACCTTGGTGCCATGAATCTTGACCTGTTCTTCCACATGAGGTAGCCACTCCATATACATCATCAGGGGTATATCCCAGCCTTCTAGTTGGAGTTCATGCATCCCACCATTCCTTAGTTTATAGTTGGCCAGTAATACTTGAGCCTCTTCAATGGTGTCCTTGGACTTTTGTATCATGATATCCAGTACTACATGGAGAATGATTTGAGTCTCTGCCGCCACTACATGCTTTCTTTCTTTTTTACCTTGGCCCAATGAGTGCACATCTTCATCACTGTCCTTCCCCAAGAAAGCAGGATAAACGCATGTTTCACGTAGAGTCGTCAGCTAGACACAATTAAACCATTGAATCAGTATCGCTGCATTGTAGTCGTCCCTGTTTCTTTTTAGTCTTACCCATTTTCGTAGCGCCCGTGTGCTGTCTAGGTACTTTGTATAGTTAGGACTTGAGCTGGCCGGCTTCACCCACGCAATAGAATCCAACCAACCGGGATCTGCTTCTTGTCGACACATATCGTGCAAATCGTTGTAGTAATGTTGTTCAATGGTGGAGAAGGAGATCTTGATGACATGGCGGTGCTGTTTTGGGATGTGGATCTGGCCTTGTAAGAGGTGTTTCATATTCCGCCGCATGATCTGTTGAGTGAATTGCATAAACGCAGGTTGTTGTCCAGGGGAAATGTACATTTCGCGAAACCGGGTCTTGTTAATGTCGCCAAACTGATCCAAAAAGACAAATAGGCCATATAGATCAGAGTAATTGGACGCCTTGAGCGGAGTGCCTGTGACCCCCCAGCTGTAGTACCGAGGAATAAGACACGCCATCTCTGCAGCATTGGATACCGATGATTCTACTTGTTGCGCCTAGAATAAATCATATTAGTCATCTGCCCGTTTCGTCGTTCTTGGAGGTTTCTTACCTCATCCACCACGCAGCGCCACCATAGTATCTGGACCAGCGGGCTCCTTCTTGCCACGTGCTTGATGCCTATAATGTCCAGCCAGCCATGCGTCAGTCAGTGTCTGATTTCTTAATAAAGAGGCATTACCATGTCTACGAGGCCGAGCCGAGAGGTTACGAGCATAGTGGATTTCATTTTTCAAGACCTAAATCAACATGGGATGAATAGTCAAGCCAGCCAATACTCTTTTTCTTCATAATACCTCATAAGTAGTCAGGACAATATCATTGGAGGCCAAAGTGTCAGCATAGTCCCTGGTTTCCACGCCATCCGGGATAGTTTTGATGCCAGAGTACAGAGAGACTTGTAATCCAGGGGCATGTCGTTTGAACTCGGAGGCCCATTGGTGAATAATTGTTCCTGGGGTGACGATCAGTGTGGCGCCCGTCTTCCTTAGGCCGGCATCATTGATCTGGTTGTATATGTTGGTGGATGTTGTCGAGGTGTTGAGCAAGATCAGGGCAATAGTACTATTGTGAACGGCTGAGTCATTGGCAACAATCAAGTAGTCCACTTACCTAACGGTTTTACCGAGTCCCATTTCATCAGCAAGGATACCGCCTCGATAGATCCTGTCTCGTTTTTCTTCCAGTTCTTGGGTCCAAGAGGAGAGGATTCTTCCAGAGACACGATTGATGTAGAGGAGCTGGCCTGAAGTGGTGACGACGAGCCTTTCCCATAGAAAAGGTACCTGATCCGGAAGGCGAGTTGTATTATCTTGTAGCGAGCCATCATCCAGTATAGATAGACCTTCTCTATTCACCTGTAGAAACATGTTAATACATTTATACTTTCCCCTCTATCGTCACATTATTACCATCCATTCCACATTCTGCGACTGAAACGGCGTCAAGGTGGGAGCCAAGCCTGGCGTCTGGCATTTGGTCAACAGTGTGTTCGATACTGGCGGTTGTAAGTGCCGATAGAATTCATCAATAGGAATCTGGCCACCAAAAGAGCATTCACCACTGGTCGGATATAGATAGGGGAAGAGCAGAAGGAAGAGCTGCTTGCGTGTATATCTGTGGTCAATGTCCGCACCAAAGGTAAGGGTAAATACGTAGTTGTTTGTATTGCTGCTTTGTCCATTGCATCGTTCCAGAGTCAGGTCGAGGGTGGTGAGGACATTAAGGTTGTAGAGTTTTGCCAAGTTTACAAAGAGTTGTTTATCAACTCTAGTACTGCAATCGCCTACTGCTGTACTTGATGTCGCCGTGAAAGTCGAGGAGAGATATACGTTGTTTTCTAAAACCAGTTGGTGATCATGGACAGTGAAGATCGTTAGGTTTGCTTCTTGTTCAACGTAAGATCCATCCAAGCAAGTCCAGCAATCCCGCAATGGTTCTTTCATAAGGGTATCCATCAGCATAGGCGCAGGGTTGGCACAGTAGAAAGGAAAAGCCACTTGGCCAACAGCTACAAGTTGTTGTTGTTGTTGTTGTTGCAATGTTGAGGTAGTCTTTTGTCGCTTGACAGCACGCGCTTGATCATTGGTGTTGTCGCCCTCGTTTGAAGGTGAGGTGTAGTGTGGAGCGGTTCTGCGTTTATTAATCCAAGCGTTGAGAGAGCCTGACGGCATGACTGAGCCGCCTATACTGAGAGTCACCATGTTGAATCGATGAATGGACAAAGATAAAAGAAAGTGAACAAGGATTTTCCAAATTTCATAGATTTTGACTTTCTGCCTTTACATCATTCAAACTCCGGTCAATGTCCGACCAGCTTGAAATTGGGTATGTAAGGGCGGGTCAGTGATAATGCGAGGATGAGGATTCGTGCAACTTGCATCAGCAGCTCATCCTCTCATCCAGGAGGTGGGATGCCCAAAAGGTGCTTTGAAGCTTTGGAACTTTTGAAACCTTGAATGTATGGGCGGAAAATAAAAAGAGCCGTCAGTGATAATGCGGATATAAGGATTCGTCCAACTTACCATCTGTAGCAAGAGGTACTCCATTAATCATTCCTTTCAAAGAAAGCCATCCTCTCATCTAAGAGGTGGTATGCCCGAAAAGTACTTCAATAGTTGAGCGTATGTGATAAAAAGGAGGGGAAGAAAAGTAAAGACGATGAGAGACGTTGGTGAGCTATAAAGGTAACGTATTTATCAATGTCGACAATGCCGGTTAGGTGGGTGGCAAGTCACTTTTTCTTCCCATTTTATGAGAGAGATCGGATCTAAACACTTGTTATTGGTGAGCATTAAGGTACCGGATCAATCAATAGTGTCAATGTCTGTCAGGTGGATGGCAGGTCTATTTTCCTTCCCCTTTTTGCTATGGATCAGAATGAAACCCTTGCTATCGGTGAGCATCAAGGTACCCGATCTATCAATGTCGTTAATGCGTCAGGTAGACGGTAGGTCCCTTTTCCTTCCCTGAAACTTGGCCCGACGTCGAAAAATAGGGATCGGAGAGTGGGAGCCATGAGATCTATCGTACAGTACAAGTACGGTACAACTGTCATGCATGAATGACGCCTTAAAATTTGTGCAGGCCGAGCGGGGTTTGAAACGTCGTGAGGTTTTTGAAACTTTTGTTGTTATAAAACTTGACAACTTTGTACCAAGCTGCTCTATTTCTTGAAACTGGGATGTAAAACTAGTCTTCAAATTTCACATGAAGTATGGTATCACTTTTTACTCTCAAAAGATATCAAGCACAAGCTTTTCCCATGTTTTATGCGTGTAAAAAGTCTATACAAAGCGCCAAAACACCGACTGATTGGTGTGCCCCAAAAGTCCACAATGCATCGAAGAAAAATCAACATCCTTGGCATCATTCGATAGATGAGGAGCGTACCTTTGCTCATGTCAAATTTGAATAGGGGGTTGTTCTCTTTTTTACGAGAAATCCGTATCCGACAAAAAAGTAACACTTTTTCCTGGGAAATGCTACAGACTGAACCATCCGGACAGAACCATCCTGCGTATCCTGAATTTTGCTGACAATAAGGACTAACATGGCGGACAGAGTCCCTGACTTGAGTCCCGGTCATAGCTGGGACTCGATTTCAAATAAAGATAAAACCGACAATGTGTACCTATGCACTCTAAATTTCAAACCCCGATTGGCTATAAGAACTTTTTTATGCCCGTCCTTCATTTTTGCTCCTTCTTCCCCTCGTCATTACTTTTTTGCCTCCACATTGTCATTCTTTTTTCTCCACGACGTCAAACGAACGAGCGAACGAGTAAACGAACGAACGAACGAACGGTAACTCTCCCCTTCTCACGTCGTGTTCATCTTTTGCTTACCATTACTAACTTTTTGTCTTTTGCATCGTTCCTCTTTCTTTTGACACCAGATCGACTACGACGATGACGACGGCAATAGGGACGACGACGATGCTAATGACGACTCCACCACGACTTCATGTCGCCCAAAAAGGCTCTTTTTAAAATTTTCAAATGTAAAAAACATGGGGAAACCCTCGCAATTTTTTTTTAGGTACATACCCATTCCATTGTAAAATCTCGTAGTCCAAGTTACTAATAAAAGTATATCAATTCTTTGTCCATACCCATCCGCTACTATCTCTGATACTTTTACACAGCTTGGCCGTTTTTGTCCGCCTCCATTTGCTTGATTTTTACAACAGCTTAGTCATTCTCATTACAACCGTCGCCATTTACACATTAGCTTAACTCCGGCCTCAAACATAGTCTGTACCATAGCCCATTAATCCTATTGTACCAATAAAACTTTGTATGTATGCGAAGATAGACC
>LT551814.1:126205-138457 GCA_900079185.1 Absidia glauca
GTTACAACTAGTAATCCAGCGGTGTTTTAGGAGTTGTCAATGATGAGCTACTCATCTGTAGTTTGGTCTTTATAATGTAAATGGTATTGCCATGGTTATGGATTCGAAAAACGTCTTTCGTAGAATGATTCAAGTAGGCTTTATTGATGGGATAGGACCAAAGGGCTATGGTACAGGCTATGTTTGGGGTCGTAGTTAAGTTAATGTCTATTGGCAACACGCTATTGTAATGGGAATGACTAAACTGCTGTAAAAGTAGGCAAAGGAGGTGGACAAAAACGGCCAAGCTGTGTAAAAGTATCAATGATAGTAGCGGAAAGGTATGGGCAAAGAATTGATATACTTTTATTAGTAACTTGGACTACGAGATTTTACAATGGAATGGGTGTGTACCTAAAAAAAAAATTGCGAGGGTTTCCCCATGTTTTTAACAATTGAAAATTTTAAAAATAGCCTTTTTGGGTGACATGAAGTGGTGGTGGAGTCGTCATTAGCATCGTCGTCGTCCCTATTGCCGTCGTCATTGTCGCAGTCGATCTGGTGTCAAAAGAAAGAGGAACGATGCAAAAGACAAAAAGTTAGTAATGGTAAGCAAAAGATGAGCACGACGTGAGAAGAAGAGAGTTACCGTTCGTTCGTTCGTTTGCTCGTCCATTCGTTCGTTTGACGTCGTGGAGAAAAGAGAATGACAAAGTGGAGGCAAAAAAGTAATGACGAGGGGAAGAAGGAGCAAAAATGAAGGACGGGTATAAAAAAGTTCTTATAGCCAATCGGGGTTTGAATCTAGAGTGCATAGGCACACATTGTTGGAGGAGTGTGTGGGCAGGATCGTGTTCTTGAGCTTCAATTTGCAGCATATCCCGAGCATATCAGAGCGAGCATGCTACTACATTCTCATGCTATGATGTGGACTTACCTTTTGAATGACAAATAGGCTGGATCAGAGAAGATTGAATGTTGCCAAATGGGATATCATAGCAGGGGTGGAGCTCCATCATGAGCTCCGAGTTTTGTATAAATGTCTTCATGATCATCATGATCACCTGTACAAATGCATTTTCAGCGACGGTAGGCTGAATAGGATCGCCAGGACTGAGTTCTTTCGCCGCCAGTCGGTCATGTCATTCGCCGATCGCCGGGAACAACTTCTTGCAGAGGCTGGTAGGTGGGCTAAGAGCGGCACGTGCAAGATAAAAGAATCGACCCTATGTGGGGAAGCCTGCCATTGATCGCACTAACTCTCTTGGAAGGTTGGTGAGATATGCGCCGTTCATCGTTGTGCTGTTCCATCGGCCTTGGCGTCGTATTTGATCCACGTTTGCACACACGTTACCCGCCATACGAGCTGATGAGCCGCAATTGATATGTGTTTTTTTGTTGGACCTGATACCAGGAGAAGATAGGGCCTTGCCGATCGATTCCCGATGAGAAGAGTAAGACCATTCCTGTGCCTGGCGGGGGCGGTTTTATCTTTATTTCAAATTGAGTCCCAGCTATGCCCGGGACTCAAGTCAGGGGCTCAGAGAGTTCCCCGCCATATCAGTCCTTATTGTTCGCAAAATTCAGCGTACACAGATGGGTTCTGTCCCGGTGGTTCTGTCTGTAACATTCCCCCTTTTTCCTGGTGATGGTCCATGCTTTTTCCAAAAAAGCGGCGTTTGAAAAAGCTTGAGAGCTTTTTATTAGGAGGTGAGCGTTTCATTCATACACTTGACACATAGGATAGAGCCCTTATTGCGCACGAAATTCCCAAGCCAAGTCAGAGCAACTCGGTTCCTTCGTTCAAGTTTGGTCCTATAAAACGAGACGGTGGTAATGATGGTTTCAAGTAGGTTTTATTGAGTGATAGATAATTTGTTTAAGCTACATGGGGAGACTGCTGTGCAGTACTTGGAATGACTAAACTAGCGTCACGACCAAGAGAAGAGAAAGCTGACCGATGGAGTATCAGTGGCAGTGGCCAAAAGGAAGTAGCAAGGCTTAGTAGTGCAATGGATACAGAATCTACAATGGAAAAGTAAGTGCACCCCTCCATGTTTTTCGTAATCCCTTGTTTCAATCCCTAATCCAAGTCCATGTCCTTGAGGTCCTGGCGCCAGAGAGCCTATATTCGTTGACATCCCATGTGATCTGTTAAGAAAAGAAGGAGTAATGATGTAAAAAGGCAAATGTTAGTCATGGTAAGACCAAGATGGACAAGAAGGAGAGAAGGAGAGAGTTACCCAAGGTTCGTCGTTCAAGATCACTGTATAGAGAGCAAGTTGTTCGTGGTACAATGGCAATGTCGATGGAAAGAAAAAAAAGTGATAGGGAAGCAAAGAAAAGGCAAAAGTAAAGGATTACGAAAAAAGATCGGTATACACCACTTGTTTGGCCCTCTATCGGAGTTTAAAAACCAGCGCCCTGTGTTCAAAAGTCTGAATCAAGAAGTGAAGAATGAGAGGCAAATCAAAGAAGTAAAGAATGAGAGACAAAAGCATGATGATTTTTAATGAGCATAAGATAGAATACAAAAGCTATAGCTAATAGTTCGTTTAGTGTTAACCAAATGTCACCCCGTGGAGGTAGAACTATATCGACATTCATTTTCACTTGGCACCTTATCTGCATGACACTTGCTCAGTCTAGGGATTCTAACCATTATGCAGCACTTCTAGAACCTGTGAAGGCTAGGCAATCGCCACCAGTCTTGCGTCTGTCTCCTATGGGGTCTCCCTAGGAGACAGTGAACCACCAGAGAGGGACCAGACTTGACCAGAGAGAAACAGACCAGCCTTGCGTCTGTCTCCTATGGGGGTCTCCCTAGGAGACAGCGAGCCACCAGACTTGACCAGAGAGAGACCAGACGAGAAAGAGACCAGACCAAAGAAAGAGAGAGAGAGGAAAGAAAGAGAGAAAAGTGACAGAGGAAATGGAGATAAGAGAGAGAGAGAGGAAAGGGACAGAGGAAAAGAGATAGAGGAAAGACTTACGATATGAAGGGCTTGATCCAGTTAGGAGGGGGGGAACCAACAAAGGCGGAAGAGAACAAGAGTAAGTGTTAAGAAGAGAGCGAGAGAAGAGAACAAGAGTTAGTGCTAAGAGGAGAACAAGAGTTAGTGCTAAGAGGAGAACAAGTGTTAGTGCTAAGAGGAGAACAAGTGTTAGAGTGAAGAAGAAAAGGAGAAAAGAAAAACAAGCGAGTGGACGGTCTTTTATATCGAAATCCTATTTTTTTTTTCCAAACATCCATTTCGGCGGGGTTTAAACACGAGACGTTCGGGGGAGCCAATCAGAACTTGAGTCCGTGCGTCATTGTGCATAATTCTCGAAGAGCTGAACCTGCTTTTTGGAAAATGTGGTGGTACTGACAACACACTCTGATGAAGGCTGCTTCCCAAGGATACGTTAAAGATGCCCTTTATCATGAGCCCTCAGGAAGAAAGCTTTCGTCCCCAATTGTTATCACCTTTACAAGTTACTAGTTATCAACATTCCCCGCAAAGTCGCATGATTTCAATTTGAACCAATTAAAAGACAATCTGTAATCATGTCTTCTTTTGGAGTAAACAAACTTTTCAACGGGGTTATGCATTGAATCAACGTTCAAAATGATCAAATGCTACTGCCATACAAACCTCGGTCACTACTGAGCTTGCCACAATCATATCCATCGGCAACAAAGACGCTCGTCATTGGCATAGCTTCATCCCTTTCATCAAACCCCGAGTTACAGAGTCGAGAAAAACTTACTCGAGATATTTCAATCTCCGCGGTCCTGCTTGATTTCTCGGGGTGGGCAGTAATGATCGTTCACCTCGGCTTACAAAGTGTGTTTCAAATAAAGCAAAAGATGAGCTTCTGCAAATGCATGTTTAAAAGAGATAATGCTGAGTGACTTTTATTGATTGATGTACTTCAAACTATGGTTAAGCTATAGTTTTGACAGGCGGGAAGGCATGTGCTTGCCCTGGCATGACTAACCTTGTGTAAAGATAAAGGCAATGAGGGGAGGATCCAATCTGCTACACCAAGGTGTCAGTATGCTTTTCCAAAGTGAGTACTTGAAAGAGACCTTGCGATTTCACCCATGCAATGGCTAGAGGGAATCTACAAAAGAAACGGGAGTGCACCTGCGAAAAAAAAGTTGCGAGATTTTCACCATGCTTTTCATAATCCCACTTTGGACTTGGTCACAGAGTGAAATCCATATTGTACACAAACTCCAAGTCAAGCCTGAGCAACAACACTCAGTTCCTTCAAGTTTGGCCTGAAGGGCCGAGACGGTAATCAAAGAGATGATTTTCAAGTAAGTTTTATTGACTGGATGAGACTATGTTCAAGCTATATGGGAAGGAGAGACTATAAAGATGTGTGCAGTGGGCTAACCTAGTGTCGTGGCCAAAGGGAGAGGGGACTGCGAAGGTATTGTACAGTACTTGTAATGACTAATTTGGTATAGCGCGCTACGGAATGAAGAAGAGAAGAGCTGGATAGCGGTACCAAAAGTATCAGTGTCAGTGTCCAAAGAGATTGAGCAAAGAAGTGGTGATGTTTAGAAGTGCAATGGCTAAAGATTCTACAATGAAAAAGTATGAGCACCTAAATAAATTTGCGAGGAGCTTCCCTAAACTAAACCAATGTCCATCCAGCTGCCAGAGAGCCTACATCCGTTGCCATCCTGTTGAATGTGCTAAAAAATAAAAGAGTAATGATGCAAGATTTTAATGTTAGTCAAGCATGATAAGGCAAAGATGGACAAGATGGTAAGAAGGAAAGATTTACCCTGTGTTCGTCATTCGGGTTCGTTATATAGAGGGCGAGTCGTTCGTGATACGATGGTGATGTCAATTGAAAGAGGAAAAAAAAGTGATGAAGAAGCAAAGAAGAGGCAAAGAAAAGAATTGACGAAAAGTGATACTTTATAGCCAGAGGCGGTGGGGTTGCTCACAACTTTTCTTTCCCGGTACTATCGGAGTGTGAATCAATGATTTTTCACTAGACAATTACAATAAATTTGTTCCTCTTGTCTTTTCCCTATTCTTCATCCCGCCTTTTTGGCCATACCCACTTCAAAATGCTGTCTGTGTTTCTAGCTTCCATTACAAGACCCTCTGAAATCAAGGCACTACTCGATTACAAGTTCTCACCCAAATCTCAAAACAAGCAATCCCATCAAAAGGCCTTGGAAGCTGACCCCTCGAAAAAGCTATGCTATTACTATCTGAACAAAGTAAGGGAGGGAATGCACTTTTACTTGCTGATATCAACGACTCAACCTTTTTCTCCTTGTTACCCTTTGCTCAATGGGTACTATCTTGTTTGTTGTCTATAGACGTCTCGTAGCTTTGCCGCTGTCATTCAAGAACTAGATGATGATCTTCGGGATGCTGTAAGTTGTCACGAACTTGCACACATAGGATACATATCTCACCTGTCACGTTTTTGTACTTTTGTAGATCTGCTTATTCTACCTTGTATTACGGGGACTAGATACCATTGAAGACGATATGTCTTTGGACTTGGAACAAAAGGTGAAACTCCTTCGATCGTTTGATACCATCATCTATCAAAAAGGCTGGACATTCAATGATAGTAAGTAGAGAGAGACAAAGAGACAGATGAGAAGCTTTTGGAACTCACGCCTCACAACTTTTAGATGGCCCGAACGAGAAGGATCGTGATCTTTTGGTGCATTTTGATGTGGTGATTGACGAATTTCTTCGACTCAAGCCTGGATTCCAAAAGGTGATTGCAGAGATCACACGGCTGATGGGGAATGGTATGGCGGATTATGCGACGGGTGAACATCGTGAAAACACATCGGTGGCGACGATCAAGGACTTTGACTTGTACTGTCACTATGTGGCCGGTCTGGTTGGGTATGGCTTATCTGATCTATTTGCGGCGTCTGGTTTGGAAGACCCCTCGATTGCTGACGACAAGACTCTTTCCAATTGCATGGGCATGTTTTTGCAGAAAACCAACATCATCCGTGATTATCGGGAAGATCTCGACGACGGGCGTCAATTCTGGCCAAAGGAAATCTGGGGTAACTATGCCGAGAACTTTGGAGATCTTATCAGATCAGATCATTTGGAAAAGGTAAACGAGTAGGAGGGAAAAGGGAGCAGGAGTCAGTTACTTACCTATTAGTTTATCTTCTAGTCTCGTGCCTGTCTCAGTGCCATGGTACTTAATGTGTTGGAACTGGTACCTGACGTGCTGACTTATCTGTCCAAGATACAAAACCAATCCGTCTTCAACTTTTGTGCGATCCCTCAAGTCATGGCTATTTCTACCTTGGCGCTGGTCTTTAACAACTTGGATGTGTATCAACGCAATGTCAAGATTCGAAAAGGGGAAGCGGTCAAGTTGATTCTCGCCAGTACGGACATGGACAATGTGATTGCGATCTTCCGGGAATACATCCAAGTTATCTCTCAAAAGAATGAAACCACTGATCCAAACTTTTTGAAAATCTCGATGGCTGTTGGAAAGGTAAATAAAACAAGTGGGGGTATAAATGGGAATGAAACGGGATTCTCAAAAGGACTTTCTCGGTGCGGGTGCTTATAGATTGAACAATGGATTACTGCGAATGTTAAGCCCAGTAAGAAGGCTGTGATCAAAACCAACAACTCAGCGTCTATTCTGCTACCAATCTTGGTGGGTCTTATTGGGATGGTTGTCATCCAATACTTGAAGTCTTTTTAAAATGGCGACAGACTCTGTTTAGTGTTATCAATAGACTACTTTAGGTTATAATTACTATCATTCTATCAAAAGACTCTGCATAGTCGTAATCACTTGCTTGGTCCCTCATCTTTTTAACATCATCTACACTTAATAAAATCAAAAAAGGTACCAAAAGTAACATAATGGCAGGTCTTTATAAGGGTTGTATATCCTTTAATCTTCGGGACGTCAACTATGATCATGTGCAAACAAAAGAGGAGCTTTATTAAGACAGTAGATTGTCCAAAGTCATTTGATGACTCTTCGTTGTTATGGAGACAGCATCTAAAGAAGGTGCGGTGCTAACTAGACTACTACTATCACTACTAGTACTACATGGAGGAGATGGGGCTACATGCTTCAGTGGTGGTTTGCCTCGATGATCGTCGCCAAGGGCCGGTTCAGCTGAATCAACCTGGTTCTTAAGGTATTGGATATAATCAATGGCGCTTTGAAGGATGGTGAGCTTGTGCAAGTTATCTTGATCAGCGCAGGTGGGTATAATGTCTTTGAGTTGCATGATTTTGTCGTTCATTCGTTCCCGCCGCCGTCGTTCGATGGCACTATGCGAGACCCTTCGGGCCTTTTCCCGTTGGTCAGCAGAAGAGTTGGTTGGAGTAAGTGAAGCATGGTGGTATGGGGGCGGGTAGGGTGAGCTGGTGCCTGAAGTGCTGGTGCCTGAGGGATGCTTAGGCAGGATCCGTTCGTACATGGCGGGTACCGCTGAGCTGGATGGAACGCCCAACGGCACCATGGTATTCCCTGGTATGGATGGAATGGGCGGTGCGGGTGGGCTTACTGTATTCGTGGCGTTTGCTGGTGATGGTGTTGATACAATGTACTGCGGTGACCGATGAGGGTTATACATTGGAGCCAGAGGGACCTTGGGAGAATGCCCAGGAATGAGTAAATGGGGGTGACAAGGTAGTGAAGGAGTCGACCTAGATGGATCCAGTTCGAGTTGGTACGGCGACGTTGGAGCAAAAGCGGAAGCAGTCAATCGTTTCCTGTTTTTCGGCGCACTCATGGCAACAAAAAAAGTTTAAAGAAGGGATTGGAAAAGAGTGAAGGAAAATCATTTTCCTTTTTGGCTCTTTTGCACTTCTGAACCCCGATTGTTCTTTTTCTCCAGATTCATCCACGTGCCATTCCTATTGGTCAAAGAGAAAATACCCCTCGAAGCCTTCCAATCACGTTCAAAGATAATACACCATGTGACATCAATACAATATTTATAGATGGAATACAAACACTTTATTCACTGCACACTATACTACAAACTAAGGGAGTCTTATGTCTTTCAGAATCTAGGTTCAATACATTATGACCCTCGGTATAAAACGGAGGATCATTGATATTAGAGATGCCAGAATATGCAAAAAAAGATATCATCACAAAGACAAAGACTACTGCTAAGCATTTAAAGGGACAACAAAGTTTGGATATCAAAAGGCCGGCTTTATTGAAGGTAATCTATCAAAAACTATAAAGGAGGATGAGTATCAAGTCAAAAGATATGATAAACAAGTTTGTATTCTTGGAACAGTCAGACATCCAAGGAAGTGTTATATAAACTGACACTGAGACGGGGCGACGGATTATATCTGCGAGGAAAACGCCAGCCCGCACAAGTCTCTCCAGAGGAAACTGCGAACACGGGATTGCATCATCATATTGATACCAAGAATACATACATTCGTATGGTCTTTTCATTCCTTTTTTGAAGGCACTTACCTAAAAGTAACTAATCTGGAGACCAGTCCCCCCTTATACAACGATAGCCAAGCTACAATGGAAACCTAAGGATAATGATTGAAGATGAGTATATATGATCGAAGATGATGTTATATTGAATGTTATGTTCGAATATGAATGTGGTCAGGGGTTTTTACTGGCAAGTAACAACTGCGCTCAGCGAAGCACAGCGGGTTCTTTCACCATGGTCGATAAGAAAGAATGAAGACAAAGTTTGAATTTTCATCATCCCACTTTCATACCCAAACATAACATTATATGGAAAAAAGGGAGATCATCGCTTACCATTAGAGCCAGAGTATCATTGCCAAAAGAGAGAGAGAGTAGAGAAAGAAAGAAGAAAATGTTTTCCTTCCCCCCTCCCTTATTTATTGGTTCTGGATTCAACTCCGCCTCCGCGAAAAAATTTTCCTCAAGGACTGTCCAAGTCCAAGAAAAAAAAAAGCCTGCTGGCCTCTCATTGGGTCTTGGTTTCAAGCCACACTCGGGATAGAACCCTCTGGAAATGACTGCTCCCCTGCTATACCATGCATATCGTATGTGAAATGCAGAGGCCATAAGGATGAGATGATGATGGGTGAGAATGTTTCTTTAATCATCATCTACGTAATCGTACCGGAAAATGGACCCATCCAGTGTCGAAATTTATTCATAAAGTGCAGTCCTCAGGGTGTATACATGGAAATTTTCCTCCCAGTTTGATGAAGCGGTGTTGAAACAGCCTTTGCTTTTTTTTTTTTTTTTCGAACATCGCTTCAAAAAGTCACACACCCCGCCATAGTCCGCAGGTCATGGAATTTGATCACCCACCTTCATATCGAACTTCAACATAAACGAAGTACTCCCGTGTTGCACGCCTCTGTTAACGGTACACAAAAAGGTTCAATGATGAGTCCAGCATGATAAGAAGAGGATCTCTAGATCGCTCACCCGAACTCTTTAGGTGATACCTGTCAACCATGGTCACCGATTTCTAAAGGGCAACTGTCAATGGGCCGACTTCCTGCCAACCAAATGGCGGCGTTTCAAAAATATAAAGCAAAGGCTTTCTCCCAAACTTGAATTATTTCCTCCTTCTTCCTCTTCGTCATTTATATTTACATTACATTATCTTTCTTTTATCTTTTCATCGGAACGACACCGTCTCTGTCATAAACACTCTATGAAACAACGCCCATTGGTACCGAACGGTAGGTAACGCTTCCTTCCCACGAACATTGGGGTTTTCACCATGACTAACGTTTACCTTTTACGTCATTACTCCTTGTTTTCTTAAATGATTGAATGCGATGACAACGGATATAGGCTCTCTGCCAGCGGACTGGATGAACATGTGGCTAATTTAGGGATTGGGCTTGATGGATTACGAAAAACATGGGGAAACAATTCTTTTTTTAGGTGCACTCACTTTTCCATTGTAGATTGTCTGGTCAATTCACCTTCTAAGAACACTATTCCTTGGATCTCTTCCTTTGGACAATAACACCTCCCTCATTGTGACATTACAATAGATTAGTCCATCCATAAAAGCCTTTCATACACCAGTACCCTCCCCAGTTAGACATAGTTTTAACCATAGCCCTCATTCTGTTAATAAAGTTTACTAGAAACCATCCACATGTTTTCTTTTGACTGCAGTCTACATTCTTAGGGCCAAACTTGAGTAAGGGAACCAATTCCACACAGGCACCGTCCTTTGTCTCATCGCAGGGGATAATTGATTGGAAACAAAAGGTGCGGTGCATCTATGGATGGAATACAGGGATGATCTGTCTTTGTATAGACGTTTTTTCAATAGATGGCTCACCCTACCTATCGCCCTGAATGTGCAAAGGGGTTCTTCATGTTTAAAAGGAAGTCATGATTGGAGGCGTGTAGATCGCAGGCCTTGAAGAGGGCAACTACTGGGTGGCTGTCGGATGGGATGGCAATTGGAACAAAATGTCTCCACAGCGTCTTTTTCAAACCACAAAACATGTATGCTCCTCTTGCCCCTACTCTTGCGTCAGTTGGCTTTTTGTTGTAACTTGTTACTGTTCTCGCATGGGATACATTTCCAGTCAAAAAGCCGTCGGAGTGTAAAACATATGGGTTTGAATCAGGCACCAATCACTCCCCTTCCCAACAATATGCATTTGAATCAGATTTTAGACAAAAAGTAAAACCACAAGAAAGAAGAGAAGAAAAAAAGTGAGATGATGAGGAGGGGGTATGAAACGCAACTGTCATGTCATGATTCTCTCTGCTTCTCTCTCTTGGGCTGATGCACGATAGATAAACGAATTATCGTCCAATCATTAGCGCCGTGGGTTTATCAAGGGTGCCCCCAATCAAAGAAACACGTTGTGATACAAGACTAGATTAAACAATGAAAAAGAAACAGGTGATTCGTCTTTGCCTGTATTTCCTTTTTTGGAGTTTCAATCTCCGCTTTTGACATTCCTCTCTTCTTTTTTCACATCAACCAAAACCGTCATGGCTTACCCAAGTGTGTCAGGTGGGGGGGGGGGTAAAAAGGTGGAAGGATAGTAAGTCTAATTAACGTTCAAGATCGTTCCGGTCGGCTAGAATCTAATCGGGTACCTTTTTTTTTTCTCTAGCAGTCATCGTAATGGGGAACTACATACATGGAACTTATCATTTTTCGTTTTTGGCGGTTCTTGATTCAAGGATAGGTCACTCACTGTACAGGGCGGGGGGAGGAGAACAAAAAGATGGTGCCAAGGTCGTTCCGAGTTAAACTTTATGAATGGTCCTTCTATCGCGAAGCGGAGTGCAAAGTTTAGCATGCAAGGCAATCAAGATTTGTTTCGTTCTTGTTACCAAACATGATACAACCTATTAGTAGGAATGAGCATGTGACAAGACTGCTAGATCCCATACTGATAATTGGTAATGGACTACCGAGAAAAGGACATTCAATCGATCAAGGCAAATCTGGGGTGATTCAAACAAAAGATACCAACCGACTTTTTTCTTCTTAAAAATAGCTCATTTCAATTCGCACGGTAAGTGGGGTTTCTGAAGCTTGGTGGGAATGCAAGGTTTTGTATAACTCGGTAGGCAATATCGCATTTGGCGCCGCTTGAATTGAGTGGATTTGGCCTTTTTACAATTGATCTTCATGTCGAAAGAGAGTGAGGATGATGTGGTTGCCATGATGATCCGCCCCTTCTTGTTTTTTTCACAGAGAAAAATTGACATGACAGGACTCAAAACATCACAGAACATAAAGTGAGATTCTACTGGATACAGATCGATTTGTACCCTAACCCTGTTTTTGATCCTGACAATGTGAAAGTATGGATAGAAGGTGAGAAAACTTTATCTTGTTACCAAATAGGGAACTCCGCTCGGTTTCTCATTGGCCAGCCATTTATCTATATAACTGGGCATCTTTTTTGTCTCCAGGTTTCAAATCATTCTTTCCCCTCTTTCTTTCCCCCTCTTCCCAACTGTCATTTTCCTTTCCCCCACTCTCTATCTCATACCCTTTTAACATAATACATGTCCTCTGAAAAACGTTCCTCTAAGGAATACCAAGAAAAGTCGTTTGAAGTAACAAGCGGTAAGATGATGATTGCCCCAAACGACACTTTTTACTCATATCCGGCCCCGGTCTTTTTCTTTTGTAGAGGATTATGAACCTTCGCTTGCCTCCAATGATGGCCATGGACAATGCTCTTCCCTGATGGCATACTGGAACGTCGTTTGTGTGGTGGTAAGTGTTGAAATACATCCAGATCTGGTCCCTTGTACTAACTTTTTTTTTTTTTTTTT
>LT551876.1:6438-25640 GCA_900079185.1 Absidia glauca
TAGTCTTATGGGGATTCCATGCCAACCCATATCTATTGATTTACAACAGGGGGTAAGTCCACACGTTTTTTTCATCCTGCTACTTACCCTTCCTTGTCATGGCCTTTGAGTACCAGGTCCGGGCGGAAAGCTTCATTTTCTCTGGGGAAGGATTCATGCGTTGTTCTATCAAACACATAGACAGACCCTGTTCTTGACTTTGTGGCGATGATGTTTGGATTGTCGTATTGGTATCTTGCCCGATTGATTTCTCCATCGTGGACGATTTTCTGTATGATCTTGATATGTGCGTTGTTGTAGCCCCCATACCCACCGATTTCTAAGTTTAAAAAATCCCTTGTCAATACACTACTGTCATTTCCTTTTTGACTTACCGTTGGTGGACTCTTCATATTTCCGTGTATCAAGTTCCTGTGTATCTGTCGGCACTTGCACTTCGGCTATCTGGAGGTAGTTGGATTCTTCATCGTTGGTGTGTGTGCCCAGAATGAGGCGCTGGACTTGATAATTCTTGTCTGTGCGTCTAATGGAAATGTAAATGAGTTGGTGGGGGGCAATGATCTACGTCTAGGTGGAGCTTACATTTCTGCATCAGGGAGCCATTGACAGGTCAAACTGGGCCAATCGAGCGACTTTGTCATGACAAGATCGTATAAAAAGGGCGTATTCTTCTTCCATAATTTGTATTCTTCATTGATGATCTTTTCACGTTCGTCAATGACACTATCGAAGGCTAGAATAGAGTCAAGTCAAGGGGCGATCGGTCGAGGAGAAGTGGAGGGCTTACCGTAATCCATGGGCTATGACGGTTGGGGCGGGAAAAGAGAAAGAAAGAAAGAATCAAAATCGAAAACAACTTTTCACGTCTTTGGCGATTTCTGTTTCGAACTCCGACTTTTCGAAATGGGCGGACCATCCCCTTTGAAAAAGGGGGAATGCTACAGACAGAACCACCGGGACAGAACCAATCTGTGTATGCTGAATTTTGCAGACAATAAGGCCTGATATGGCGGGGGACTCAATTCGAAATGAAGATAAAACCGCCCCGCCAGGCACAGGAATGGTCTTACTTTTCTCATCGGGAATCGATCGACAAGGCCCTCTCTTCTCCTGGTATCAGGTCCAACAAAAACACACATATCAATTGCGGCTCATCAGCTCGTATGGCGGGTAGCGTGTGTGCGAACATGGATTAAATACGACGCCAAGGCCGATGGAACAACACAACGATAAACGGCGCATATCTCACCAACCTTCCAAGAGAATTGGTGCGACCAATGGCAGGCTTTCCCACATAGGGTCGATTCTTTTATATTGCACGTGCCACCCTTAACCCACCTACCAGCCTCCGCAAGAAGTTGTTCCCGGCGATCGGCGAATGGCATGACCGACTGGTGGCCAAAGAACCAAGTCCTGGCGACCCTATTCAACCTACCGTCGCTGAAAATGCATTTGTACAGGTGATCATGATGTTCAGGAAGACTTTTATACAAGACTCGGTGCTCATGATGGAACTCCACCCCTGCTATCTCATTTGGCGACATTCAATCTTCTCTGATCCAGCCTATTTATCGTTCAAAAGAGAAGTCCACATCATAGCATGAGAATGTAGTGGCATGCTCGCTCTGATATGTTAGGGATATGCTGCAAATTAAAGCTCAGGAACACGATCCTGCCCACACACTCCTCCAACAATGTGTCGATATGCACTCTACATTTCAAACCCCGGTTGGCTATAAGATTATTTTTTGCCTGTCCTATCATTTTGCTCCTTCTTCCCCTCGTCATTACTTTTTTACCGCATTGTCATTCTCTTTTTTCCACGACGTCAAACGAACGAACGAACGAGCAAACAAACGAACGAACGGTAACTCTCCTCTTCTCACGTCATGTTCATCTTTTGCTTACCATTTTTAACTTTTTGCCTTTTCCATCGATCCTCTTTCTTTTGCCACCAGATCGGCTACGACGATGACGACGGCAATAGGGACGACGACGATGCTAATGACGACTCCACCACTGCTTCATGTCGCTCAAAAAGGCTCTTTTAAAATTTTTAAATGTAAAAAACATGGGGAAACCCTCGCAATTTTTTTTTTAGGTGCATCCCCAATCCATTGTAGAATCTCGTAGTCCAAGTTACTAATAAAAGTATACCAATTCTTTGCCCATGCCCTTTCGCTACTATCTCTGATACTTTTACACAGGTTGGCCGTCTTTGTCTGTCTCCATTTGCTGGGTTTTTACAGGACTTTAGTCATTCCCACTACAATAGCTTGTTGCCATTAGACATTAGCTTAACTACGACCCCAAACATAGCAAGTACCATAGCACCTTAATCCTATCCCATCAATAAAGCCTACTTGAATCATCCTACGAAAGACTTTTCTTTAATTCATAACCATGACAATACCATGTACAGTATAAAGACCAAACTACAGATGAGTAGCTCATCATTGACAGCTCCTAAAACGCCATTGGTTTACTAGTTGTAATGAATCTAATGACATGTACATGATCGCAAGATCTATCTTCGCATACACACAAAGTTTTATTGATACATTAGGTTTATGGGCTATGGTATAGACTATGTTTGAGGCCGGAGTTAAGCTAATGTGTAAATGGCCACGGGTTGTAATGAGAATGACTAAGCTACTGTAAAAATCAAGCAAATGGAGGCGGACAAAAACGAACAAGCTGTGTAAAAGTATCAGTGATAGTAGCGGAAGGGTATGGGCAAAAAATTGGTACGCTTTTATTAGTAACTTGGACTACGAGATTCTACAATGGAATGGAGGTGCACCTAAAAAAAAAATTGCGAGGGTTTCCCCATGTTTTTTACGTTTGAAAATTTTAAAAAGAGCCTTTTTGGGCGACATGAAGTAGTGGTGGAGTCGTCATTAGCATCGTCGTCGTCCCTATTGCCGTCGTCATCGTCGTAGCCGATCTAGTGTAAAAAGAAAGAGGAACGATGCAAAAGGCACAAAGTTAGTAATGGTAAGCAAAAGATGAACATGACGTGAGAAGAGGAGAGTTACCGTTCGTTCGTTCGTTTGCTCGTTCGTTCGTTCGTTTGACGTCGTGGAGTAAAAAAGAATGACTGCGGTAAAAAAGTAATGACGAGAGGAAGAAGGAGTAAAATAATAGAAGGGGCAAAAAAGTAATCTTATGGCCAATCGGGGTTTAAAATCTAGAGTGCATAGGCACACATTGTGGGAGTGTGTGGGCAGGGGCGGTTTTATCTTCATTTCAAGGTGAGTCCCATCTATGGCCGGGACTGAAGTCAGGGACTCAGAGAGCTCCCCGCCATGTAAGACCTTAATGTCAGCAAAATTCAGGATTCGCAGGTTGGTTCTGTCCGGATTATTCTGTCTGTAGCATTCCCTTCGAAAAAGTGCCACTTTTGTTGGACATGTATTTTCTTGTAAACAGGATGGTCAACCCTACTTTAAATTTCACATACGAAAAGATGTGCTTCATATCTATCGAATGATGCTAAGAATGTTAGGTTTGCTCAGATCAATTGTTGTCTGTAGAGGATCTCAAATCAGTCGCTCTTTTGGAGCTTTGAGTAGCACTCACAAACGCATACCACATAGGAGTACTTTGTTTTTAATGGCGTTCGATAGATATGAATTGTATAATGTTTCATGCAAAATTTGAATGGGGGTTATTCATCTCAGTTTTGAGAAAGAGGGCATCCTTTCACAAAAAAGTAGGGTTCAAAACTCGAGTTTTCAAAGATTTGTGGAAAAAGTGGACTCATAGCATTTGTAAACCCCGCCAACGTCCCCTCTCAGGTTACGTGCATATACAAAGACAGGACCCAGAGTGTGTATATCTAGGAAGAGAAGCTTTATTAAAAAAAATTTGAATGATGATAATAACTACAGGTAAAAGACTATATTATGTAAAGGTTGATTGTGATTCAAGAGTCTATTTATGTACAGTACATGATCTGTTAAACGGATCGATTGCTTATAACCACGAAGAGTGTGTCATGGATACATAAACAGATTGCCAGAGTTCTCCGAGTCACGTTGTTGGAGCCGCAACCGCCGTTTCCTTTCCCAGACCGCGCGGAACACCGTTCGCACTTGCTCGGTATTGTCATTCCAATTCGCTTGTGCCAGTCCCACCACTACAAAGAGAAGGTAAGTCCAGTTGTTTCTTTATCCCAAGGGTATACTCTAACCTACCTTTTTCCACTTGATCAGGTTCATAGACAAAGTTCCAAGTTGAGCAATAGTCAGCGGTTTGCGGATCAAAGTCAGGATCGTAATTGTCGTTGCCTATAAAAGGGAAGTAGATGAGGGTGATCAACCGGTTTCCATCATCAGTATCGAAGCTTGTTGTTGCGGTGGACGGGAAAACAGTGCAGGGCCCTAGTGCATAGCGATGCCGATTTCCACGAGGTGGCGGGCTGCTGGTCGTATCTGATTGGTTTGTCGCTTTGGCTTCATGCTGCTGCTGCTCCAGGTGTTCGTCTTGTTTCTTTTGTAGGTCGCCAATATGTTCAATATCCTTGGTCGGTTCGCCTGGTATTCTACGAATGGTGTCCTTGATGTTTTCCTTGGGCCAGCCCGCCCCCACCGGCCAGCCTTCGATCCCGTGTCGTTTCACATACCCCTCTGCACGGTCAAAGTGAGGAGCGGTCTGGATGTCGGCGCTGAGATCCACGGCCAAGATAATGTCGGCTTTGCGTTGGCTGATCAACGGGAAGAAGGGGATGTTGTTGTCCATACCTGCATCCATAAGGTGAATTTGTTCAGAAAGACAAAGATCCGGGTGTTGTGATTGACTGTTGAAGGTGTAAAAAGGATTGGGGTAGACCGCAGGCGAGATCGGGTGATAAACGGAGAGCGATTTTTGATACCGCCCAATCGTCTCGTCGGCCATACGCAATGAGGAGGCTGGCAAGACGCTTCGAATTTCTTGGTAAAAGTGAATCACACTTGCGGCAAATGCAGAGCCAAACATACTATAAAGGAGGCATTAATCAAGCTGATCTGAGTGCACCTTCCATGATTATTACCCGAGCAAACTATCTAGTCTTTGTTCTGGCAGTCGTTCCGTGTTCTTCCCATTAGCAAACTTCCGGCCAAATGCCCACATTGGTATCCATGCTATAAAAAAAAAAGATCCAATCAGTACACTAACCCGAGCTGTTATGCTTTCACGCCTTACCATCCAATTCCTCCGATCCAAATTCATAGGCGGTGAATTCAAACCACTGGTAGATATGTGCTTGATCGTCGTCCTCGGTATCCTCTTTTTTGGAGACACCTTCAGCTTCTTGTCCAGGCGAGCGTTCCTTGTCGGGTTCTTGAGGCTCATCGGCACCTAGGTCCTGTCGTACCACACAATAGATTGGCATAGGTTGACTACCATCTTCAAAGAATCGGCGTTGACTAGAGAGCTTCATATCCTTCTTATCCAGCAAGAGTTCTTCTTTATCGTCGTCATTGTCGCCTTGGTTTGTCTTGTCTTGCCGGGGCAGGGCGGTGCGTGTGTATAAAGTCGCACCAATCAACGTACCAAACAGGTCCACCAAGTTCACCGTGCTTTGTTGAAGATAGCGTTGGCCAATACCTTGTAAGAGCAGCTTGGCGTTCTGGGTAGAATCAGCAGCCAGAGATAAGACATGGGAAACACTGGCGATATGAGTGCCCACATGGGATTTCAGATGGTGTACCATAGTGTCGGGATCACATTTGGCGAGGACTGAGTAATACAATGACATGGCCCAGGTCGATCCAGAAATGCCTAAGGGAGAGAGAATGGGTTGAGTTACAAAGTGTCACTTTGAAGCTGATTGGTGTTTCAGACGAATGATGTACCTGCAATGTAGGTGACACAGTCCAGCGCACCAGAATCCTTCATTGCCTTGAGATAGCCTGTCAGCCCTAACATCGCCCGATAGCCTCCACCACTAATTTTGTTTCGCATTCAAGACAATAAGATTAAGGTTAGACCAGGATAGACCATGTCAATCTTCTTACCTTGACGCAATACCAATGATAGGAATATCTTCCATTTCAACGTCAAGAACGTCAACACCAATGAAGGAGGCAAATGCAATTCGTTGATGTTCCATCCGTCTTTGTAAAAAGTCTTCTTCTTCGAGAGCCAAATTGGAGCCAGATCTATATAAAAAAAAGTCCGGAAAGGAGTAAGCAACGATATTACTACTTCCTCGGCGTCTTTACCTGACCACTGCATCCTTGTTGAGTTCAGGGTTCGCCAACGTATCCTTGACATCCTTCACAGAGTCGACAATATCCGCCAGAGTCACAGTATCCCAGAGGTTGGTCAGTGCATCGCGCAATTCTCCTGCAGACAGCACCTGGAAGTTCTCCACCAACGACACCTTGCTAAGAATCGCCTCCACCAGCTGATCTTGGAGTTCCAAAAAGTTGGCTCTTGCTTTTTCAATGATACCGTCATCCTGATCCTTCATGATATCATTGTCGTTGGTCTTGCTGGATTCCAATGAGGTAACCGAAAGAAGTAAAGGCCGATCGTAGGATTTCGTGGGTGGCAAAGGAAGAATGATCGTTGGCTTGGGTTTGAATCCAGAGGGTGGTGGTTGTCGTTGAGTGGGTGATATCAAGCGGTGATGAGCCTCTGAATACACAACGCATGTACCGGCAAGAACGGACAGCAGCCGCCATTGGCGTCCGAGCACAGACATTGATTGTATAACAAAAGAAAGAGCGAGAAGAGAAGCGCACATCGAAAAAATCATTCCCGCCCAAACTTTCTGCTGGAGCTCGCGGCGTTTAAACATATCGGAGTTTAACTATAGTCTGACAAGACCCCACCTAGAGCCTTTGTTTAGATTTCACATTCTCCTTTTATTCATGCGTGTTAATCCAACATACTAAACTAGGGTTATACAAGATTAGATGAAGTAAACAGATACAAGAGAGGTAAGGTAAAATGAATAGAAGAGACAAATCTAGTAAAAGGTGGAAGGACGCTTGGCTTGGTACAAGGAGCGGTTGGCCTTTTGGACACGTTGGAGACGATGAGGCAAGGGGAAGGCGAGTTTGGGAGTCAACAATTGCTTGATGTATTGGCGACGAACGTCAGCGACAGCGATTTCAGCGACCTGGGTTAATGCAAAAAAGAAGAGGAGATGGTCAGTCAAATAGATTTCAGGCTCCGACAGGTCTTTTTCAATCGATTGTTCTCTACTGCTTACCCGGATGATTTGGATGTTACCGAAGCGAGAGCGATGACGGGCAGCCATATCTTGATAGCAAGTACCAACAGCTTCAACACGAGACATACCACGGTATTCCTTGTACATGTTGTGAGTACCGGAGCGAGAATCGTAACGAAGCCAGACACCAAAGTTCTTGATTTGTTCAGGGCGCTTTTCAAAGATCTAAAAGAAGACGTAGGTTTGGTTAATATCGTTTTCCTGTTGCTGGGCGGTTTCGTGGCGTCTAGTCGAAATTTTCTTAATGTCTTTTTACTTACTTCGTTGACAGAAACGATTTCACCAGCAGTCTTCTTGACCTTGCGGAGCTTGGCCAAAAAGTACCAGAAACGAGACTTGGCAACCACATCGTTGGGAGCAAAGATTCTCATACGGTAGAGCTTGGGAGTACGGTCTTGCTCGGAGGGGAGCTTGCGACCTACCACTTGATATTCGTGGAACTATAAAATGCCAAACGATAGATGTGGAATGAGTTACCATATTCATCCATCCATCCACCATCATAATCCATCCTCCCATCCATCCATCCATCCATCCATCCATCTAATTATCCGACCGTTCGTTTAACATAGTCCATCTAATCCAGTCCATGTTCAACGTATGAAGGTGGTTGTCACTTACTCTAGCCATTTGCCGATAGTGAAAGAGAGAGGGTCCAATTTGTTTGGCCAACTTGCCCCCCTCTTTAACTCAGCTCGGCAACACCACCAGGTTTCAAACTCCGCACCTGTCTATAAGAATTGCTTTTCTTCGACAATCCTTTTTCTTTGCCTCTTCTTTGCTTCTTCATTACTTTTTATTTTCCATTGACATTTGCATCGCACCACAGACGTAAAAACCTTTATGAAACGGCCGTATACGACGGACGCATTGTAGCCATCTCATTCTCACCATCTCGTCCATCTTTGTCTTACCATGGCTAACATTTGCCTTTTTCATCATTGCTACTTTTTTTTTGGATGATCAAATGGGATGGCAACGGATATAGACTCTCTGGCAGCAGCATTGGATGGACATGTGGTTAGATTAGCGATTGGACGCAAGAAATTACGAAAAACTTGAGGAAATCATTTTTTTAGGTGCACTCCCATTCCATTGTAGAATCTCGTAGTCGAAGTTACCAATAAAAGTGTACCATTCTTTGCCCATACCCTAAAGGCTACTACCACTGATGCTTTTACACAGCGGGGCCGTCTTTGTACATCTCCATTGCTTGGCTTTACAGTAGTGTAGTCAACCCCATTACAACTCGTTGTTATTTAGACATTAGCTTAACTACGGCCTCAAACATAGCCACTACCATAGCCCCTTTAATCCTGTTGCATAAATAAAACCTATTTGTACAGTAAATTCTCTCAAAGACATTTTTCAAGGAAGTTATAGATCGACGGAAAATGATCTTTGTAGCATCGGAGTAATTTTGCATAGGAGTTTAATTTATGATACCAACCGTCAAGGGATTCTGTTCCTGAGCATGCTGTCATCATGTCACTGATTTCTGCACGTTCATCATTTGCCAGTAAGATCTATAAAACCATGCTACAACCAATTCAAGACAAATAAAAGCATTAAAAACCAAGTATCGCCCCATACCATGGGACACACCAGGGGTACAACCATTGCATAGTATGAAACCATTACTGCTGACAACTATTTGTACCACTTTATAGTCTTTATTCATTGAATGAAGAGGAAGGGGTGAGAAGGAAGGGGGTATGTTACGTCCACACGTACACATTGTATATCAAAAAGTTAAACGAGAGAGAGAGAGAGATGGGGGGGAGGCAAACTAGCTACTCTATCTTTCTAATTGAAGAACTTTCGGCTAGGGGAATGACCAAAGAGGATGACACGAAGTTGGGGAAGCATCTACAGAATAAAGACAACGATGAGATTACAGGCCTCCCTCCCTATCAAATCTGGCGAAACTTACATCTTCCTTGACGATTTCCAAGCGGGCTTCAAGAGTATTGTCGACCACGATCTTTCCCTTCAGACCGGTCAAGACCACACCACCAGAGCTAAATCAAGTTTCAAAGAAGAATGTGTGATGAGTTGTTGGGGACTGCCATGTTCAATGATGGATCAACTTACCTGGACGATGGCAAATAGTCATCACTGATGGTCAGGTTCATGGCACACTTCAGGGTGTTTTCAAATTCTTCCTTTGCATAGGCGATGGCATCACGAACTTGATCGACGTCCTGTTCACGGCAGCGGATGGCAATATCAGATTCCATAAGCGTATAGGCACCTTGGAGTACAAGCTTGTTCAATAATTCACCATAGCTTGATTCGTCAGAGGAAAGAGATTGAGTACGGGAGCGAGTTTCTTCAAAGAGATCATCCAATACATGTTCACGTTCTTGTAAGGTGCGAAGACGAGCTTTGTTGATGTGGTTGGATTGAGAGCTAGAAAAAAAGAGGAATCATAAAGTCCCCTGCTGTGTGAGACTAGATTTCCCTCATGACGTTTGATTACTTACATTCGCTTTTGCACTTCGGCTTGCTTGATCTTGCGTTCAAAGACAGCTTCGATGTTGAGAGATTCTTGGCGGACAATTTTGGCCTAGTGATATGTACAGGAAACAGATTAGAACACCTCCCCCCGTCTTTTCCTGTGTATGCTATGGTCGAGAGTATGGATTTCATCTGCTTACCTTTTCAATGTTGAACTCTTCATCGGCCTATAATGCAGTACAAGACAAAACAAGTCGGTCAAGCGACCACGATTGAGCACAAAAGTGGGATGGACATTGTACAGATGGGCTTACTCACCTTAACCTTGATTTCACGAGCCTTTTCAAGAGCTTCTTGTTTTATGAAAGCCACCTACACAGTACGAAATCATGGAAGGATGGTTAGTATCATGGGCTGTATTGTTTATCCTGTTGACTTGCCATCTTTTTCATTTCGTTGAAGACTTCATCATCATTTAATGCGCGAACAGTAGCCATGGTGGTTCTATCTAATTCAGAGCAAGACAAAGGTAAGATGGCTTTTGATACACGATAGGGGGCACAATGATAAAACGTATACCTTTTTGTTTTGTTTGGGAAAAGAAAGAAAAGTAAGAGCGAGCGAAAGAGCGAGAGAAAAAAGAAGGAGGAACGCCCACCGCCCGTCATATTGTTTCGAATTCAAACGCCGCTCCCAAGTCTCTGACTAGGCACACGCACCGAAGTTTCAAACTCCGCACTGACTACAAGATTTACTTTTCCTTTCACCCCTATTCATTTGCTTCTTCTTTACTTCTTCTACACTTTTTAATTTTTTGCTTCGACATTTTAGCATCGCATTACGAACAAAGACGACCACGACGAAAGACGAACGACGAACGAACAAACGGTAAGACATCCCTTCTCAGCATCCTGTTCATCTCTTGCTCACCATGACTGACAATCGCCTTTTACATTTTTCATCTTTTTTTCGACATTAGATTCCGCTATGACGATCACGACGACGATAACAATCACGACGACGACAATGACGACTCGACCACTGCTTTATATCGCCCATTAAGGCTGTTTTAAAAATTTTCTAATGTAAAAACATGGGGAAACCCTCGCAATTTTTTTTTTAGGTGCAGATAGATTCCTTAGCCAATGTACCTCCTGAAGTGCCCCATTCCTTGTCCCGATCCACACTACCATTGATACTTTTGGTACCGCTGACCAGTTTGCCCTTCCGTAGCTCATTACACTAGTTTAGTTACATCGTGGCAAGTCATACATTTAGCTTAATCGTAGTCTCATGCAGTTAATAAAACCTACTTGAAACCATCATGACTTTTTCTTTTGGACATATTCCAGTTTTTTCGGACACTTTGACAGTGCACCAAGTCTTGACCGACTCCCAAACACACACTTCCGTTTTAAAAAGGCGGAGGGGGGAATGAAACCAAGTTGAAAAATGCAACAGCTTTTGGTTTTCTGAACTGAAGAATGCCACATGGTAGAAAAAATTGAGATTTGTTCATTTATGCACTTGTAACAAGAGTGAAATCCTTATTCAACACAAAATCCAAGCCAAGCCCGAGCAACAGCAGCCCTATGAATAATTATAGTCATGGAGATGTTTTCAATTACATTTTATTGATTGAAGAATGAGGCAACGTCCTATAGGAGGGGGAAAGAGGCTGCAATGGAATGTATATGAATGACTAATCTAGTGTATGAACTAAGGAATGAAAAAAGGGTCATCGGTGCCAAAAGTGTCAGTGATAGTGGGCAATCCCTTGAGTCAATCCCTAATCTAAGAGCATGTCCATCCAGTCCTGATGCCAGAGAGCCTATATCCGTTGCCATCCCAATCGATCTGCCAAGTGTAAGAATTGTAATGAAGGAAGATGTCAAATGTTAGCCATGGTAAGTCAAAGGTGAACAAGATGGTGAGAAGGCGAGAGTTACCGTGCGTTCGTCGTTATATCGAGGTCGTGTAGTTCGTTATGTCGATGGAAAGAAAAAAAAAAGTGATCAAGAAGTAAAGAAGGAGCAAAGAAACAGATCGACGGAAAGTAGATATTTGTAGACACACCGGAGTTTGAAATTCTGTGAGGGCTGGCCCTCAGCATGACAATGATCAACATCCCATGGGGATTCATCACCTAAACGATCCAATGGTGGCGCCCCAGTGATACAAAACAGCCGAATGTTCACATCCTAAAAAGTCTAGGTGTGCATACTTTCACACAGGCAGCCCAAACTCGACAAAGTGGTTGCATGAATAGCAGTAACAACATTTAAGGCAAACAGCTAAGAGGTGTTTTTTATTTTTTCAACATATGTAAGTATAAGAATGGATGTACAAATCAAAAAAAGAGATATAAGATAGCAACGACAAGAGATGATAAAGAGACTATATCGTAGTGTGTTAAGAGTGAGTATGTGTCAATAGGATGATGATGTAAAGGGGAGGGAGAGAGAAAATGAGAGATGAGAGAGAGAGAGAGAATCCATTTAGAATCGAGCGGTCAATTTCCGTAAGACTTCCTTTTGTTCGTCTACAGTCAAGCCATCCAACATTTTGCTGAAGCCTTCGACGACGGCATCTTGATCCACGGCACCCAACAAGGTGACTTGTTCAGTGTACCCTTCGGACTTGAGCTTGGCCACACGTTGATCGATCAAATCACCACGCTTATCGAACCAGTCGGACACACCGTGATCGTCGCCTTCATAAGAGTCAGTAGTCGCACCAGTCGTATCAGCAAAGTACCATTGTTGTAACAAGCCTTGCATGTCCTTGCGAGAGAGTCGGCTATTGGCATCCACCATCTTGCGGAAAGTGTATTCTTCCATCAATCGACGACGCACACGCCAGTAGAAGTAGTGACGGGCATAGCGCCATTCCAGGGGCTTTCGAATCACACCCTTAGCTTCCATACGGCCGGCACGGTCGTGCAAGTCAGCGAATTGGATGGCGATTTGTTGGTACACGGGCAGGAGTTCTTGTTCACGGGCTTCCACCAGTTGCTTGATTTCCGTCTTTTTGTCCGAGTCTTCAGCGCCCAAGAGCTCGTTCAATTGGCGCTTCAAGTCGGCATACGTAGGGTCCAGGCGTTCCATCGTGGCCAACAGCTGAGGACGGCGGTACTTGATTTCCACAATACCTTCAGGTTCCAATACACCACCGCGAGCTTGGACATCGGCATACATTTCCATATAGTCTTCGTTGATGGTAGGATCGATCACCACCCAGGCACCACCACGCAGTTCACCGTTAGGAATCACATACACAAACACAGGTTGCTTGTAGTTGGTCAAGGCATCGACGATTTGAGCACCATACTTGAGCACTTCGTGGTACATGTCACGCTGGCCACCCGAGAAACCACGCCAGTTGGCAAAGATGATCAAAGGCAATTGTTCACCCTTGTTGAAATCGTTGATAGCTTGCGCAGTCTTGTAGGCAGAGTTGGGGAACCATACACCACCGGCTTCCATAAAGACTTGTTCTTGAGAATCAGCATTGGCGGGATCGGCAGGGACAATGTTTTCCACCGTACGAGTTTCCACAGCAACGACACCCATGGGGATACCACCGAGACGAGCACGGCCCACAACCACAGTACGAGCCCATCCACTGAGAGTTTCCACAAACGAGCCATGATCGAAGAAGCCACTGAGCCACTTGCCATTTTCGTTCTTACCGGTCAAGAAGAAGCGAGGATCAGAGGGACCCTTGGGAGGCATGTATTCGATTTCACGGTCCACAGGATCAGAGCCCACACGCATAGTGACAGGGGCGCCACGGTGTTCAGGGACATACGACAGCCATTGAGTGATCTTGACAATACCTTCCAAGTCATTTTCAGCGGTCAAGTGAGAGACACCGTTCTTGTACATGATTTGCGTGCCACCGAGTTGCAAGTTGGAGGTATAGACTTCACGACCGAGCACCTTGTTCAAGGCAGGGGCACCAGTCAAGATGATAGGCTGGCCTTCGTTTTGCACCGTACGTTGACCAAGACGCACCAAGTAAGCACCGATACCGACCGAACGACAGGTGACCAAGGTGATGGTGAAGATATCTTCGTAAGCCCGAGAGGTGGCCCCGGCAATCAAGGCTGACCCACGCAAGTTTTCCACACCCAAGCCATCGGTATGACCAATGACATCCGTGATACGGAATCGCTTTTCGCCGGCTTCTTCAATTTGTTCGACCAAGACAGATTTGCTATCACCGCTACGCACAAGGCTTTCATATTCGTCAGGGAGGAGGTACAAGTACTTGAATCCTTGGGCAGGGTTGGCATCGTCCTTCCAGGCGGCACGGAAGCGGCTGATCAGTTCGTCGGCAAGACCAATACGGGCCCCAGAGTTCGCAGACAGGTAGACACGAGGAAGTCCCAAGTTGCGGGCATGTTCAGAAGCCTTGTAGAACACCATATCTTCTTGCACACCAAAAGACCCGATCTTGAAGGTGATATCGTTGGCAATAGCAATGACACGGCGGCCACGGGGGTAGTCAGGGGTGCGCAGCGTCAGTAACCAGGCAACCATACCCACAGTGTTGGTACCAGGAGCACGATCGATTTCTTGCAAGTTGTTGTCATCATCCAACACCAATTCCTTGGCTTCAACGACTTGGTTGGGCAATTTCAGGGCAGAGTCGGACTTCATGGCATGGGCCCATTGGTTGTTCACAGCTTGGCGGAAGAGTTCGGGGAAGTCGTACACATAGGTGGTGCCCATCAAGTGAGCCTTGTAACGGCGGGGTTGCAGCCATTCCTTGGTAGGATGAGGGACAGAGAGAGGTTGCATATGCATGGAGCCAGGAATCTTGCCCACAGACTTGAGCACCCATCCGCTCTTTTCCGTCTTCACTTCTTGATACACATCCACCTTGAGAATGAAGCCAGAGACGTTGTCCACCGTGAATCGCAGAGGAATGATAGGGGCATCAGGGCGCTTGGATTGGATGTTGAAGCGGATTTCCGCACCGGTGACACGAAGCTTCCAGAGACGCTTACCATGGCGATCGACAAAGTCCTTGAGCGCATGTTCGACTTCATCGGCTTCAATGGCAAAAGTGGGGATAAAGTTGATGAAGAGGTGGTTGCAGTCGGAGTTTTTGTATTCGTGGCTGACAATTTCCAAGGTGTCCAAGATATCGTTCAACAGGCGGTCGCTTTCAGAAATGAGGTAGTCGGCGGTTCGCATAGAGTTCTTGACACGACCAGGGCGCACCAGGGCACGGATGAAGAATCGGCAGTCCGAGGGGTTTTCCTTGGCCACGGCATAGTACACATGCATTTGACGGTTTTCGATGAAGCAGGGCTTGATATCAAAGTTGGACAAGCGAGCCAATTCCAATTGGTAGGCCATGGCAGGTTCAATGTGGCGAATGGTTTCATCTTCCAAGTAGTCTTGACCTTCGCGGAAAGTATAGTAGTCGGGCCATTGGTTGGCACGGCACACCACCACAGTGATACGGCGGAGATTGGCCTTGCGGAATTCGGCAGTGTGGGCGCTGATCAAGCTGGCAATCTTGGGTCTCCAGTAGTTGGCACCATCCACGTCGTTCGCATCGGCACGCACAGCAATGTTCAAGATGTTTTCCATACGTTCTTCCTTGGGTTCAGCAGTCTCCTTGTTGTTCATGAGCATGGGAGGGAGAGGTTCTTCTTCAAAGGCGGATAAGATGCGAGGCAATTCGGCTTGGAGTTCATCCAAGGAGTGGACGGCAGTCATGGCACCAGTGCGCACGGGCTCTTCTTCAGTCTTGTTAAGCAAAAAGGTGAGATCGGAGTAAGAGGCAATACGCTTGTTGTTGTCACCAAGACCAACGGCTGATTGGAGCAAGAACTTCCAAGCAATGATGTAAGGTTGATGTTCCAGGTTGTAAGCCACATCCAAGATCTTGTAAGCATGGTAAGAGCGACGGCAGTAGACTTCCAACGCAGCCAAAGCAATGTAGCTGTCATCGTGGTAGAAGAAGTTGGACAAGACATCAAAGACGTTGAATTTAGTGTCGATCAAATCCTTGAAGGCATCGTAGCTGGGAGTACGGTATTCGGAGCCACCACCATAGACGCTTTCGGTCACAGAAGACTTGAGGATGTTGTACATCTGAGTTTGGCGTTCTTCGTAGGAGGGCAATTGGCAGAGAATCAAGTATTCGCGAGCCTTGAGAGTGACCTTTTGAGTAGCCCGGCTGTCGATTTCCGAGAGACGCTTCAAGATAGGCAAGAAGCACTTGTCTAAAGCATCAGAAGAGGTCGAGGGATAGACAATGTCCAAAAGCATAAGCACCAAGTTGTTCTTGATATTGACCTTGGCATGAGAAAGGATGATACCCAACACCTTTTCCAAATCGTCCTTGTTTTGGTCACGGAGAGAGAGGATGACTTCTTCTTCACGGCTTTGACTACCAAAGAGCACTTCCACATCATAGTATTGTTCCATCAGATCCACATACACCGAGTATTCATGTTGCTTCAATCCCTTGCTGTAACGGGTGGCGATTTCAACAATAGGGGTGACAGCCGTCTTGTAGGCATTGGCTTCGGATTGGGTGGTGAGGTTTTCCCGGGCAAAATTTTCGATGGTTTGGCTGATTTCTTGGGCAGGGAAGGGACGCTTGGCTTCGTTGGCTTGATCGACAAAGGAATGCAATTGTTGTTCCAGGCGACCAGGGATACGACCGGAAAGCACGGACATGACAGCAGTCATTTCAGAGTAAGGAAGTTCAGGGTCACGCAAGATAGCAGAGAGATCTTTCACCACGGTTTGGATCAAAGCTTGATTGTCGTAACCTTGTAACACGTATTCCAGGACGTTCTTGGTGGCAGTGAAGCGCTGGTGGGCCTTGTCACCGACGATATGGGGAGGACCAAACTTGGGCACCTTGCCAGTGAAGGGTAGAGCATGCTTGACTCGACTAGGATCATCCAAAGACAAGATACCGATGATATCACCCGCTTCAAGAGTCGCACCCACTTGCTTGATGAATTGCACATGACCATCTTCCGAGGCAACCAGAGGCATATACATTTTCATGACCTATACAAAATCAAAGATAAGATTAGCGTCACAATTCTCTCTCTATCTATATATCTATCTCAACTCTTACCTCGATTTCAGCATAAGCTTCACCAGATTTGATATGATCGCCATTTTCGAGCAACAAGCTAACAAGTTTACCAGGAGAGGGACTTCGCAGTTGAGTAGGGTCGCTTTCCTTTTCCAACAGACAGGTCTTGCCATCAATCATCAGACGAGTAGCTTGGACTTCTTCACGAGAGTAGGTGGTATGAGAGCGGCCGTTCAAAGAGACCAAAAGGCCACCATCCGAGAGATCACGCACACCGACTTGAGTCTTTGTACCATTCAGATAAAGAGCATAGATACCAGGGGCAGATCGAGTGACGGTGAAGTTGTAGCGGACACTTTCGTAGATAAAGTCGACGGTGAAGACAGTCTTCAAGGTTTCCTTGCTGGGGACTTGACCCTTTTCCAGAGAGAGTTTGTATTGTTGCCAGCATTCCTCGGAAGCCATATGAGCCTTGGTCACAGCACCGCAAAAGATGGCCAACATGGTCTCGGGACGTTCGGCCGTCAGCTTTTTAGAGATGAGCATATCCAACCAGCCGGTGTTGATGGTGTTTTCGGCAAAGTCAGGGGTTTCCAAAAGTCTGATAATGTATTCGACGGTTGTTCTAAAGTCACCACGAATCGAGAGTTCCTTCAGGGCGATGACCATGTTCTTGCGAGACTGTTGACGGTTTTCACCATAGGCGAAGATGTGACCAAACTGCGAATCGGCATATTCATGCATGGCGCCAGACGAGACGACCGAGAAGTAACCCCAGACATTTGTGCTAGATCTAAAGTTGAGTTCTTGCATGATACCACCAGAAGGTTTGAACCCAGCGTCGGGATTTTCGGCAGTGATACGGACAGCAATGACATGGCCCTTGGGGACAGGACGGCGATGAGACTGAAGAGAGGTGGGGTTTTCCAGATCAAAGTCGATTTCCGAAGAGCTGTTAGGTTGCACGCCATACAAGACACGGATATCACGAATACGATGCATAGGGATACCCATAGCGATTTGGAGTTGGGCAGCAGGCAAGTTCACACCAGAGACCATTTCCGTAGTGGGATGTTCGACTTGGAGACGAGGGTTGAGTTCCAAGAAGTAGAATTTTTCATCGTAATGGCTGTAGAGATATTCGACGGTACCCGCAGAGACATAGCCCACCAATTTACCCAGACGCACAGCAGCCTTTTCCATTTGTTCAAAGATTTCAGGCTTGGCAATAGTGACAGGAGCTTCTTCAATGATCTTTTGATGACGACGTTGGACCGAGCAATCACGACCAAACAAACTGATAGCATTGCCGTATTGATCAGCCAAGAGTTGGACTTCCAAATGGCGCGCATTACCAGCCAATTTCATGATAAAGATGGGAGAGCCAGGGATTTCACCTTGGACCTGATGGAAGGCTTGCTTGAATGTAGAGGGATCGTCGACCTTTCGAATACCTTTGCCACCGCCACCTTCAGAAGCCTTGATCATCACAGGATAACCGATCTTGTCAGCAGAGGCGAGACCTTCTTCAGCAGTCTTGACACAGGCAGACGAATAGGCATCATCAGGGACAATGACATGACCGTTGTTATCCAGGGCAGTGTCAGTCACGCCATCACCACTCCAACCCATTGTAGGGACATCAGCACTTTGAGCAACAATTGTAGAAGAGATCTTGTCACCCAGAGATCGCATCGCCGAGGCAGGAGGACCAATAAAGAGGCACTTGTATTTGGACTTGGCAAGCATTTCAGGTAGACGAGGGTTTTCAGATGCATGACCCCTAATAGAGAAGAAGAGTAAGTTTCCAGTGATAGATAGCCCTCTACTCCTGCCCCGATTCCTTGTTCCTATGCCTCCACTTACCAACCAGCCCATACAGCATGTACAGCAGTACGTTCAGCGACGTCCACAATCAAGTCCACATTAGCATAGTTGTTGTTGTTCGATCCGCCTGGGACTTCCACATAGTTGTCAGCCATACGAATGTATTCAGCATTGGCCTTGAGATCTTCAGGAGTGGCCATCACCGTGAATTCAATGGCGCGCTCGTTACCAAAGGTTTCATAGGCCCACTTTCGTACCGAGCGGATTTCCTTCATTGCAGCCATACCATTGTTGGCAATCAGCACCTTGGAGATGACAGTGTGACCTTCATGAGCTTCCACGAACTCTTTGACAGGATCTTGAGGGGCCTTTTCGACAGAGTTTCCACCTATGAAGAGCAACAACAGTTAGCTCTATTCTTCTCTTTCTCCATAGTAACTACTACCTACCCAAAAAGTGACTTGGCAAGCTTTTGTGATCAACCATGGAAGTGTTTTGTATGATATTAAGAAGATATACGTATGTTGTTTGTTGTGTTGGCGATTAAGTCAATGTAAGACAAAAGAAGGAGTCCGATTGTTATTTTATACCGACGCAGGAAAAAAAAAAA
>LT551876.1:41400-55170 GCA_900079185.1 Absidia glauca
TCAATCGGGGTTTGAAATCTAGAGTGCATAGGCAGACATTATTCGAGGAGTGCGTGGGCAGGATCGTGTTCCTGAGCTTCAATTTGCAGCATATCCCTAACATATCAGAGCGAGCATGCTACTACATTCTCATGCTATGATGTGGACTGTTCTTTTGAACGACAAATAGGCTTGGATCAGAGAAGATTGAATGTTGCCAAATGAGATAGCAGGGGTGGAAATCCATCATGAGCACCGAGACTTGTATAAAAGTCTTCCTGAACATCATGATCACCTGTACAAATGCATTTTCAGCGACGGTAGGTTTGAATAGGATTCAGGACTGAGTTCTTTCGTCGCCAGTCGGTCATGTCATTCGCCGATCGCCGGGAACAACTTTTTTTCAGAGGCTGGTAGGTGGGTTAAGGGCGGCACGTGCAAGATAAAAGAATCGACCCTATGTGGGGAATCCTGTCATTAATCGCACCAATTATCTTGGAAGGTTGGTGAGATATGCACCGTTAATTGTTGTGTCGTTCCATCGGCCTTGGCGTCGTATTTGATCCACGTTCGCACACGTTACCCGCCATACGAGGTGATGAGCCGCAATTGATATGTGTCTTTTTGTTGGACCTGATACCAGGAGAAGAGAGGGAATTGCCGATCGATTCCCGATGAGAAGAGTAAGACCATTCCTGTGTCAGGCGTGGCGGATTTATCTTCATTTCGAATTGAGTATCAGCTATGCCCGGGACTCAAGTCAGGGATGAGAGAGTCGCCCGCCATATCAGTCCTTATTGTCCGCAAAACTCCGCATACACAGATTGGTTCTGTCCCTATCTGTAGCATTCCCCCACTTTTTGACCCTACTACTTTTGCTTGTTAAATCCTACTTGCACCCTCACTCTGTATCTTTAGCATGCGAGCAAAAGTCACCAACCTGAAGCAGCTGCTACCTTTAAACGATACTTTTTGGAAAAAGGAAGACCGTTGAATTGTGGTTAGGACTTGGGTGATTTGCTGCCATTACTTTAAATCAAACGCCGAGCCTGGATAAAAAGAACCTTTTCCAATCCCTTTTTTTGCTCCTTATTTGCATCTTCATCACTTTTTTTTTTCTTTCAATACACATAAACAGCGTGCCACGAATGACTTGCTCTATATACAGCGACCTTGACCGACGAAATGCAGGGTAACTTTCTCCTTCTCACCATCTTGTCCACCTTGCATGACTAACATTTGCTGTCGGCATCATTGCTCCTTTTTTTCTGTATAGATTCAGCAGGATGGCCACGGATATAGGCTTCTTGACAGCAGGACCGGATGGACATGTGGTTAGATTTGGGATTGGACACAAGGGATTACGATAAAATTGGAAAACCCTCACAATTTGTTTTAGGTTGTAGCTCCATTCCATTGTAGATTCTGTTGCCATTGCACTGCTAAACATCACTACTCGTGTGTCTACTCCCTTTAGACACTACCATTGACACTTTTGCACCGCTGGTCAGCTCTCCCCTCCTCCAATTCCCTAGCTCATTACTCTGATTTAATCATTCCATGGATGTTCTGTATACGTCCTCGCTCGTTTAACCATGTAATTTAGACGTAGTCTCATTCAGCCAATAAAAACCTACTTGAAATTACTCCCATGCCTTTACTCTTTTGCACAAGTGCCGCCTATCTTGGAGAATGTAGGTGCTGTCACTTGAAAGCGGAGTGTGAACATATTTCCCAAAACAGTACCTGAATCCCCATCTCCCCCCCCCAGATCACAATTCTCGGTGCATGCGAAAACCTATGTATGATAGTGATGTTCTTGTTTAATGGGTCAAATGAGTATGTATACTAAATGTGGTACATTGAAGTAACTATAGGGTAACTATATGAAGAGTATGATAAGTCTATTTGGAATCAGCAGCATTGTAGTAAGGGCAATCCACATAACCAACAGGACCGGGAGAGTAAAAGGTGTCTCGGTTGTAAGGGGTGAGTTTCCAGTGGTTGCGGTATCGTTCGACCAGATCGGGGTTAGCAATGAAGGCACGGCCCACGGCCACCAAGTTGTTGGGAGAAGTTTCGGCCCTGTCATAAGCAGTTTGGGGGTCATAAGTGTAGCCACCAGCAGAGATGAAGGGACCAGACCAAATAGCACGGAGAGGATCCAGGGTAAGGACAGTCTCGCCTTCAACAGGCTCGACTGGAGCATCGGCTAGATGGCTCGACCGAGGTTCGATAAAGTGAAGGTAAGCCAAGTTGGGGTGATTCGTTTCCAATGCACGAGTGAGGTGACTCCACGTTTCCAGGGGGGTATCGTCATACGTACCATGCAGGCCAGCCCATGGACTAAAACGCACAGCCGTCTTTTCTGCGCCAATGGCTTTGGACACTGCTTCCACCACTTCCAAGGGGAACCGAGCACGATTTTCGATCGATCCGCCATAGTGATCTGTTCGTTTGTTGCTTGATGAGCATATGAATTGGTCCACGAGATAGCCATTCGCAGCATGGATTTCGACACCTTAAAAAGGAAATCAAATCAGTTTCTCCCGCTTTGATAATCCCGCCCCCCCCTCCTTTTTTTTAAATCTTACCATCAAAGCCAGCGGCAATGGCATTTTTGGCAGCTTGAGCGAAATCATCAACGACAGACTTGATTTCATCCACGGTCAAAGCACGGGGTTTTTCATAGGGAGGCCCAAAGTAAGAGGCACCTTCAATAGCAATGTCCGAAGCGGAGACAAGAGGACCACCGTTACGAAGGTTGAAAGAGTAGGACGCACGGCCCAAGTGCCAGATTTGCAAAAAGATCACCCCGCCGACTTTGTGGACCGCCTCTGTAGTCTTTTTCCATTCTTCGATCTGCTCGTTGCTATAAATGCTAGGAGCACCAGCATAAGCGCCAGCATCGGGAGAGATACCAGTTGCCTCGGTGATAAGCAACCCGCCTTCGGTCGCTCGTTGTGCATAGTATTCAGGGGTAAATTCGCTAGGAACACCAGCGGGGCTGGCTCGCATACGAGTCAACGGGGCCATCACAATACGGTGTTTCAGGACATGGTGGCCGAGCTTGAGAGGAGTGAATAAAGCAGGTGTTGTAGAAGAAGGCATTTTAAAGAGTGCGTAAAGAATAAGGGAAAGAGTAAAAAAAAAAGTGACACTTTTATTTCCAAATGTTCAATCCCGCACAGCGGAGTTTCAATCCTTAGAATACATTTTCATGGATTATAAATCAAAGGGGCCCATAATCACACAATGCGGGAGAATCACAATTCATAATGAGAAACAAGTTTCACGTCATTTTATTCCAAAAAGGATGAATATCTATCCGAATGCGCAATCAACAGGACCAAAATTGGATCCGAGGTTATACAAACAGACGATGCATCAAAAGACCCTCTAACTACGACAGTTCTATAACTATTATACACACTAAGACGTTTCAGCCAGCAGTTTGTCGAGTTGGAATGCATGGATTACCGTTGCCTAGAAACATAACAATGGATCAGTTGCAAAAAAAAAAAAACTCGACTGTGCTCCAGAGCCCCCAGCAAACTTACAGGTCGTTTGCTCCATCCTAGACGAGTGATGGTTTCCTTGGCAAGAGCGGCATTGGACTTGTCGTCTTGTAGAGTGAGTTCAGGCAACCGACGGATCTCCGTCCCATTCTTGAATAGCAAAAGCGATGGCAATTCAAAGGAAGAGGCCGGGTCGCGCGATACACCGAACTCTTGAGCAATTTCCCCATACAGATCTATATCGATTTTGCCTAAAACAGAATCCTTTCTATTAGAGAACAAGTTTTGTTACTGCCCCCCCCCTTTCACTTTACCAAACTTGAGATGACTAGCATCGTATTTCAGAGACAATTTGGCGAGCACGGCTTCAAAGTTCAGGCACGACACCGACCAATTAGCATAAAGCATCACTACCCAGTACTTGGCGTTGCTGTTGTCATCGTCGTCCTTGATTTCCGTAATCCTTGGCCCCTTGATATCACTGGCAGCCATTGTGGTGGTGGTTGAAGTAGAAGGCGTTGAAGAAGCAGAGGATTTCTTTTTGGGAGGACACACTTTGGCTCGGAAGGAAGTCTCGGTCAGTTCAACCAGTTTGGTGGGTCCACGGTACCAAGGTTGAGGGAATAACGTCGATAGTCTAGGGCAAAAATACATGTAGGGTGAGCGTTGGATCCAAAGGGAATACACACATACTTACAGTAACCAACCAGCAAAGTAAAAGACCACCCTCCATAGCCCAGCAGTCCAATACAGGCTCCAGAGAGTATATACTTTGGTGTACAAGATCAGCACACTTGTTAATTCTTCCGCCGTCGAGGCCATCATGCATTTCCAAACACTGAGAGATGCAAGCAGCATTAGCGCCTTGCTGTCGGTATCCTGATAACAAATAGATTCAGCATAAGCGTCAGAAGGGTTAGATGAGAATGCCGATTGTTGTCACCTTAGGGCACCTACCTCTAGTGGATTGCCTTTTATGAGATTCAAAAGACGATAGAAGAGTAAGAAGGAGCCATATATAAACTGGGTAGCATAGTATGGATGCAGGAGTCGTTGTCGCAGTTCGGCGAGCGAGGTCATGATGGGGAAATCAATTGGATTAGGAGGAGTGAAAGAGAGGGAGAAAAGAAAAAAACCATCGGAGATCAAATATAGGGCCAGCGCCCTTTTTTTTTGACAGGTCAAAAAGGTTGCATAGTTTATTAGTGGGAGTATGGTAGTAAAGAGGAGGGGGAATTATGAATGAGGCAATGATAAGATGAATGAGTATGATGGAGGGAAAGAATCTAGTAAAGAGTATGGTAAAAGAAAACAATGATAACTATCCTATGATAAAGAGAGGCGCTAGTTGACGGCGGTGGAGACAGGGATATAGCCTAGCGAAGATTGATGTGCCTCCAATTCCATTTCTTCATCGTCCTTTTGTCCTCGTTGTAACCAGCCACGAAGTTTGGCCTGTATAGCTTTACCCCAGATGATAGGAATCAAGGAGACCAAAGAGACCAGCAAGAGCTTGAACATCAAGGAGACCGTCAAAATGTCCGATGTCGATGTCAATTCGCCTAGCACTTCACCCGCTTGAGCACACACAAAGTTGTATGGCAGAGAGCCCAAAAACGTCGACCAAAAGAAGGGTAAGACAGGAATACCGAGTAGTGGGGATGCCAAGTTTATAAACCTACGATAATGTGATACCAGTCAGTCGGTCGGTTACGTCCTTTTTTTTGGGGGGGGAAGGGAGGGAAACTTACCAGTACGGCGAAAAGGGGAAGAGTCTAGCAAAAAGCAACCACCAGAATAGCCCTGTTGATTTCTTTTCCTTGTCCATCTGTTCGCGCATGGCATCGGCCCGACGTTTGATCCAAGACATTTCCATGGCCGGGGTTCCAACTAGCCAGCCAAGAAAATAGGCGAGCGTCGAGCCCAGAGCTGTCAAGTAGCTGGTCCACAAAGAGCCCGCCACCACACCGTATAAATGACCCGATAACAAGTTGAGTAACACCGACCCAGGCATAGAGAATCCTTGTTGCCAAAGATAGATGACGGCAAACACTATAACCACCGCAAAGTAATCCTGCCAAGACCCCGTCGTCGTCATGGTATCCAATTGCACCGCTATCGCCTGGACATCTTGCAACGTGTGAGGGAGATCAATGCTGAGTAACAGATTGGCGAGTTGGAGGATAATGTAGAAGGATATCGCCCCCGCACACACAAAGAGAGCTAGTCGTGGTACCAATCGTTGCCAGGCAGCCCACCCCGGGCTCAGCTCTGTCGATGCTTTGTCTTCTCGGTCAGTCGTGGTCTTGTCGTCGTCATCGTCTTCCGAGTGATGATCGTAGTCATTCATAAACGCCTGTGCACTTGAATGTCCCCCATGCATGCTGAATGTGTGTGGTGCTGATGATGGATCCAAAGTAAGAGGGAAGGAAGGGAAAACTTTTTGGGGGGTCCACATTTTTTCTTCTTTCAGGAAAGGTTTGAAAATGTCGGTTTTCAAGCCCCGACAGATGTCGGTTTACCCGGTGGGCTGACCAGGGAATTGCTGGTGACACACACTTTGAAAAGGGCAGAATTTGATAAAGAATGCGTTTTCCTTACTGATTCACTATCTATTGCTACGCTATGAGGGTTGATCCATATCGCAAAAAGTTGATCATGGTGTGGAAAAGTATCGTAGGGAGCTACCTTGTATCCATGTTCGAAGAGCATTCCTTGAGGAACGTAAAGCCACAGATGGTGCCATGCTACTGGAAAGACAAAAAGAGGATGAGGGAGCGAAGAAACGGTCAAATGTCGAGGTTTGAAAAATGAGTGATGTTTTGGGAAATTTTTAGATTTCCAATTCTGTATGTTTGTAAAAGAGCTGCCCAGATTCTCAAAACCGAGACAGATAACCCCACTTCGAATTCCACGTAGGACAAGAGGCAACCTGTATCTCTCGAAGGATACCAAAAATGTACTTTTTCCTAAAGTGCGTATCCTGAATTTTGCGGACAAGAACTTTGATGGTGAGAGGGGTAAGTGGCGGGTTTTGAAAAGGCTAAAAGTCTACAACCATCTTCATGACTACAGTCTCAATTCCTAGGATCAAACCTGAGCAACAACAGCAGAATCTTGATTCCTTTGCTCAAGTTTGACTTGCGATTTTGTGGACGATAAAAATTTCACTCTGTGTCAAGTGTATGAATTGGCGAATCTCACTTTTCGACTTTGCTACTTTGCCTTTTGAACTCATTCTACACAAACACCATGTGTTCCTGGTATCCTTCCGCTCAGAAAACTAAAAAGTCGCTGGTTTTTGCAAAAAAAAAGGATAGATCACCCCCCATGAAAAGTTACACTTTTTGAAGGACATGGATTTTATCGAAAAAGAGCTAACAAACCCCACTTTAAATTTTACATGAGAAAAGTAGCATTTCTTATCTAATGAATGATGCCAAGGATACTGGTTTTTGGTGGATGAAATACCAACTTTGAAGCCAATTGAAATCAGTCGCTCTTTTGGGGCTTCGCGTAGTACTCAGAGAAGCATAAGGCAAGGAATACCTTCAAATTTGGTATCTTTTGATAGGTATACATATCATCTTGCTCCATGTGGAATTTGAAGATGGTTTATCCATCTCTGTTTTGAAAAAATAGGGGACAACTCTTCCCAAAAACTTGGCATCTGGACATTGTAAAGTTTCTAAAAAAAGTAATGGCCGCCCGCCCCACCTTATTTCAAACCCCGCCTTTTTCAAACGCTTGTGTCCATATGATATCAGCTTTTGGACGAGCCCTTTTCTCATTGTCATTACTGTTGGATTGCCTTGGACCATTCACTCGGTGAGATCTGATGACAAAGGAAACATAAGGCAGCAGCATTTACGACTTGGAAAAGAGAGATAGCTACCTCCCTCTAATGGATCATGCAGCCAGATACTTGGGATGGCATCATTCCGCCAATGAGGAATTCGATTTACACACCTTGCGTAAAGATCTTTCAGGGCAGCGTGTGTGTGTAACTCCAGAATAGTGAAAAAACAGCGTCTCGCTATTGATCTTCTTCGCTTCCTGCGGTTCATCCAAGCTGGTAGTAGGATATCGTAGTATAGGATAGTCCCATGCGTATGCTTAGGTGTTTGTCAACTTGGACCTTGGTGGTTGATGACAAATGCAGGCATCGCTTACTGCTGTAACATATCGCCGCAGTGAGAGCAAATCACCTCATCTATTGCCTTGATGATTAATGATTTTGCCTGAACATGCATTAATAAACAGGAACCTCCTTTTTGAGCACTCATTGATACTGTTCTGCTGACATTTGTGCAATGTAATTGTCATTTTTGCTTCTATTTGTCAGCCATTTCGAATTCTGGACGATTTTCCATGGCGGACTTTTGATAGGCCGGATTTTTTTTTCTTCCATCGACGGGGTTTGAAAAAAAGTCGAGCGGTATAAATACACAAGTTGATATAGTGGGACCTGTTCCTATTTTTCTCTCAACCCAAAAAGTTTATACTTACCATGCCTTCATCTACAACTCCTGCTTTATTCACTCCCATCAAGATTGGTCAACATGTCTTGAAGCATCGTGTCGTCTTGGCTCCCTTGACTCGATTCCGCTCCAGCCCTACCGGTGTTCCCAGCGACATTGTCCCTCAATACTACGAACAACGTGCTACTGAAGGTGGATTACTCATCACTGAAGCCACTGCCATCTCTCCTTATGCTGGTGGTTATCCCGGTACCCCTGGTGTCCATAGCGAAGAACAAATCGAAGAATGGAAAAAGACCACTGCTGCTGTCCACAAGGCTGGTGGTGTGATCTTTATGCAAATCTGGCACTTGGGCCGTGCGTCCTTCTCCTTTACCCAACCCAACGGTGAAACCGTCGTCTCTGCTTCGGCCATTGGTATCGAAGGCCTCTCTCCCTTGGGTGCTCCTCATGAAGTGCCTCGTGCTTTGACCGTCGATGAAATCAAGACCATCACTGGTGATTACGCTCAAGCTGCCAAGAATGCCATTGCTGCTGGATTCGATGGTAAGTCAATGAATGATCCGAGAGAAGGGGGCTCAAGCTAATTCTTTTCTTTTCCTTAGGTGTTGAAATTCATTCTGCTAACGGTTACCTCTTGGATCAATTCATCAACACGTCAAGCAACAAGCGTACCGACAACTATGGTGGCTCCATTGAAAACCGTACTCGCTTCTCTTTGGAAGTGGTGGATGCGGTTGCCAAGGCGATTGGTGACGAAAAGACCGCCGTGCGTTACAGCCCTTGGTCTGGATTCCAAGACATGAAGGACGATACCCCTGTGGAAACATGGAGCCATATTACTCGCGAGCTGGAAAAGAACCATCCCAACTTGGCCTATATTCACTTTACCGAACCCCGCACCAGTCTTCGCGAGGATGGCCCTCTTGCTGCCCCCACTGAAGGAAAAGTCGATACCTTGGATCCTTTCCGTGCCCTGTGGTCTGGTCCCTTCATCTCCGCTGGTAACTATACTTATGATGTGCAATCTGCTTATGACCGTGCCGAAACCTCTCCCAACAACTTGGTTGCCGTGGGTCGTGCCTTCATTGCCAACCCCGATCTGGTCGAACGATTCCGCAACCACTGGAAACTCACCCCTTACAACCGAGACACCTTTTACTCTCCCGGCCCTGTTGGTTACGTAGACTACCCTTACTACAATGCTGCTGACTCCAAATAGATTCCATCATAGACACTCGCTTTATTCTTACCCCCCTCCCTTAACTTGATTACAAATAAAGACGCTTTTCATGCATATTGACATTCTCGGTCCCTCTTTTTATATTTCAAACTCCGCATGTGGCTTAAAAGGGGAGTGGCTCTGGCCAGCCCAGCCAGGTTGGGATTTTTTTTTTCTCTCGCTCTTCTCTTCTCTTTCATTTGTTTCCCTTTTTTTTCACAGATCCTCACCATGCGACCTCTTACCAGTGAAGAAACAACGACACTCTTCTCAAAGCTTGCTAAATAGTAAGTAGACGCAATATGCATTATGATTACGATGACCAACCCTATTCCTTTATTTAGCATTGGCGCCAACATTAAGCACTTGATCGATCGTCCTGATGAAACCTACTGCTTCCGTCTTCATAAGAACAAGGTGTACTATCTTAGGTAAGGATAGAGGATGGCCATTGGTTGTAGTATGGGGGGTACGAAGCGGATCTAACGAATGAATCTCTTTTTATAACATAGTGAAAGTATGATGCGGGTGGCTGTCAGTGTAGGAAGAGAACAACTTGGATCTCTAGGTGTCTGTTTTGGCAAATTCACGAAAACGGGCAAGTTTACCCTTCACATTACAGCCTTGGACTATTTGGCACAATATGCAAAGGTAAGGCTGAATGACAATGGACGTTTCGTTTTTCTCATGGACTTTTTATCTCTCTCTCTCTAGCACAAGATCTGGATCAAACCCAACGGTGAAATGCCCTTTTTATACGGTAACAATGTGGTGAAGGCTCATCTGGGACGTATCACTGATGATACCCCTGAACATACTGGCGTGGTCGTCTTCTCTATGACGGATAGTCCTTTGGTAAGTGGAGCGAGAGCGAGAGGATAAGAGGCAGATGTACTGACGCTATGTCTTGTGATTGATTTAGGGCTTTGGCGTCACGGCAAGATCGACAGTGGATATGAAAAAGTTACAGCCTACGGATATCATTACCTTCCACCAAGCAGATGTAGGCGAATACCTTAGATCCGAAGATACTTTGTTTTAGATAGGACCGTCCCTTTAGTCATTAGTTGATATACTTCATCATTTACCTTCATTCTTGTCATCTCATATTAAACTCATTGTCTCACTTTATACATTTAGCCTATCTTTAGTGGGTAGCGTGGTTATCTCGAGAAAGAAAAGGGCGATTCCATTTATATGCATGGAAGGTTGTAGTCTAGTCAGGTGATAACGACTGGAGGGATCTGTGAGTTCTTGGGGTTGCTTATCATTGAATGTAACACAACTCGTGCTCTTCATTATTAAAGTTACATTGCGGTCGATATGGTCAGAGTAGGGAGGAAGGGGGACACCTCATGACTTGCATCAGACAAAGAGATAACCTTTTAGCTGAGCGAACATGGATTTTTGGTCTGGGACATGAGTGAATGTGGACAGTAAAAGTTACTCATCATTGTGTCAAAAACCCTAATGCCTTTCGACATTTACCGAAGATCACATTACTTTGATGGGAACCAAGCAAACTTGCTAGTGAGCAAATTCGAATGCCGACAATCTCCAAACTCGGCCTCGTCATTTTTCGATACTATGATGCTGATGCTGATGCTGATGCTGATGATGAGGCTGCTAAGGATCGGTTTTGGTAAAAAGTATGGCGGATATAAGAGTGAGCAAGGAAAAGTATACTTTAATGATTGGGATGATGCAATTCTGTATAGTGAAGCCGAATCTCATCAATCAATCCCCCTGTGTGGATTCACACTCCGCCACCTATCATTTTTGCCTATTTCTTTCGGTCTCTCACTCGATCTCTCATTTCCCTTCTCTTTCACTTTTCTTCCTTCCTTGCCTTTTGAAGCATGATAACGACTTTTACATTATGATTCATTCCACACAACATTACGTCCCGTGGTCGTCTCTCTCCATCAGCAGTGGAGATGACTACTCTTCTTGTGAATCCAATCTTACTCATTCCCCTCCTACAACTCCTCTCTATTACAAACCTTTGTCTTCTTCTGACCTTTATTCTCTTCATTCTCCACCTCTTACGCCTGAACAGTTGAACTTTACACAACAACCTCAGCCGCCGCAGCAGCAACAGCAACAGCAGCAACAGAAACAGCAACAACAGGGCTTGGAACAACAGTTACAGCTCCTTCAACAACATATTCCACCTAGTATCAATATCCAGCTTAACGACTATGGCCTTTGTCTTGATACCAACTTTACCGACATTGCCAGACTTCGAAACTATCTTTTATCCTTTGTTGTAGATCTCCCCTCTTCAGCTTCCACCAACTCGTCAATGTCTTCGTCGTCCAGCAGCCTAGCGTCTCAAGGGTGTAGTCCATTATCAACCTCGTCGTCCACCTTCTCCAACCAACTCGTCCCTCGCAACAAACGGTATCGAAACAAACCCGCCAACTTATTCAAACGGTTTTACGAATTAGGCCAGCTCTACATCAATGTCGCTGGTGGCGGTGGCGGTGTAACCATCCCTCTCTTCTTCCAACAACTGATACTTCGCCAGCAAACAGTAACCGCCTGCATCCATGCTTATTTTGATTGTTGGGTGCGTTACTTTCCTGTGTTTCCACGGCAACACATTTTGGCCATCCTCGACGAACCAAGGGGGCTGGACTCGGTGATCGTCAATGCGATCGCCTTCTTTGTACTCAAACACATGCTGGCCCATCACCACTATCCACCAGCTCTTGAACCTATGCGACGGGATCCAGCGAAAATACGGGACATGGAGGAATTCTTCTTTACTGCTGCTAAAAACAAACTGGAACAACTCTTATTCGATGACGACGGTGACAACAAAACTGCCGTCTCACGGTTTGATATCATGGGAATGCTGCTCATGAGCTACAAGGTCGACATGAAGAAGAAATCTATCTATATGACAATGGCCGTCCAGTCTCTGCAATCTTTACAAATACACCCTGGCGACGATGATAAAGAAGGCGGCCTCGGTGATATGGAGGCTGATGACGATGCTGACGATGCTACGGTTGCCATGGATACTTGTTCTGGAGCCTCTGCCTGTGGTCCGTCTGCCTCTGATCCTGCGTCTTTATGGAAAGCTGAATTGGATACAAGACTATGGTGGATGACTTGGATGAATGATTTTGCCGTCTCTTCCTCCGGTAGCTCAACAAACATGCTTTCTTCATGCTTCGATGATGGTTTTATGAAGATCCCAACCTCGGCATCAACAATCCCCTCGTCTGCCTCTTCAACAACAAGTATGGACGACTCTTATACACAGCAACAACAACAACAGCAACAAAAGCGATCGTCGTGTAGAAGAAGAAGGGTGCCAAGGTTATGGTCATTTGACTGCGATGGTGCATCTGAATACGGAATCATGGTTAATGAACATTGTCTCTCTATATGGCGAATGCAGGCTGAAATTATCCAACATCATTATACTTCCTCGGCCAATGAAAACGATCGATCCTTCTTTGCTGATGAATCGGCGGTGGGGGTGTCCTCCTTGGAAACCTTTGATACTCAGCTCAACCAATTCTCTCAGAACCTCCCCATGGAACTCCAAGGCCACCTGCCCTATGATGCTACTCCGGTCTCTCTTGTGCGGGCACGTGTACACCTGGAACTCAATGCCACTCGGATTGTCTTGCACAAGCTTTATATCCCGGACGACATCGATGACGCTAGCGACGCTGCGGGTGTGGACTCCATCATGGCCGATTACTTGGAGAACTCTGTCAACTCACTGCAATGGCGGTCTTTGAATATCTGCTTGACGGCGGCTTTGGATCAAGTGAAGATCATGCATCATTGTGTGATGGTCTATCCTTCTGTACTACGTTGTGGATTCGATCGGGACGAACTTTGGCGGGCCGCTGAAATCATCTCGGTGGCGATAGATGTCTTGGCTGGGGTGACTCGACGCTTCGGCAAGCTGGACCAAGAACGCATCGAACAACAAATCCTGTATCAAGTGGCCTCCAAAGATGCCCTGCTCAATGCTCTGGATCAGTCTTTGGTCTTTGTCCAAAACACCTACGAACTCCTGCACTGCAACAACAGCAACTTTCGACAACTGGAGGAATGGCTGAAGGATCGTATCGCTTACCACAAGAAACATATACCGACGCATCCCACGAACCCTCCTCAACAATATCATCAGCATCATCATCATCAGCATCATCATCAACACCAGCATCAGAAACAACCTCTTCAGCATACTTATCAGCAGCCTCTGGCAAAAGAAGCTCAGCAACCTTCTCGACGGTCAAGATCAACCATGAAAAAACGGAAAACATCGTCCTCGTCCACCACTTCATCAACGTCCACCTCGTCCTTTGATCAGCAGATATCCTTCGCCACCGGTCCCTGTGTATTTACCTCGCCCACAAAGCCTAACACCAACAACACCGTCTTTGGCTCCTCCTCTCAAGCTCCTCCCAAAACCCGGTTCCGATACTTCAGTCCCAAACAAAATCGTGGCCTGTTGTTCATCGACGAGAATCCAGTGAACGGGTAAACCCACAATGTGTAAATGTCCATAGTAATAGTCAAATATCCCCCTCCCCCCCCC
>LT551876.1:61204-71415 GCA_900079185.1 Absidia glauca
CAAGGGCGGCAAGGTGACGAAACCATCCCCAAAATCAAAAGCCGGTAGTAAAAAAAAGTAGACATACTGTAGCCTAGTATTATGTGTAGATTCCTTTCTCTTTTTTTTTTTTTTTTTTTACTTTTATCTCTGTAGTTTATCTTATCCATGTCGCATACTGCTATCATTCTTCATCTTACACCCCCCACACTTTATACAACAAACATGCATCATCCCTCTCTCTCTCTCTCTCCTTTTTTCTTTATCATAGTCAATAAACATATCTTTCCCACTATCATGCTGTGGTCGTCGTTGGCGGTGGTTGAGTCGAGGGATATGATTTTCGTCTATGCTATCATTGCAAACTGTGAACGAAAAGGGGTTCATGCAGCTGGCATACATTCATGCATGTCGGAGTTTTGCGCAACAAGTAGATTCTGGGGGGTAGGAAATCTACTGGTAAGGTGTTCAAAAGTGCTGGGGCGTTCACGTACAGGTTGATGGGAATGGAGACGGTAGAGTCTCATGGAGATGATTTGATTGACTGGATAGCACTATTTCTAAAGATGTGTATATGACTTGGGTGACTCCGTGTTCGTGGGCTATGAGTTTGACAAGTTTGGTACTTTTAAAAAACTCATCGGTTTTGAACCCCTTTTTTCGTAAAGAGGTTGCCTTTTTTCTCAAAACCGAGAAGGATACCCCGTCTTTAAATTTTGCATAAAGTAAGATGTAAGCCATACCTATCAAACCATACCAAAAACGATGTTATTCCGATTCTGGTTTGCGTCCATTAGCACTTTACAAATCCCCCTAAACAGTGAATGATTGGACTGACGCCAAAATAAAGATGCTTGTATGGTAAGATTCCAACAGCAAAGAGGTGTATTTATAACACAAAGAGATAAAAGAAGTACTATGACTTTCAGTGAGTAAGCTTGACAAGAGGTTTTTGTGATTTTTCAAAGACTTTATTTAAAAACTTGACTGAAAGAAAAAAGTGGGGAGAAGGGAAAAAGGGAAGGTATTTATACTAAATCCCACAGCGCTAGCTGCGGGAAGAGGTCGAGAAACAGAAAAAGAAGTAGATAGTGATAAGTAAGTAGAAGTAACAGAAAGGGAAAGAGGCAACAAGAAGAAGGAGAAGGAGCCGAGAACACACAAAAAGGGACACCAAAGCGGACAGGAAACAAAAAAGGAAAACACTAAGGTCCCGAGGGCGTGGGCTCCATTGCCCAACCAAAGAGATCATTCAAACCCAGCAAAGTCGAGAAAACGTCGAACTCCGCCACGTGCTCGTCCTCATCCGCGACAGGTGTTACGGCTATTTTTGGTTGGTTATAGGTAACTGAGTGGTGTAGAAGTGGTTAAGGTTATGTTTTGTAAGTGAGCACCAGAACTTTTGTGGTCAAGTTCAGCCTTTTGTGTTGTCAATGGAGCGAAAAACATTAGAGACTTGAAAACGCCTGAGTTCAAAAAAGGTACGAGCTTCGTGAAAAGTCTTGATTGGCTTTTGAGCAATCAGTAAAGAGTCTCCAAGGAGTGTTTTTATGCTTACCAATAGAAACCAAGCGGCAATGGACGTTGATCTTTTTGATCCAGCAGTAAAAGAGACTTGTTTGTTAGATGCCAACAACACAAAGGATAAAAGAAGCAGGTACTCTGATTTGCAGTGAGGGAAACAGGTGGGGAAAGCGGGCTTTGAAATAAGGATACAGAAGATTATACTCTTTATTTCGTTCAAAGGGAAAGGGTTTATATAGTTTTCTTGTATCTAATGTTACATATGATTTGTAAGGAGATGTTATGAGAAAGGGATACAAAAGGATAGCAAAATTGGCGTAATGTTTACACAAGTGCTCTACAGTTTGTATCGTTACGAGAGTAAAGAGCAAAAATAAAAGGGGTAAAAGGGGTTGAATGTTGCAGGGATCACTTCCATTCAGTATTGTTACGACACAAGTACGGCAGAGAGTAAACTTAATAAGAAAGTTTTGGTTTGTAAACCTTTGTTTGTTAAGACTTGACCGAAGTTCAAAGAAAAAAAAGTGGAAAAGAGGTGGATGTTTATACCATTTCGAATTCGGCGGTAAAGATATCAGGCTGATCAGTCAACGGGCGCAAATGTGGGGAGATGAAAAAGACAAGTTAGGGCCAACGAGCGGCAGCCAAGACGAAAGATTCATTGTGGCCAACGGGTGGGCAAAATCAAAGACAGGCTCCATGGCGATGAGAGACCAAAAAGTGCTGGTCAGGGGGGTTTCAACCTCCGTCAATCGAAAAAAAGGATGGACAATCCTCCATAAAAAAGGGGAATGCTACAGACAGAACCATCCGGACAGAATCAACCTGCGGATCCTGAATTTTGCTGACAATAAGAACTTACATGGCGGGGGACTCATGGAGTCCCTGACCTCAGTCCCGGTCATAGATGGGACTCAACTTGAAATGAAGATAAAACGCCCCTGCCCACACACTCTTCCAACAATGTGCGCCTATGCACTCTAGATTTCAACCCCCGATTGGCTACAAGATTATTTTTTTGCCCGTCCTGTTATTATGCTCCTTCTTCCCCTCGTCATTACTTTTTTACCTCCATTGTCATTCTCTTTACTCCACGACGTCAAACGAACGAACGAACGAACGAGCAAACGAACGAGCAAACGGTAACTCTCCTCTTCTCATGTCATGTTCATCTTTTACTTACCACTACTAACTTTTTGCCTTTTGCATCCTTCCTCTTTCTTTTGACACTAGATCGGCTACGACGATGACGACGGCAATAGGGATGACGACGATGCTAATGACGACTCCACCACTACTTCATGTCGCCCAAAAAAGCTCTTTTTAAAATTTTCAAATGTAAAAAACAAGGGGAAACCCTCGCAATTTTTTTTTTTAGGTACACTCCCATTCCATTGTAGAATCTCGTAGTCCAAGTTACTAATAAAAGTGTACCAATTCTTTGATCATACCATTCCGCTACTATCACCAATACTTTTACACAGCTTGGCCGTCTTTGTCCGCCTCCATTTGCTTGATTTTTACAGTAGCTTAGTCATTCTCTTTACAACCCGTCGCCATTAACACATTAGCTTAACTCCGGCCTCAAACATAGTCTGTACCGTAGCCCATTAATCCTATTGTACCAATAAAACTCTGTATGTATGCGAAGATAGACCTTACGATCATGTACGTGTCATTAAAGTCATTACAACTAGTAAACCAATAATGTTTTAGGAGTTGTCAATGATGAGCTACTCATCTGTAGTTTGGTCTTTATAATGTACATGGTATTGTTATGGTTATAGATTTAAGAAACGTCTTTCGTAGAATGATTCAAGTAGGCTTTATTGATGGGATAAGACTAAAGAGCTATGGTACAGGCTATGTTTGGGGTCGTAGTTAAGCTAATGTCTAATGGCAACAAGTTATGGTAATGCGAATGACTAAGCTACTGTAAAAAGTAAGCAAATGGAGACGGACAAAAACGGCCAAGCTGTGTAAAAGTATCAGTGATAGTAGCGGAAGGGTATGGGCAAAGAAATGATATACTTTTATTAGCAACTTGGACTACAAGATTCTACAATGGAATGGAAGTGCACCTAAAAAAAAATTGCGAGGGTTTCCCCATGTTTTTTACATTTAAAAATTTTAAAAGTGCCTTTTTGAGCGACATGAAGCAGTGGTGGAGTCGTCATTAGCATCGTCGTCGTCCCTATTGCCGTCGTCATCGTCGTAGCCGATCTAGTGTCAAAAGAAAGAGGAACGATGCAAAAGGCATAAAGTTAGTAATGGTAAGCAAAAGATGAACATGACGTGAGAAGAGGAGAGTTACCGTTCGTTCGTTCGTTTGCTCGTTCGTTCGTTCGTTTGACGTCGTGGAGTAAAGAGAATGACAATGGAGGCAAAAAAGTAATGACGAGGGGAAGAAGGAGCAAAAATGAAGGACGGGCAACAAAAAGATCTTATAGCCAATCGGGGTTCGAAATCTAGAGTGTATAGGCACACATTGTTGGAGGAGTGTGTGGGCAGGATCGTGTTCCTGAGCTTCAGTTTGCAGCATATCCCTAACATATCAGAGAGAGCATGCTACTACATTCTCATGTTATGATGTGGATTTACCTTTTGAGCGACAAATAGGCTGGATCAGAGAAGATTGAATGTAGCCAAATGGGATAGCAGGGGTGGAGTTCCATCATGAGCACCGAGTCTTGTATAAAAGTCTTCCTAAACATCATGATCACCTGTACAAATGCATTTTCAGCGATGGTAGGTTATATAGAATCGCCAGGACTGAGATCTTTCGCCGCCAGTCGGTCATGCCATTCGGCGATCGCCGGGAACAACTTCTTGCAGAGGCTGGTAGGTGGGTTAAGGGCGGCACATGCAAGATAAAAGAACCGACCCTATGTGGGGAAGCCTGCCATTGATCGCATCAATTCTCTTGAAAGGTTGGTGAGATATGCGCCGTTTATCGTCGTGTTGTTCCATCGGCCTTGGCGTCGTATTTGATCCACGTTCGCACACACGTTACCCGCCATACGAGCTTATGAGCCGCAATTGATATGTGTCTTTTTGTTGGACCTGGTACCAGGAGAAGAGAGGGCCTTGTCAATCGATTCCCGATGAGAAGAGTAAGACCATTCCTGTGCCTGGCGGGGCGGTTATATCTTCATTTCGAATTGAGTCCCAGTTATGCCCGGGACTCAAGTCAGGGACTCAGAGAGTCCCCCGCCATATCAGTCCTTATTGTCCGCAAAATTCAGCGTACACAGATTGGTCCTGTCCCGGTGGTACTGTCTGTAGCATTTCCCATGAAAAAAGTGCCATATTGCAAGAACATCAATTTTCTCTCAAACGAAATGGTCAACCCACATTCAAATTTAACATGAAGAAAGATGGGCTTCCTATCTAACGAATGATGTAAAGGATGCCTAGTTTTCTGGCATAAATCGCTGTCTTTGAGGAAACTTCCAATCAGTCACTATTGTAAGACTTTGTGTAGTGTTAAAGGGCAAATAAGACATATGAAAAACGCTCGCTCTTAGTACCGTTGGATGGATATACATTGTGCCTTGCTCCATGTGAAATCTGATGGTGGGTTATCTATCTCGGTTTTGAGAAATAGGGTATCTCTTTGCCAAAAAAAAGGGGTTTAAAACCGAGGAGTTTTTATTTGGGAATAAATGTGTTTAAAAGCCCCGCCCACTTCCGCCTTTTTTTCAAACTCCCGTACATGTCAGAGTTTCCCAAGATGGCAGGAACATGTTCAAAAGAGTAAAGTCATGGGAATGGTTTCTCAAATAGATTTTATTGACGGAATGAGACTGTAGTCAAGCTAAATGTTGGACTTGCCACGGATCAACTAATCTAGTGTAATGAGCTATGGAATAGGAGAGCTGGTCAGCAATGCCAAAAGTGTCAGCGATAGTGGGCGAAAGAGAGTAGGTAAAAGGATAGTGGCAGTGTAATGGCTATGGAATCTACAATGGAGTGCACCTAACAAAAAAAAGTGAGGGTTTCCCCAGGGGTTTCGTAATCCCTTGCGCCCAATCCCTAATCCAAAATCATGTCCATCCAATCCTGGCGCCAGAGAGCCTATACCCGTTGCCATCCCATTCGATCTACCAAGAAAAAAAGAAGCAATGATGCAAGAGACAAGTGTTAGCCATGGCAAGAGAATGATGGGCCGGATGGTGAGAAGGAGAGAGCTACCCTGCGTTCACTGTTCAAGGATGTTCTATAGAGGGCTACTCGTTCGTAATGTCGGTGGTAATGTCACTAGAGAGAGAAAAAAAAGTGGTGAAGAAGCAAAAAAGAAGCTCTTTGTAGCAGAAGCAAGCGGAGTTTGAAACCCAGCGGGGCCCTCCAGTCCTAATCATGAAATTCATGCAGCAACACAATGTGTCACTTATTTTTTTATTTGCAAATGCTAACAGGAGATGTCTATAAACTACTTATGGATCCTTGATTTCTGTAACTAAAAAAGAGGATGAGTAAAGACGACAGATTTTTTTTTTGCACACTTACTCTTGGGTTGTTCATCAATGTGATAGCATGGAACCATCGTGTTCTTGCCCTCCGAGAAGACAAACCGCCATTCTGATGCAAAAGTACGGTTTCAGTCTTTTCCAAGTCCATTTTCATCCGATGCAAGCGACAGAGACCGACCCGCCGAGGCTGTTTACTGACCAACAAGTGTAAAAGGCATTCAATAAAGACAAGCACTGTTGGGTTATTAAAGTGGTTCTCGGCCTTTAGCTAAACAGAAAGAGTCAGCCAACCGCTTTGTCACACTTTTTAATAGTTACCATGCCACAATAGCCAATAAAGCCACCATCACCACGTCTGACGCTCCAAGTTTCAGCATTTCGATCGACACGCAGACTGTAGAGTGGGTACCGGAAGAGCAGTTTGAGGGTACGCAAGAGGTAAGAGGTCAAGGCCCGAGTCATGGAGGTAAACATCATAAAGTACCAATAGTGTAAGAGAGGCGACCGGTTCTTGATATCAAAGTAGCTTCCATTACTTAAAAACAGGATGCGGGTGATACGTTTTTGGATCATTTGGACAACGAGGGCAATGAAGAAGCTGGCGAAAAAAGCACCTGAGAAGAAGAAGTGGTGAGATAGGTGGGACGGGCGGAGTGAGACTTACCGTAACCAAGGTGATGGAGAACTGCATCCCTGACCCGTTCTAGCTGGATGACAATCACCACAAAGGTACCAATCAGAGCAATCTCCAGCATAAAGTAAAGCGTCCCGGTGAATCCTATAAAAGGGGGCAAAAGCACGCTTGTAAAAAGTCTGGAGGGGGGTGGGATAATCACGAAACCTTCATTTTTTTTTTTACCGAATCCAATGCAAACTCCCAAGAATCGAATGGCATCATCCAAGTCAATACTATCATCAAGCGGTAAGAAATACAGTGAGTCATTCTTCAGCTTGATCCATCCTTCACTTACTCGTTGTTCCGTTTCCCTTTAAACAAGGCATAGTTGCCAGATCGAATTTCACCGATATCTTTTGTCACCCGTCGGAAGATCCCTAAGGCATAAATCATAGCAACTGGCAGTCATCTTTTTTAGTAAGGAGAGAATTTATCATGGGATTATAAACTTACATCCACCAGCTCCAAGGACAGTAAGATAGACAGCGATTTTCATCAGCATAAATGTCCGTTCTGCAAAGGCCATAGGCGTTGTGCTGTATTTCATCTGTGACAAATAAGGAGACCATAGGCAAATATGGGTCGGAATCACACCACCAACACCAACCAGTTGGATCAGCATTACAGGGATCTAAGTGTCAGTCGTCAGCATTAATTCATTCACATGTCATGTTGCAGTGGTTACCAGCTGTCCCAAGCAAAAGAGAAGAATAGAGAGGGAGATCTTGATAGGATAAGGCACTCTGTAGAGAGAATTGCATTAGGCCGATCGACTTTCCCCCCCCCCCCGCACTTACCGGATGTATTTGTTCGTCCCAAAAAGTTTGCGGCCCCAGATCTTCCATAGCCGTCGGTAGCTCCCTACATCCATCAAGGTGCGCCAAGTACAATGCTGGCGAAAGGTTCGAGCCAGTACCAACCAATGTATGGACGTCGCCGCACGCTAGCAAAAAGAAGAAGAATGAGAAGCCTGGCTATCCTATTAGGGTCTATACCTTTGTCTTTACAGAGCGTCCATTCCAAAGTCGGCGGACATAGGTTTCCTCGATATCCGACACTTGCAGGAAATGCACACGACAAATATCACAGGCTTGAAAAGTGATGGATCGAGTGATAAAGTAGGTGATGACAATAAAGTTGGCGGCCAAGGTGGGAAGGACGTTGAGGGCATTGAGAGCCAAGAAGGGAGGGTCGCGAGCATACGTGATCACATAGGAAGGAAGGTCGACAGTGACCCTGAGTCCAAAGAGTACCAAGACACAAAAGCAGCCTAAAAAGTGTCCCGTCAGCTCGATAGACATGGATGCACATATACTTACCCAGGATGTTGGCCAGTCGAGAATTGATACTTGCATGATAACACAAAAAGAGCTGTCCACCAACACATTAGTTTCTATATCCCCTGACTCTCTCTCTCTTCTTCTTACCGGATAAAAGTACAACGCATACAGGAAGAAGGATAAGAATAGCTCTGGAATGGGTGTGGTGAGTAGATAATTGTTGTTGGTGGTTGGTGGGGGGAGTTTCCTTACCGATGATTTTGGCCGCCCGCGGTAGCCATTCATGGAAGATACTTGACTGGCTATTGATGACATTCCACGCTTGCGTAAAGATAAAGGAGCCTAAGTGTGCATAGAAAGGTGGTGAGTATATGTTCAAGAGCAGCTTGAGGACTTACCGATCATTAAAAAGATACACAATAGCACCCCATGGGAAGGTTGGCGGCATAGAAACCGGGTAGGTCTAATCATCAAAGCTTGCGTTAACCCTATTTTTTATGTTGCACACACAGAACTTACGGCGGGAAGGTAAAATCTGATAGCCAGGACATGATTGCAAACAGGAAAGGGACCATGAAAGAGTTCCCCAAAGACAGATATTGAAAAATGGACATTACTAAAGAAAAAAAAATCAGTCATACATAGTGGTATTCTTGTCTACTTACACCTGGCACATGTTTTGTATAAAGTCGATGCCTCCTTGTCAACATAGAGCCCGGCATAGACGTACGACAGACACGGCGGGAAAGCTTTCGAGCCATAGATAGAAAGGGTCTAAAAAAGTACTTGTTACAAAGCTGAGGCGTGTTGTTACTTTTGAGGTGTACTTACAATAAAGCGAGTCAAAGGGGGAAGAGTAACGTCAGGGAGTTCGTTGGAGTTCAATATCACGCCGGTAGATAAATTGCTGATGCTGATGCCATCACCATCGAGGAACTGATATGACACAACAAGGGCACGATCAAACGACACCTCGTACAATACCGCAGACTTGTCCGGGATCTCCCACGACAGGATACATGTCAGATTCTATGAGAAAGAAGAGGGAAAGAAAAAAAAAAGTCAGTGCGTGCGCCCGAGAGGAAATTATTTCAAACCCCGACCATGGCTCCATCGTCGACAAAGTATCTCATGTAGCTTGTTTCATCAACGGTGATCGTTTGAGTCACTGGCGCATCAGCTACAGACGTCATTTTTCTTCCTGACTTTGTAAAGTTCTTTCCATTATCTAAGTAGATGAATCCGGTAGGCTTGAGTCGATTCTGACCAGTACACCCGCCCACTAAAAATGATATCAGTCAGTCAGGGAGGGAGGAGGGTATAATCCAGGTACATCAAATTCTAAAAAGTTAAAGTTTCACCTGCTGCAATGGAAACGAGGTAGTTTGAAAGTGATACATTGACTATATGACAAGAGATTAAGGTCTGTCACACCTTGTTTATCATTGATTACCATATTGCTGTTGATAGTAGACCCAATCATCCTTGTGCCGTGTCACCCAACCGTCCTTCAGCTGATTAATCTGCCCCAGGCTTCCGTCACGGATAAGATTCTGCTTTCCGTTCAGCTGTTCCCAGCATTTGGTGGTAAAGGGAACTAGTGTGTGTGACATCAATTGACCGTTCTTCAATGCAGCTCGGCCCAAAACTCCGCCTACCTGCGTGTGTCGTGGCTATCAGAAACCCAAGTAAAAAGAGTGGAAAAAGTAGTCTCATTTCTTTTCTTTTGAGCTTTCCACGTACACAGAGAAAGAGGAATCCAACTTTTATATGTACTACAGTGACCATGTAAAGGAGAGGGAGGGACACTGTGATCAAAAAGGTCTTTTCCCCTTTTCATGCGTGAAAAATCAGTTTGCCTATCGGTGTTTAAAAGAAACTCCGACATTGATAAGAGGGAGCGTACGTGTATCTTCCATGCATCGATAGTGGGCTAAAAGTCAATCAAAACATCTTTATTTCATCATGTTGAGCTACATTCTTCATGTTGATATAACTATCCCTTGTACGCTAATGTTTAACTTCTACTACTACTGTTTGACCAGGTATCCAACCCACCATGCCATTAGAATGCGGTGTTCATCAACCGATCACCAATATCACCAAGTCCAGGTCGGATGAACCTAAAGAGGGGCGAGTAAATATACAAGTTGAATATGACTATTGTCAGGTGCTCTTACCCGTTCCCATCGAGATTCTCATCCACACCAGCAAAGTAAATCTGGACTTCGGGGTGTTCTTTTTGTAACTGGGCCAAACCCGGCTTTGACTAGTAAAAAA
>LT551876.1:113281-134172 GCA_900079185.1 Absidia glauca
TCTAGTGTCAAAAGAAAGAGGAACGATGCAAAAGGTAAAAAGTTAGTAATGGTAAGCAAAAGATTAACATGACGTGAGAAATGGAGAGTTACCGTTCGTTCGTTCGTGTGCTCGTTCGTTCGTTCGTTTGACGTCGTGGAGTAAATAGAATGACAATGGAGGCAAAAAAGTATTGACGAGGGGAAGAAGGAGCAAAATAATAGGACGGGCAAAAAATGATCTTATAGCCGATCGGGGTTTGAAATCTAGAGTGCATAGGCACACATTGTTGGAGTGTGTGGGCAGAATAGTGTTCCTGAGCTTCAATTTGCAACATATCCCTAACACATCAGAGCGAGCATGCTACTACATTCTCATGCCATGATGTGGACTTACCTTTCGAATGACAAATAGGCTGGATCAGAGAAGATTGAATGTTGCCAAACGGGATAGCAGGGGTGGAGTTCAATCATGGGCACCGAATCTTGTATAAAAGTCTTCCTGAACATCATGATCACCTGTACAAATGCATTTTCAGCGACGGTAGGTTGCATAGGAACGCCAGGACTGAGCTCTTTCGCCGTTAGTCGGTCATGTCATTCGCCGGTCGCCGGGAACAACTTTTTGCAGAGGCTGGTAGGCGAGTTAAGGGCGGCACGCGCAAGATAAAAGAATCGACCATATGTGGGGGAGCCTGCCATTGATAGCACCAATTCTCTTGGAAGGTTGGTGAGATATTCGCCGTTTATCGTTGTGTTGTTCCATCGGCCTTGGCGCCGTATTTGATCCACGTTCGTACACACGTTACCCGCCATGCGAGCTGATGAGCCGCAATTGATATGTGTCTTTTTGTTGGACCTGTTACCAGGAGAAGAGAGGGCCTTGCCGATTGATTCCCGATGAGAAGAGTAAAGCCATTCCTGTGCCTGGCGGGGCGGTTTTATCTTCATTTCGAATTGTTGAGCCCCAGCTATGCCTGGGACTTAAGTCAGGGACTCAGATAGTCCCCCACCATATCAGTCCTTATTGTTCGCAAAATTCAGCATACACAGATTGGTTCTGTCCCGGTGGTTCTATCTGTAGCATTCCCCCTTTTTCCAAGGTCTGTCTCTTCTTCAATGGCGGTGTTGGAAAATTTAAAAATTTCAACGTGAACTTTTGACCTCCATTTTTTTAAAAAAGTTGCTTATTTCTCCAAACCGAGATGGACAACCCACCGTCAAATTTCACAAGCAACACGATGCAATGCATATCTATCGGCTGATACCCAGAAACAAGCATTTTTAGGTTGTGTGCAGCCGTGAACGCTACGAGAAGCCCCCAGAAAGCGACCAATTGGAGTGGTATCGAAAATGGCAAGTCATTCGAGGAAATCAGGTTTTCTTGGTATCAGTCGATAGATAAAGCGCACTTCTAAATTTATGTCAAACTTGAAGTTGTGTTGCACATCCCGTTCACAAGAAAAATGAGCTCCAAAACAGTGAGACTTTTGTCCTTTCTTCTAACTAATCAACGAAAAATTAAGTTCACGCCTTTGTAGCCAAAGCGGAGCTCGAAACAAGTAGGGTTCCAGCATCAAGTCCTGACCGTGTTGGGGATCGAGTCCTGGTTTATCGGCGTTTGAAATAAAAGTCTTATAGAGCTTTTTCTTTTTTTCTTTTTTTCTTTTTTTCTTTTTTCTTGCATCTCTTTCGCTTCCATTGTGTCAATTAGGCATTTATGGTCGCATCGTTTAGTGCTACTCGGGACACTTACGACAGTCTCTTTTGAAACAACTCTGCGTCTACAACCTCCATCATTATATCGTCAAGTGCCCTGAAAAGTTAAAGGATTCAACCTGCACTTCTACATATCTGGGACAAAGCCAGTAAGGAGGTAAGTTCCATGGACAGTAGCAATGCATGATAGTCAAATTCATCACAGTCTTCGTTAACTCTTGACATGGAATCAGGGCAAGGATACTGCTCAGAATTACGAACGGTAGGGCGGCAACGATAATAGGGACAATACGACGGAAACGCACAAACCTTTCGGCTTTGGTTACCCATTAGAACAACAGTAGCAACTAGATATAGTGTACAGTAGGTAGTCTCGTCAACATTTATCAGGTCATAAAGAAGCTTTAACAAATCATGGGTATGGGTGGAATTTGGGATGGAAGAGGGCTGGGTGATGGCAGCATAGCATTTGGTGAACGAGTGCATGTTATATGCATAACGACGTACCACCAGTGGATATGTTCGGCTGTACTCTTGTGGAAAGGAAATGGGTGGGACGATTATGTGTTATTAAATGATATGCGGTATTTTGATGATGAAAGACATGGATTATGCTCGGAATTGGTCGATGATCGAAGGTAGAATGTATAAATATAGACATATTGATGGCTGTGGTATGACTTTGAACCTGAGTATGACTATTTTAGTATGTGTGTACGTTTACAAGTGGGCGGAGAAAGGTCAAACAGAAGGGGATGGTTACCTTTTTGTCTATTTGTCGGAGTAGCAAACCTTGTTCTTATCCAAACCAACACACCAACTTAGTTTTTTCTCAAGAATGACGACAAAACTAGACTAACCTTTGTACTTCAATGTACGCATCGAAGATTCGTTGCCTATAAGGAGGCCAACCTTCCATGGGATTCCTTTTTCTTGTTCTTTTTCATTTGTTCTTTCTTCAGTTGTTCTTTCCCACTTGGGGCATCCTTCTTCCCTTCTTCCCTTCTTCGTTTTGTCTTCTTTCTCACTTTGTGCCAAAAATGAAGAAATCGAGCGACGCACCTGAGACCCTAGCAACCGAGAAACGTCTTTCTCCCTTCGTAAAAAAGCTATGGGGGTACGCTAGCATTTCAACCCCGCCCCACCCAATACCCGTTTTTTAACGCTGATTTTCGTTTCTAGAATCATGAATGACGCTAACCTTCATTCCATCATTCGCTGGTCTGAACAAGGTACCACCATATGTATATCAAACTCTATTTTGTTCTGTAAGTCCGTTTTACCTCACTACTTCAAGCATAACAACTGGCACAGCTTTGTTCGACAGCTAAACCGTAAGTGAGGAAGAAAAAAGGTGCCAGGAACTCCAGCTGATGGATCGTGTGTATGAAATGACACATCTGTAACTTTGTGTAACATACTATTAATTGTATAACCCTATTAAACTTTTGTCGTTTGGAATGGCGATCGTTTTGGATCCTAGTCTATGGCTTCCGGAAAGTCTATCACTTCAACATCGCTATCGACTATGCCAGTGGCCGTAAGGATACCTTCTCAACTCCCCATAAAAGAGGTGCGGAGGTGATGAAAAGTTGTCAAGTGCCTAACAAACTTACCCCTCCTTTTTCATTTTAGGCCGGGAAACGGTATGGCAATTCAAACATCGCCATTTTCATCGTGATGGGCAAGCTTCACTGTTCCTGATTCAACGCAAGTTGCCACTGATTCAAACACCACCGCCCTCCAAGACTCAAAACATGGCACGTTTGTTAGCGGTCATTGAAAAGAAGCTGGAAGTCGTTGAGAAAGAGCATGAAAAAGTACAAATTGAAACTCAGCAGCTCCGCCAGCAGCAACAGGACCAGCAAAAGGTAAATACCTTTTACTCTCTGGGTACTTGACATGACACCTTCAATTTTAGCTGCTAGTTGAACTGATAGAAGAAGTGGTAGCAGTCTCCAAGAGCCTAGGAACTTCACAGCCGCTACCCGATTCATGTGAAAGCTGTTACACACAGACTTTTCACAGATCAGGTAAAGATTTATTTTCACACTCCGCATCATCCGCCCCTGTAAACTTACCACTGACCGTTTATATCTCCGGGAGCTCGCATTATAGATGATAGAGCTGTTTCCTCTTGCAGAATGAGCACTAAAAGTGTCGATGACAGTGGAAGTAGTAGCAAAGGCAACGATTCTTATAATCGCTATGATACAAGTGTCAATGATACCAGAGATGCTGTCAGTAGCTCGACGGGGAGCACAAAAGATCGATGCTTTTTGCCGTCATTCTCGGATATCATATCCAGTATACCGAAAGAATAAACCACAAGCACCGACTTTTTGTACATATCAACCTTAACTTGCGAAAGGATCCGTTTGCTGGTTAGCTTTTACAATGGGGGGCATGGAAGGCATGCATACTGGCTTTCCCGTACTAAACTCCGCCAGGGGTATGCTTAAAAGTTGTTTGGTTCCACCGCTCTGGGATTACCCAGGGCAAGGACGCCAGTAGGATGACCCTCTTTTAACGATCGACCCTCTTTGTCCTTCATGATTAGAAGAGCCTGTTATACATACACATATGACAGTTCCTCCTTTTCGCCCGCCCGCCAGCAAGACGTAAAGTAGTTTTGGTGTTGCTTTAGATGATTTGATTGGGGTATCATGACGTTGCAGGGAAAAAACGTAGTTTCGGGTGCGACAGATTGGTGAGATTAGCATTTTCAAGCGTCACCAACATCCCAACACCAAACAAACTGCTTTTAAGAGTCGACAAACTCCTTTTTATATCATCATTATCCATATATTGGGCCGATTAGGGTGCTGCTAAACGGAAAGGCAGCTCTACCCCTGATGCATCTATAAATTCAAAACCTCGCCACTGCATCAAAATGGCCCTGGATCGACCGGCGTCTCCCATCCTTTATGGTGTGATTCCCAAAGATTTATCTTATGTTGCACGAAAGGATAAATGACACAGTCTCTCAAGGTTATCATTTGTAGAAAATAAACGAGGATAGGTCCTCTCATAGCAACTTACCATTTCCGTAGCAATTGTCAATCAGCAAAAAGTTCGGCTTCGCATCAAATTCAAACTCCGCAGCGACTCCATACAAGTGTCGATTTTCTTTTTCACCTTTTCTTTGCCTCTTCTTTGCTTCTTGCTCACTTTTTTCTTTCCACCGACATTAACAACGCACTAAGAACGACTCCTCTTTTATACAACGATCTTGAACGACGAATGCAGGGTAACTCTCTCCTTCTCTCCATCTTGTCCATCTTTTGCTTACCATGACTAACTTATCTTTCACCATTACTCTTCTTTTTCTCAGTAGATTCAACGTGATGGCAACAGATATAGGCTTTTTGGCAGCAGGACTGGATAGACATGTGATTAGATTAGAAATTGGGAACAACGGATTCACTTTTCCAAGGTAGACTCTCTAGTCATTGCATTGCCAAACATTACTACTGATTTGCCCACTCCCTTTTGTCCACTACCACTGACACTTTTGGCGCTCCTGGATATCCATCCTATCCTTCATTCCCTGCAACATTACATTAGATTAGTCATTCCTTAACAAGTACTGAATACGTATATACATCTTCCCCTTAGATAGATAGACATGGGTCAACCATAACCCCTTTTAGCCAATAAAACTTGATGGAAACCATCCTCATGCATTTTTCCTTTCCATGACCAGAACAGTACAGTTTATTCTCAGGGCCTAACAGGGCACTGATTCCACTTTTAACAGGTACCCCTTCATCGTCCCATCGCTGTCGGCATTTGTGAATTGCAGCCAACACGCAACTCTATTATCAACCCTGTAACACACAACTCATTATCCAAACTTTGTCAACATTCTAATTCTGTCACTTTAGAGTGTTTATTCAACAATATACTTCAAACCGAGAGTAACTACGGCTAATTATTCCAAAATGAGAGGGGTGGGGGGTTACATGGCATGGCTAATCTAGTGTAAGGACCAAGGGAATGAAGAGGGGAAGGGCCATTCAGCAATAAAAAGTGTCATTGGTGGTGGGCAAAGGGGAGTAGGCAAGCTAGCAGTGATGTTTGGCAATGCAATGGCTAAACAATCTACATTGTAAAAGTGAGTGCACCTAAAATAATGGAGTGTTTCCCCATGTTTTTTATAATTCCTTGCGTCCGATCCCTAATCTAACCACATGTCCATCCAGTCCTGCTGCCAAAAAGCCTATATCCGTTGTCATCCCATTCGATCTACTAAGAAAAGATCCGAGCAGTGCTGCAAAAGGTAACTGTTAGTCATGCTAAGACAAAGATTAGCCAGATGGTGGGGAGGAGAGAGTTAACATATGTTCGTCGTTTAGGGTCGTTATGATAGGGCGAGTCGTTGGTGGTGCAGTGCTAATGTTGACGGAAAGAAAAAAAGGGATAAAGAAGCAAAGAAGAAGCAAATACAAAGAAAAGTAAGAAAAAATCAATGTTATGCCATGGGCGGTGTTTGAATTGTAGATCCTTCAGACTAACCGAAGAGACAAATGATACTTCAAAGCGCTTGTAGTAAAAAAAAAACTATTTATTTCAAAGGGGAATCTGTACGAGGAATAAATCTAACTTGGTATGGGGCAGGCAAGGTCACAATCCCGGCATTTTGGGCAGCATTAATATCAATGGGGCGTTCTTTTCCATCGGCACCCAAAGGAGGAGCAATGACACATTTGGCAAACAGTCTTGCAAACACATGGAACATTTCGACTTCGGCCTGTTGACAGAAAGAAAGGAGGGTTAGAGAGAATGATACATCTATGATAGGACCTATGACTTACCAAGTGAATACCGGGGCAAATACGTCTAAAAGTGTTTACAAAAGAGAAGTATGTTTGAGCATTATGGCGGAATCACTTTTGCGTTGTTCTGTTTTACCTTCCCCATCCAAAGTTGTAGTGATCACGCTGGCTGATGTTACCATTTGCTGCAGCGGACATGGTGCGAGTATTAGCCAAGAATCGATCAGGGTTGAATGTTTCAGGGTCTGGATAGACGTCGGGATTCATATGCATGCCCAGCATGTTACTAATCAATACGGATCCTTTAGGGATAAAGTGATCGCGGACAGTGACTAAAAAGAGATCGAACAGGGTAGATGAGAATCAACGTCTTTCCCGAAAGGGTGTATGTAGTTTGGTAACTTACTGTCTTCTGTAGCCATATGAGGAATACCAAAAGGCGTTGTTGGGCGGTATCGCATACCTAACACATGGACAATGACAAGTAAAATGAGTTTATGAAGGGCGGGAAAAGAGATCACTTACATTCTTTTTGGACAGCGATGGCATATGGTAGTTGATCGCGTTCTTCAAAGGTGGGTAGACGACCATGGGCATTGACGAATGCATCCACTTCTGCTCGGAGCTTCTTTTGCACATCAGGGAAGTTGGAGAGTATAACAAACATCCAGGACAACGAGACGGAGATAGTATCAGCACCTGCCGCAATGAGATCGGCTACAAATACGAAGAAATGGGACAGTAAGTACAATCCTCTTTTTGTTTTATCCACTTACACATCACCACAATGAGATCTTGATGGTCCAATTCGTATTCTTCTTGGAGTGCGACAAAGCTTTTGATCAAACAATCCTGTTCACCTTCAGTAGCTTCTTTGATCAAGCGAGTAAAGAGAGGATCACGCACATTGTCGATAAACTTGCGGAACATGTTCTTCTTGCCGGTAAGTACGTCGATGAAGGTGAGGATAGGTAAAAAGCCGCTAAGGTCAGCTTCAGCACCACCCATTTTCATGCCCTGATTCACAAAAGCCATGATTTCCTACAATGCATTGGTTATTAGTAAGGCATATCAACATTCTTTCAAAGGAGAGGATCACTTACGATGAATAGAGGATCATCAGCGGACTTGACTCGTTGGCCAACAGCAGTGGTGAGAATGACATTCAAAGAGGCAGCCTGCAAGGTAGTAATAGGGTTGAGCTGGCCGTCAGAGTTGGTACGACCAATGAGTTGATCCACCAAAGAATCGGCTTCGTAGAGCAGCACATCAGTGAATTCGTTCACTCGTTGGGGAGCCAGCACAGATAACGCTATCCAGTAAAGAGAATATACCACATTAACATATCCGTTCATTCTTTCCTATAATCTCCCAAGTGTTACCTGCAGTTCTTGTTCGCTTCCAACGCTTATCAGCTTTGGTGAATACAACACCCCTATCATGAGATAAAAGGTTCACTTAGTACTTTGTATCACAGTGGTAATATATGGCCCAAACTTACTTTCCACCATAGCTATAAAAGTCAGAGATGTAAGTGTGATAAGGTCGATCAGAAGTCGTTAGACCTCTTGTGACAAAGATTTCGTGGGCCAGTTGAGGATCGGCAATCATAAACCAGGTTTGAATGCCCATCTTGAGTTTGATGATGGGGCCTACCAGCGATAAAAGAAGGGTGTAAGATGTCGCAATGGGCCAATGCTAAAGTACTGTACCTAATTCCTTTTGCCATTCAGTTACTTTATGGCCAGGTAATTCACCCAAGGAAAAGAGATGACCTACAAGTGAAAGAGAAGCAAACGTGGGTGAGCAGATCCCGCTCAGGAGATAAATCAAACCATTTCAAACCCCGCCCGAGCCAGGCTCACTTACCAGCATAGTAAAGACCTTTTGGTGAAGGGACATCCTTGTATACTTTAGCGATCAGATCATTCTTTGTCTTGTTCATGGATGATAGCGCATAATAAACGCCTGTACAGGTGGCAGCAAGCACCGCCGCGGCCAGCGCAATCTGTTTATCCGAAGTCTTGTTCATTTCTTGTTGGTGTTCAAAGGAAAGGAAGGAAGAAGAGAGCCGCATCTTCTGGGTATCCTTTTTTATATCACTGATTTATTGTATGTGTCACAACAATGATGGCTTTGTGGTTTGTCTATGGCAGTACAAAGGTGATTAGAGTTGAAGTCGAGACAAGAGATGCAAAAAGTCCTCGGGCATATGCTTTTCCAAAAGCCAATGAGATGACCAATCTTGGACCTACTGACTTTTTAATCTATCCATCCCACCAAAGTAACTACACTCGCCATACAATCCTCCTTTGGGTCTGGCTGTAAACGCAAAAAAGGTCTGTGAAGCCTGAGTAACATTTTCAAACTCCGTATTTTGACAGGGTGTTCCCGCACCAGTAAGTTCAGACCCATTTGTGAGTGACACATCACAAGTTGATGTAAAAGCAATCTACGATGACAGAATATGCATTGACAATGGATTTATTTCATAGATCAAAGAAGAGAGAAGTGTGGGAATAGACTAATAGTACGACTACACTAAGGGTGGTGATAATGTATTCAAAGGGGAGTCAGTGCGCGGAAGAAACCGCACTTCAAATGGAGCAGGAGAGACGACAACTCCGCAATTCACAGCAGCGTCGATGTCAATCGGTACTTCGTTTCCGCTGGCGTCCAAGGGTGGCGCAATAACGCATCGACCGAATATCCGGGTGCAGGCATGATACATTTCGACTTCAGCCTATAAGAGACAACCCGTGGAGACAGCATCAGTTAGTACTAGCGACATGTGATCTACTTCATTCCTCCTACCATGTGAATTCCCGGACAGATTCGTCTTTACAGGTCAAAAGCATCCCAGAAAACAACAGCAACAACAACGCTTTAGTATCAGGGCTTGATGATCTTCACTGCTCTACCTTTTTACCTTCCAAATCCAAAGTTGTAGTGGTCCCGCTTATCGACGTTCCCATTGGCTGATGCATACATTGTCCGCGTTCTGTCCATGAATCGTTCAGGCTTGAATGTTTCGGGATCGTCATAGACATCAGGGTTCATATGCATTGCTTTCATATTGGCGAGCAAAACAGTTCCTTTGGGAAACATATAATCACGAATGACAACTACAGACAGAGGGTGTGAGTATTTTCCCGGCGTGTGTGTGTTGTACTTACCGTCTTCTCTTGTTGTATGAGGAAGGCCAAAAAACGATGTAGATCGATATCGCATGCATTCTTTTTGGACGCACACCAAGTAAGGCACCTGATCTCGTTCTTCGAATGTTGGTAAACGGCCGTGCGCATCGACGAAGGCATCGATTTCTTCATGGAGCTTCTTTTGGACGTGAGGGTGGTGGGAGAGGATGACAATCAGCCAAGACAGTGTGACAGATATGGTATCCGTACCAGCCGCTAGGAGGTCAGCTATCCATCAAAAATAGTAAGTATCAGTCGCTACCTTTAAGTCCTGCATTGTCACTTACACAAAATCACAATAAGATCCAGTTCTTCAAAGTCGAGTTCCATATAGTCCTTCACCAAACAATCCCTGTCACCTGCCGCGGCTTCCCGGATGAGTCGTCTGAAGAGCGGATCCCTGACATTGGCGATAAAGTCTCGGAAGATACGTTTCTTTCCAAAGAGAGAGTCGACAAAGCCAAAAGCAGGTATATGTTGAGAGAGCGATCCTTCCACGCCAGCATACTTCAACGTGGGTTCAATGTACTTCATCAGTTCCTATCAAAAGAGTATAGTAAGCAGCAATTCAAATATAACAGAGGCCACAAAACATACCTCAAGGAATGGATCATCGGCAGAAGTAACCCGTCTTCCAAAGATGATAGTCAGGACCACATTCAGAGCACAAGCGTTGATGGTTGTCAAGGAGTTCAGTTGGCCATAACGAGAAGTACGTCCAAGGAGTTCGTTCACCATATTATCCGTTTCATACAATAGCAAATCAGTGAATTCATTGACACGAGAAGGAGCCAGTACTGACAATACCGATGTTCTTGACTTTTTCCAGTTCTTGTTAGCGTTTGAAAAGACGACCCCACTAACAAACGTCAAACCGAGGTCAGTCCGAATCCTGTTTTTGAGTGAGAGAGACTTACATTCCACCATGACTAAAAAAGTCAAAGAAGGTATGAGGCGGTCTGTCCGATGTCAATGCTCCATTCGTCATGAAGATTTCGTGGGCTAGCTTAGGGTCCGACAGTACAATCCAAGTTTGTTGACCCATGTCGAGTTGAATGATGGGTCCTACAATAAGTAACAATTGACTAAGTATGCGTCTACATTACCACGGCACCCCTTCTCCATCTTACCTAGCTCTTCATTCCACTTTGTTACTGTGTTCCCAGGTAGTTCTCCCAGAGAAAAGAGATGTCCTATAAAAAAGGGAGAAGAGAGAAAGAAAAAAGAAAAGGGTTTGAATTTTTCCTGATGAAGAGAAAATAAAATTTTGAAACCCCGCCGTGCCAAGATGCATGAGGGGACACAACTGACACACACTTACCAAAATATGGGAGTCTCGATTTTGGTACAGGTATTGCCCTGTAGATTGCTTTCTCATCCAGGGTGTATTTCTTTGAAGGAGCCAAAGCGTAATAGACGCCGAGCCCTGTGGCAACTGTCACTATTGAAGCCACTAGCAGCTGCTGATGCCCATTGGCACTGAGGTTTTTAAGGTCGAACATGTTAGACGAGTTAGGTGGGCTGTCTAAAAAAAAGAGAAAGGAAAAAAAGGGTAGATCGAGAGCAGCTTTTATAGTGCAGGGAGAGTTCTTGTCCTTGTTGTGACCACAAGACAGCCTCGGGCCTACCGAGGTGCTGATCTAATGGAGCTTAGTTTACACATTTGATACCAACTTTTTAAGTTTAGGTTCCCACCCATCGAGTACAACATATGAGTGTATCTCCTATCCTGTTTCTCAGATCGTCATGATTTCGCATGACTGTTTCAAAATTGTCGAATCAAGCTCAGCCCATGCTGTCCTGAGCATTTTCCAGCCACTTGAACAGAAATCCTCCATTCATACTTTTATGTGAAAGGTTTTTTCAACAGGTAAGTCCCTTGCAGTGCCGTGAAATAGGCCTGTTAGTGGTTACTAAGGTGCACAGACACTTCTCGATAGTTTGGTCGCACCAACGTTCGGCTCAATATATTAGCATCTCTTTCACAGTCTATCCTAACATTGTAAAACAGAATATCCATCACTTGAATGATGATAGGGTCCCTGACCTAGCAGTGAGTGATCAGAAGGAAAATTCAGGGGTACCATGGGCGGGGGCGGGGGTTGAAATGGCATGGTGTGAGTTTTTAGCAGACCGAAAAATAGGTCGACCCAAAGGACTAGGCACATTCAATGCTATCCTAACATCCTCTTTGGTCATATGTATAGATCCTTGTACATAGAAGGAGTCGATGTGATCAGGTACCTCTGACAACATTGCATCACTGTACCCAGAGGCCAACTTGAATTTGTGTACTGCGAACCACTGTCGGAGTGTGCAAATTTGTCAATTTTTAGAAACATTTGATCTCCAACTTAAATTTCGTATCTAGTTGCCTCATTTCTCAAAACGGAGATGGACAATCTACTTTCAAATTTTGCATGGAACAAGATGTAACCCATACCAATTGAACAATACTATGCACAAACTGGTGCTATGTTGTAGTCATATGCAAAGTCTATATGAAGCACTAAAACAGCGATCGTTTGGAACTGCCCAGAGTCGGCAATTCAGTTCAGAAAACCTAGCAAACATAACACCATCCGATATCTAGGAATCACACCTTTCTGTATGTGCAATTTGAAATGACATTGTCCATCTTGTTCTCAAATAAATCAGTGTCTGAGCATTTTCCATTGGGTGGTCCGTTCTTTTTCCCGATGGCGGAGTTTAAAAGCTCCCCAACACTTCTTTTTACAACTTTCAGGTTCCTAGCTTTTCCAACAAGGAAATGCTAGGTAGTCATAGTAATTGTGTATTCAGTCTTAAAAATGCAAAGTAGACAAGTCGAAAAGTGCGTTTTAGTGATCCGTCCACACATCCTTCAGGCCAGGCACACCCAGGGATAGCGGAGGTTGAATATAGCCTTTTGGCAACTTGCATGATTATAAATCATATGGCGTAGGAAGCAACGAAGTATGTCTAACGGCTACGATGACGATACTCAGCATAGCTACTGCCAAAGTCACATGCAGTGACATCCATGGCAAAAAAAAAACAGTACCAGCCCATGATGTTTTCTTTTGCATCATAACCTCAGCATCCCACTGAATTGAAAAAGGAGAAAACCTATCATATGGCGATTACACTTGGTCTGCCATTCATACAGTTGTATCCTGGGTCCATCCGCAAACTCCGACAGCCCTTCGAGCCTTCGACAAGAAAAGTGTATTCCACTCCAAAAGAACCCGAGTTAACGATATAGGAGTCATGGTTGAGTGTTTAGTCTGGATGATCAGTTGAAAAAGATCATCTATTTAACACTCAAGCTGAACTCCTTGTGTTTTAAGCTTTTTTCCAAAGGGACATGGTGTGGGGAAAATTTATTCAACCCCCGCAATTTCATGTGTCATCAAAAAGTAAGCGATTATTGATGGGCGGAGGATGGCTGGACAGTCATTTTTAAACTTCGCTGTCATCTCAATATCTTTTCTTCCTCCTCCCCTTTTGCTTTCTTTCCTCTCTCTTCCACTTCCTTATCGGTTTTTTAGACAAGCCTTCATTTTCAACACACCATCCACCCTAGACTGATACCATGCAACAAAAGTATACTGAACCTGAATTCAACTCTGTAGAGGAAGCTCTGGATGACTTTGGTAAGTTGGAAAGGAAGCGGTCTTGTGGGAGAAAAAGTCAAGAAGGGGGTGAGACCACTTATTGGGATGGAGATACTTTACTCACGATTCATGTTTAGCTGCCAACCAATTCGTCCTTGTCATGGACAATGAAGACCGGGAAAACGAAGGCGACTTGATTATTGCTGCTCAGAATGTCACGACTGAACAAATGGCCTTCCTGATCAAGTACTCCAGGTAAGCTTGCTTGAAAAAAGAACAGTAAGGGACTAAGAGGGTCATCACAAAGGGAAGAGAAAGGAGGTGGGAAGGCTGTGGTGATGGTGATAGTGATCCTGTTATTGCTGTGGGTTTGACTCAGGAGAATACATACCCCTTACTTCCACAGACGGGCTTGACAACAGCATACTCACCACCTTTTTCTTTTTCTTACAACTTAGTGGATATGTTTGCGTGCCAACCACCGGTGAACGCTTAGACGAACTGTCGCTACCTTTGATGGTCCCTAAAAATACAGAACTGATGCGAACGGCTTACACTGTCTCCGTGGATTACGCCCATGGAACAACCACAGGCATCTCAGCGCACGACCGGGCGTTGACTTCTCGTAAATTGGCCGATTCTACCGTGCGCCCTGAAGACTTCTCTCGACCAGGTCACATTCTCCCCTTACGTGCCGTCCCAGGTGGTACCTTCGAACGATTTGGCCATACCGAAGCAGCAGTAGATCTTTGTCAGCTCGCCAACCTACCCCCTGTCGCTTGTATCGGTGAACTGGTGAAGGAGGATGATCTCTCAGGTAGTATGGCCCGGCGTGACGATTGCTTTGTCTTTGCAAAGAAACATGGAATCAAAATGATCACTATCAAGGACCTGATTGCTTACAAGCGACGAATCGTGGGCTCAGACGATTGATCTTGCATGGCCTGGCGATCGATCACATGTAGTCTAACGTAGATCTTCCCTCCTCCCCTTGCGTATACACACTCCTACCCTTCTCCTTTACTACTTATATCATAGTCTCTCTTCGTTATACATCTTGTATATAAAACATCAATAAAATCAATACTATTTTGGATATAAAGGTCGGATACAGAGACGAGTAACTCGTCAAGACGGAGAGCATTCTCCTTGTGTACACCATGCTCCCTCACAACAAGACCCATGTCGGCGTTTAAAACGAAATTAATTTGGTTTTAAACCCCGATTTCGCTACAAAGAACTCGCTTTGTCCATCAATCCTCTTTCTTTGCTTCTCCACTTTTTTCTTTTAATCGACAATGACACTGTACCACAAATGACTTACTCTTTTAAAACAGTCTTAAACGACTGAAAACAGGGTAAGTCCCCCCTCCTCACCATCTCGCCCAGCTTTGTCTTACCATGACTAACAATTGCTTTTGCATCATTGCTTCTTTTTTTCTTGGTTGATCGACTGGGATGGCAACGAATATCGGCTCTCTGGCACCAGAACTGGAATCGCTACTCCCCTTCACCCACCAACACTTTGTGCGCCGCTGGTCAACCCTCCCCACCTTCATCCTGATGACACTAGGCTAGTCATTCCAAGTTTTGTACATACTTTTACAGCCCCCCCACCCTATAGCTTAAAAATAGCCTCATTCACTCAATAAAGACCTATTTGAAACCATCTCGATGACTACTATCTCGACACCTAGAGCCAACTTGAGCGAAGGAGCGGAAATTCCGCTACTGTTGCTAAAGTTTCACTCGAATTTTGTGCACGATAAGGATTTCCCTCTGTGTCTAGTGTATGAGAAACAAATGTCACTTTTCGACTTGGCTACTTTGGCTTTTGAGCTCTGTCTACACAAGCACCATCCAGTTCAGAAAATCAAAAAGCTCCTCTATTTTAAAAACGCCGCGCAGAGGCAACGCACAGGGGCAAGTTTGAAAGACGGAGTTTGAAATAGATTTACGCTGGGGCGAAGGGCGTCAACTTAATTTTTCGTTGATAAGTTTGAAGAAAGGACAGACCTTGAAAAAAGTTTTACTTTTTTTGGACCTCATTTTTCTTGTGAACGGGATGGACAACCCAACTTCAAATTTGACATAGACTTAGAAGTGCTTTTTATCTATCGACTGATACCAAAGGAGACAGATTTCCTTGGATGCCTTGCCACTTTTGATACCACTCCAATTAGTCGCTTTTGGGGGAGGCTCCTCGTAGCGTTCACCGCCGCACACAACGTAAAAGTGCTTGTTTATGGGTTGTTTATGGGTATCATTCGATAAATATGCACTTTATCGTGGTGCCTGTGAAATTTGACGGTTGTCTATGTCGATTCTGAGAAAGAAGTACCTCTTTTATGAACCATAACTTCATTGTTTCATGCAGACTTCGGCCTGCTATCTTGACCCTACTACTTACTTTGCCCCTGCGCAATCCTATTCAAACTCGGTTTTTCCAATTTGCCCCTGCGTGTTGTCTCTGCGCGGAGAATCCCAGAAAAGTGTCGCTTTTTGTTAGATGTAGATTTCATCAGGAAAGAGGTAACAAACCTCACCTCAAATTTCACATAGGCAAGGAAGTATGCTTTGTCTACAGTATGACTCTAAAGATGTAGGGTTTTGATGCAAGAATGGCCTACTGTACATTGGGACCACTTTGATTAGCTGCTTCCTAGTGGCTTAGTGTAATATTGAAGACGCATACAACACAGGTATGCTCCATTTTTGGTATCTTTTGATAGATATACTTTTCATCTTACCCCATGTGAAATTTGAAGATGGGTTATCCATCTCAGTTTTGAAAGACAGGGCAACTTGTAGCCAAAATTTACAACTGGAAATCGTGAAGTTTCTAAAAAAGTCAAATGTGTTCAAGGCCGCCCACTGTATTTCACACCCCGCCCTTTTCAAACTCGTGGGCAACGGTCAAGACTTGGCTTACCTGTACATGTCAGCGTTCCTAAGATGACTGGAACATATCCAGAGAGTATAAAGTCATAGAGATGATTTAAAAGTAGGTTTTATTGAGTGAATGAGACTACGGTTAAGCTATTGTAAGGCTTGCCATGGAATGACTAATCCAGTGTAATGAGCTACGGAATGAAGAAAGGGAGAGACATGGTCAGTGGTGCTAAAAGTATCAGTAGTAGTGCGCACACGGATTGGGCCAAGAGACGGGGCACTTTTGAAGTACAATGGCTGAAGAATCTATCTAGAAATGGAGAGTGCACCAAAAAAAAAAAATTCAAGGGTTTTCCCATGTTTTTACATTAGAAAAATTTAAAAACAGCCTTTATGGGCGATATAAAGCAGTTGTCGAATCGTCATTAGAGTTGTCGTCGTCGTTATCGTCGTCGTCATCGTCGTGGTGGCTCTAAGGTCGAAAGAATATTGGATGATGTAAAAAGGTGTTGTTAGTCACGGTAAGCCCGAGATGAACGGGATGCTGAGAAGGGGAGTCTTACCGTTCGTTCGTCGTCGTCGTTCTTCGTCGTCATTGTTCGTTGTGCGATGTTAATGTCGATGGGAAAATTAAAAGTGATGAAGAAACAAAGAAGAAGCAAAAGAATAGGAGTGCCGGAAAAGTGATTCTTGTAGCCATGGCGGAGTTTGAAATCCAAAAGGAGCGTGTGCCCTTTAACACCCGTCCCACCCTCGTCTGGCACAAAAAGTCCAAGGTTCCATATCTGGAGGGCATAAAGTTACCGCACTTTGACAACTGCAAGTTTACGTAGTCAAGATAAAATGTACTATGTATAGCACAACGTGAGGTGAGAGAGTTTATTATCAAAAACGACACTTTTACTAAAACCGACTATACTATGAGGTAACAAAAAAATGGGAGAGGGGAATATACTAAGCGAGGATGTATCTATGGGGAATCTATGTGAGGCGAGGCAGTGTAGCCTGGAATAGGATGCAGCCCACTTGTTCAAGGAGAGCAGGATGGGATGGATCACAGTGGTGCGTCCAGAAATGTATCATTTCACTGACTTGTCGAGAATAGAGTGCATACACCACGGTCCACAGCAGCGCACATCGGTAGCCCACACAATTGAGATCGCCTACTATAGGGACAGGCATTGCAAACGTCAATGGTAAAAAGGCAAGGAAGAGGGCTTGGATGATGACAAATCTATATATGGAAAGTATGAATGGCATGATTTTCATGTCGCCCCCCCCCCTCGAACCACTTACGCTGTGTTAGAAGAATCAAACACCTTTGTGTTGCACCAGATCATCAAGGTGGATGTTATAAAAGCTGAGACGCCTCCAAATCAATAAGCCTGACCCACCATGTTTGTCTGTTTATGATTACCTGGGTAGTAGAGCGCTGCTTTTTGGTAAGCGCAGGAGAGTCTTTGTGATAGGTTGCGGCGAAAGCGTCTGGGCTGGGCAATTCCTAAAGCAAACAAGGATGGTGCTGGTAGAATGGATTGGGTGACGGTCGTGGTGATGGTCGTGGTCGCAGTTGCCGTCATTGTCGTAGAGATGCAAGTCGATACGTTTCTACCAAACCATGAAGCATAGAGTGCCTGAAGTGTATATACAAAGTCATTACCGGCATTGAGGGTAAAGTAAATAAAGATGGTTGCCACAGCTGTCGCTAGTAAGTGTTGATCCAGGCCGACTTTGGCAGCGCCCAGGTAGTAGCCCCAGCTAGGTATCAAGTGATTTCGGAAACAATCAGAGTACGCAAGTATCGGAATCCCAGTGAGAAACACAACGTAGCTTGATAGTATGCACATGCTGTAAAGAAACGAAGTGAGGGCTTGTATAATCATGGTCAATGAGGTAGGGACAAAAATATAGACAGAGAGAAGGAGAAGGAGCGAGTGGCATTCAAACCCCCCCCTCATTATCTCTGCCAGACAAACATTCACACTCCGATTCTTGATTGCTATAAAGTTCACTTTTTCCAGCTTTCCTCTTCCTTGCCTCTTCTTTGCTCCTTCATCACTTTTTTCTTGCCATTGACATTAATATCGCACCACGAATGACTCGCCCTATATACAACATCCTCAAACGGCAAACGCAACGATAAACGCAGGCACCTCTCCTTCTCACCATGTTAACCATCTTTGACTTTGTGTGGCCAACATTAACATCTATCATCATTACTCTTCTTTTTCTTAGTAGATCGAATGGGATAGCAGCGAATATTAACCCTCTGGAACAGAACTGGATCCTATCCTATCCTATCCTACATCCTATCCTATCCTATCCTACATCCTATCCTATCCTATCCTATCCTATCCTACATCCTATCCTATCCTACATCCTATCCTATCCTATCCTACATTATTGTACTTAGATTAGGAAAAATTTCGACCACAAAAAAAATGTACACATTTGCGACTCCGATATTGGGTGACTGGCGGGGTGGGTAAATGACTAAAATTCCCCTTTACTCATCTCTTCATTCTTCTTTACCAAGGCGACGTCGGCCGTCGGGAGTGTAGCGAGCAGGTCGGCGTCGCCTAGATCTCATTAACACGAACCCAGGGTCCGAACCTGACAAGGTAAATCACCCCTTCCCTTTAACATTCACCTCTACTCATCACTCTTCACTTTTCTTCACCATGGGCGACGTCGGCCGTCGGGAGTGCAGCGAGCAGGTCGGCGTCGCCTAGATCTCATTAGCGCAAAGTCAAGGCCCGACCCTGACAAGGTAATCACCCCTTTCCTTTAACATTCACCTCTACTCATCACCCTTCACTTTTCTTCACCATGGGCGACGTCGGCCGTCGGGAGTGTAGCGAGCAGGTCGGCGTCGCCTGGATCTCATTAGCACAAAGTCAAGGTCCGAATCTCATAGGGTCCGCACCCGAGAGGGCGACGACGGGCGTTGGGACCGTAGGGAGCAGGTCGGCTAGTCTACATGGACTTAGATTAGGAATTGGGGTTAAGGGATTACAAAAACAAAAGCCTCACGATTTTTTTTATAGGTGCGCTCACTTTTTCCATTATAGATTCTTTTGCACTGCCAAACATCACTACTCGTCTTCTTACTCCCCTTCGTCCGCTGCAACTGACACCTTTTGCGCCGCGGGTCAGCTCTCTTCTCCTTCATTCTCTTGGTCATTACACTAGATTACTCATTCCATGGCAAGTCCTACATTTAGCTTTACCATAATCTCTTCCAGTAAATAAAACCTACCTGAAACCGTCTCCAAGACTTTACCCTTTTTGAAATGTTCTCGTTATCTTGGAAGCTCTGACATGCGAGTGCGTCAAATCTCGGCCAATCGAGAGTTTTGGCGTGAAATAAAAAGTGGGTGGGCGGTCTATTAGCATATTTGACTTTTTTTAGACACTTTTCGTGAATTTTTGGAACGAGTTACCCTACCTTTCAAAACTGAGATCGATAAACCATCTTCAAATTTCACATGTAGCAAGATGAAATGTATATCTATTAAAGGCAGTCAAATCTGAGGTATAACTGTGTTGTATGCTTCACCGAACATTACACTAAACCCTTGAACATCGATTGATTCCAGTCACCGCAAAGTTGGTCATTCATCAATCGAAATCAAACATCCTTGGTATCATCCGGCAGATACAGTAAGTAGAACTCCCACCATATATTATTCCTTACCCCATCTACAATCACTACAGAACACACTCTACACTACCCCTTCACTATCCCCTTGTACCTCTCATATTATCTACAAACTCCGACATATCGCTCCACAACCCACATATCTAATCCAAACTTCAATCCAACATATCTCGCCCGGAAATGCACCTAGACCACTCAGTTCACCCTTAAAACGTGCAGCTGGAACCTCGTTTTAGACATAGTTGGGTAGCGGAGCAGAGTATGGTGAGAGCAAATATGACATGCTTATGCATTAATGACAACTTTTAAATGGTGTGGTAGTGGCTAGAAGGGACCAAATAGCGGAGTAAAGCTACTGTAGCAGGAGAAGAGAAAAAGCCATACGGAGAAAGAGATAAGTATGCTTTATTGAGCGAATGAAGCTATAATTAAGCTACATGTCTAAGTGTAGGGGCGAGAATGACTTGCCATGAAGTAGTTAATGTAGTGTCATGGTGTTGGGATTGGAAGGAGGGGGGAGAGCAGGCCAACGGTACCAAAGTATGGTGGTCGTTGATCAAGTGCTGAGACAAAAATAAAGGTTTATTTGGGGTAGAGAGAGAAGAGCAGTAAACACTCGTTATAAACCTAATCGACTGGAAAATTATACTGTTCAAACTCCGATTAGTAAAGGGAGTGAGCGGCGGATACCACAAAAGCTGTCAGTGAAGATGAAAGCAGAAATTAGGCCAGAGAATGGTGCACTTCAGCAATGCCATGGCTATGGAGATTCAACCACTTTGAAATGTGGAGCCCATGGCTCTACTCAAGCGGGGGGAATGGTGACGGGCGGTGATGTGGAACGGTCATTAGCCTACTGATTGACCTATCTTGAAACTTTAACGGTCTGCTCAGAAAAGGCGTACGAGCATGCACATCCCATTAGAATTGAGATTCAACCAGTTTGAAATGTGGGGCCCATGTATCATGTTCCAACTGGGGGCCATCAACCTCTCCATATATGAAGTTGTAAACTGGGTGGTCTACCTCGCCGACACGAACGGCCGACAAGGCAGGAGACACAGCCAACT
>LT551899.1:48753-65915 GCA_900079185.1 Absidia glauca
TCAATTCTAATGGGATGTGCATCCTCGTACGGCCTTCCTGAGTAGACTGTTAAAGTTTCGAGGCAGGTCATTCAGTGGGTTAATGACCGTTCCTCATCACAGGCCATCACCTTTCCCCCGCTTGAGTAGAGCCATGGGCCCTACATTTCAAACTGGTCGGGTCGCAATTCTAATGGGATGTGCATCTTCGTACGGCTTTCCTGAGCGGACCGTTAAAGGGCTTCCCCGTTAAAGTTTCAAGGCAGGTCATTCAGTCGGCTAATGGCCGTTCACCATCACAGGCCATCACTTTTCCCCCGCTTGAGTAGAGCCATGGGGTCCACATTTCAACGTGGTTGGATCTCAATTCAAATGGGATGTGCTTGCTCGTACGGCTTTCCTAAGTGGACCGTTAAAGTTTCAAGGCAGGTCATTCACTAGGCTAATGACCGTTCACCATCACAGGCTATCACCATTCCCCCGCTTGAGTAGAGCCATGGGGTCCACATTTCAACGTGGTTGGATCTCAATTCTAATGGGATGTTCTTGCTCGTACGGCTTTCCTGAGTGGACCGTTAAAGTTTCAAGGCAGGTCATTCACTAGGCTAATAACCGTTCACCATCACAGATTATCACCTTTCCCCCGCTTGAGTAGAGCCATGGGGTCCACATTTGAAAGTGATCGAATCTCCATGGCCATCGCATTGCTAAAGTGCGCTATACTCTGGCCTAATGCCTGCTTTCATCTCCACTGCCACTTTGGTTCCGTTGGCCTGCTCTCCCTCTCCCTCAATTCCCAACCGCCATTACACTACATTAGCTACTTCATGGCAACTCATTCCCGCCCCTACACTTAGACATGTAGCTTAATTATTGTCCCATTCGCTCAATAAAGCGTACTTGTCTCTTTCTCCACATGGCTTTTACTCGTCCCCTGCTACAGTAGCCTTATTCCGTTATTTGATCCCTGCTAGCCACCACCACACCATTAAAAGTTGTCAATAATGCATTTGAAGACATTTGTGATTAAGGTGCTGTTATCACCAAGACTGGTATCCAGGCTGATAAAATGAGGGCGATGCTTGGTTTTGGGGACAAGGGCACAATCCACCAACTCAGACAGGAAACGCCTCAAGACAAGATTTCGTTTGAGGATGGTTGTATGGGGTTATGTATGGATGGACGAACCGTCGTGTTTGTGTCGATCAAATAGAAGGACCTGTCAAAAATTGTCGGAGTTATAAATTCCCTTTTTGATTTTATTTCTTTTTCTTCTTCTCGTTCTTTCCACATGATGCGCTGAGCGGTATGATATGGGTATGATCGCTCTTCTATGATGCGTGATACGACAGGAGATTCACAATGGGACTTGAAGTCGAAGCCACCAAGGTTGTCCAAGTTCATGAACTGGTCACGACGGTACTTGCCACCCGTCTTTTTCTCGGAATAGTGGTTTTGAAAAAAATCTTGGACCAGCGCAGAATGCCCAAAAGAGCCACCACCGGACGAGATCTGGAACAGCGACGTTCCTGGCTGACCAAACATGTTCTGCGAGAACATTTCCATCGCATAGTCGACGAAAATGGCGCTCGCCGACGAAAAAAAGGATTGCTGGAGTTCCGGAAGCTTGCTTTCGATGCCTTGAATGTCATCCACCCGAATCTTGAGACCATGGGCATGGCTAACGAAGAAGAAGTCCTTGAACGGGTCCAAGAGAGTCCCAGAAGCATTTTGAAGGATGGATACCATACCCAAGACAATGGCATCCAAGTCCGACGAAGAACAGTACGTTCCCCGCAAGTTAGTATGACCACTGCTTGTTCGCTGAAGCTGTTGGCAGTGCTGCATGTCAAGGGGGAACTTGACAACCATAGCCGGATCATCCAAGCCAGCGATAGAAGGTAGGAGCACCTTTTCAACGAAAACTTTATCAAGATCGGCACCCAAAGCATGCTTCTTGGTACCAGGGAGACCAATGGCACGGGGGAAGAAGATGTTCAGCTATGAAAACATAAAATGTTACTATAATGAAGACGAATAAGCAATCAACTTACTTTGAACCTGGAGCACAAGCCGAATCGAGCCAGACAACGATTAGGAATGGAGGCATAATCCATCCATTGTTCCACAAGGTCGCTATCTTCAGAGCCATCACCCGGAATTTCAATGGTTTTACCAATGCCATGCTTGACGGAGTACACGTCAGCATGCAACCCAGCAGTGTAAAGGGACACAAGATCAGCACAAGGAGGGGTAGAAGATTCCATTAGGAAGAAATCAATGTCTTGAACGGTCTTGGTTCTTGCACCAAACAAACGAGGAGCAACGGCATCTACGGCAAAATGGATCCCACGACTGGGAATGACACCACAAAGAGGAGCGATGATGGCATCATTACCGGTAAGACCAGTACACAAGGTGTTGAATTCGGCCAAGTTGACACCTTGGATGTGAAAAAATGAGTATAAAGAAGTAAAAAAAAAAAAAAAAAAAAGTAGCTTACGTTGAAGGTTTTCGTTGCGGAAATCCACAAAGTCTTGGAGATTTTCAAAGCCGCCATGGACGGGGTGAGTAAAAACAGGCATGATAAATAAGAGAATAAGAGGAAAGAGAATGAGGGAATAATTGGGAAATATGCAAAAGAGTGTGTCCTTGTATACGTTTTTATTATCGGGAATTTCCGTATCAGATGTCACAAGCTGATATCACAGGCTGATCTAGGAAGATAAAGGGTTAGCAGTGTGATGACGGAGTTTCTTGTGATATTTCCAAGCCAGGCACATTTGATTAGTGAGTTTCTTCTGTACGGAGTCTACTGTCATTTACCATCAGATTCCTGGGATCCTTCCAATGGTGAAATCTTGTCTGCATGGTTGAGCCATTTCTCATTCGTAGGGCTAAACCTAGGCACGGCGGAGATTGACAAATGCCATAAGTATGAGTTTTTCCCCCCAATCCTTTATTTTGCTTCTTCTTTCCCTCGTCATCACTTTTTTTTTCCCTCGTCATTTACATTGCTCCTCCTCTTTCTCCTTCTCCTCTTCCCCCTCCGAACGAACGAACGAACGAACGGACGGATTGAACGAACGAACGATTACCCTCACCTCATCTCAACATCTTGCTAATCTTTTAGCTTACCATGACCAATATTCTGTTTCAACTTTTAGATCGGCTACGACGATGACGACGGCGATAACGAAGACAATGACAACGATGGCGACTCGCCCACTGCTTTATATCACAAAATAAGGCTGTTTTAAAAATTTTAAATATGAAAAACAGAGGGAAACCCTTGAATTTTTTTTTTTCGTGCACTCACCTCGTCATAGTAGATTCCATAGCCATTGCACTGCTGAAGCGGACCGATCCTTTGGTTACTACTACTACTGACAGTTGAAACATGACGGTCTTAATCTCCACCTCCTCATTCACTCTATTGTTACACTGATTAGTCTTGTCCTATACCCTCTCGCCACTCAGTACTATAGTTTAGAATTAGCTTTGGGTCTCTCTCAATAAAGAAACTATCTCCTTGACTTGACTATTACACACGAACTCCTACTTTTTACTAATGGTCTCCAAACCGAAGTTTGAAGCATGCGGGGACTTTTGATACTTATGAAAAAAGGCATGATGAAGTGTCTTTAACATATTGGATCATTGATAAAGTAATTAAGCATCTTTTTTATTTGTAAAAAGAAAGGGGGTGGGGCATCTATTTGATAGCATCGGTGTAAGTATAAACTAACATGTACACTACATCCAATCCTATAGTATCCTACGTTTTGTCGATAGCTTAATCGTCTTCGGCTTGGTCGATAACGTGGAGATCCGAGTTCTGTCTAATAGAGGCAATGGTGAGTGAATCCAGGCAAAAGAAGTCGTCATAATAAAGGTTAGCAGCCTTTGGGAAGCATCGATCAATAGTGTAGCGACCTCGGGGAAGCCAGAGAGTCGTCAGTCGAGGACACGCTATAACCATAGATCGTATATAGTCCCCTTCAAGACCTTTTACTGCACCAGATAGCAGGCGCATTGTACACAGATTAGGATGACCAGCCACAGATGAGAAGAAGAGGTTGCTGATCGAAGTCATGTAAACATCGATGGTTTCAAGGAGGGGATGTGTTGCCAAAAAGAGGATAACTTCTTTTGCGTAATACTTGCCTTCTCCGAACAGCCGGATTATCTTTAGGTTTGGGAGGGTTTCTGGATGACTGGCCGTGTGCAAAAGTTGGCCAAAGGCATTCTTGTCACGTGTGCTATTGATGATTTCGAGTCGTTCTAGTTGGTGGAGCTGAGAAATTGTAGAGGCTATTCGGTACGAGTTGATCGGTTCATAGTCGAGAACGGTGAGCACCGTCAAGTCGTTAAAGGTGAGCAAGGGCTGGAAGATGTTATCACTGGCCCCTGATAACTGACTGATTGTGAGTTGTCGTATGTGAGGGCAGTTACTGGCTAGACTGGCCAGGTTGTCGAGTAAAACATTATCAAAATAGACTTCCACCAGTCGAGGGCAGGACCGCCAGACAAGATCCGAGGGCTTGGGGACCACATAGCCATAAGAAGAGAGGAGGTTCAGTTGTTCCAGGAATGGTGTATATACAATCAGCGACTCTACCATAACGTCCGCCCTAGGATGGTAGTCCATATAGAGCGTGCGTATGTGATCACCCAACATTACATGTCGATGCTGCTGTGCCGATAACAATCCTTTTAACATCCGCCTTGGACCATAACCACCTGCCACCTTGCGAGCCCGCCAAAGTCGAGCTACGGTAGTCGCATAAAACTGCTTGTTGACGAGTGTGCATTGATACAGATGTTTTCGAGCTTTGACATTGTCCAGAATAAGTGAGAGTACTTCAGAGGGAAGAAGAGAAAAGGATCCAACCATGTTTGATGTGGCAATAAGAAAAGAAGGAGAGCAAAGTTCTAAAACGTTTTATGAAGGGGTAGAACATTGTCAGAAATAAGGTTCGCCCTGCATCATGCCAGGCAAACATTTAAACGCCGATTCTACTACAACCACATAGAATTTCATTGTTCCGTCCTTTTGTTTGCTTCTTCTTTGCTTCTTCCTCCCTTTTTTTCTTTCCATCGACATTAACGGCGCAACACAAACGATTCGCCCTCTTTATAATGTTTCTAATCGTCGAACATAGGGTAACCATCCTTTTTCTTACCTTGACTAACTTTTTGCCTTGTGCATCGCTCCTCTTTTTTTTCCAGCATTAGATAGGCTACGACGACGACGACGACGACGACGACGACGACGACGACGACTATAATGACAGTTACCACGGTATTGACGATGACAAAAGCGACGAAGATCCCACTATTGCTTTATTCACCCATCAAGACTGTTTTTGAAAATTTTCCACTGTCATGCCCATGGCAAACCCCTTGATTTTCTTTTCCAGGTGCCCTCACTTTCTCACGGTGGATTCTCTAGCCATTGCATTTTTGAAAAGCGCTATGCCTCTCCATATTGGTGCACACTATCACTGATCCTTCAGGAACCACCGACCAGCTGCCCCCTTCTTCACTCCCTGGCTCATTACACTAGATTAGTCATTCATGTCTTTACGGACCCCACTGGAACATGTAGCTCAAATAAACCCCTAATCAGTCAATAAATGTACTTTTAAAAATCTTCATGACTTTCCAGTTTGGCATAAGGTCCGGTGATTACGAAAAGGTTGGGACTGGTAAGTCCCAACCACCTGGTACGCCAATCTACAGAGCTGAAATGCGGGGTTTGAAATAACACAACTATGTTGGTGGAACATTGATCGCCGACTTTATTCTTCTTCTTCTTCATGTCTTATCTCACTGACGCTTCTTTGGAAGTGCTGCATATGATTCTGTACAACGTAGATCAGCAAAGCGACCTTTACCAATGTGCACTCGTCAACAAAAGCATGTATGCGGCAACGAACCCACTCCTATGGCGTGAACCGACAGTGTTCAATCGCGAAACCTTCCGTGAAAGCAACATCGCCGCTTGCCTCTTACGGTCCTTCCGCCAGGCTCGTATACATGGTTTTCGTGCGACTTCTCTAGGCCAGCATATACGCACACTGTATTTTCGAGTCGACACCCTTTTACAAGACCTGCGACAGATGATCAACAATGTACCCTTGGTGGACGAGCTCATCATTCATGTCATAACCCTCAAGGACAAGGATATGGAACGCATTGCGATAAAGTGCCCTCAGCTCAAACGTCTCACTCTGCGCTACCTCATGGATGCTCCTGATCACTTTTTCGAACCTCTGCGCCACTGCACAAACCTACGCGAACTCAACATCATCGACAGTATTCGCTTAAACTACCAATTAGCATCACTGAATCACGGTCAACTGGAAAAACTCACCTTGCGTCCTTATGTCCATACTGGCGACTCTTTCACATGGTCGATTTTTGGCGAAGTACCCACCCTGAATGACTTGGCCATACCCACCCTGACTCACTTGGACATGGACTCTATGACAGAAACTTATTTCCAACACTATCATTCTCTGTCTTCACCAACACTCTTCCCTGTTTTGACTGACCTACGTATTGCCATGCCTTTTTATACCGCCACTGCCGATGACACTGTGGTATCCTTTTTCAAAGCACACCCTCTTATCGACACCCTCACCATACAATGCATGGAAATCGACCCAGTCATCATGATCAGCCTCGCCATCGACTTGGTGCACCTGAAACGCCTCACTCTGATCGACAATCAGCATCTACCTACCTTCACCATGGCGCTCCCTTTGGTTGAAAAGCTTTCTCTACGGGGTTGTCGTATGAATGTCGATTCCATGGTTCAAATGGTGATGCACTTTCCCAGTCTCCACTACATCCATGTCACCAATATCATCGGGCTACAATCTTTCGGCGACGGCTTACCTTTGGATGGGCTCACCATTGAATCTCGCACTCACCTGACATATCTGGACCTTACTTCTCGCGACTCTGTGCCGGACCAATTGAAGGAGCACCTACCACGACGAATGGATGGGAAATTGGTCCAGGAGGACTTGGAACAAATTCGAAAAACGGCGGTTGGACTACTCTGGATAGATCAATGATATTAGTGTAGTCTATATAGCTTGAACTGAATGATTATTATAGCTCTTGTTGAGTACCTTTTACAACCAATAAATCAATGACCTTATTCAATGACAGCACAGTCGATGCCTGAAAGGATGTGATGTAGGGTGCACCTGTTTTACCAAAGAGGTGGGCACGTTTGAACAAACGTGAAACCCTATGGTTTCCAACCCCACTTTGACAGATCCCGATAATTTTTTCATCGTGTAACCCATAGAACGAATTGATAAAAGGTGAACAACTTTTTGAAGCACTTGCTACCAACTTTTCAACGACAGATACCTGATGAGATTATGTATGGACCTTGTTTCTAGTATTGAGTTGAGATTCCTACCATTGGATCATCCAGGTGATGAAATCTTGTGTGCCATGGTGAGCCATTTTTCATAGTGAGAGCTCAACTAGGGGCAGTCTGACCTAGGCATGGCGGCGTTTGAAAACTGCCTATAAGCACCACATTTTCCCCCAATCCTTTATTTTGCTTTTTCTTCCCCTCGTCATCACTTTTTTCCCTCGTCATTTCACCCTCGTCATTAACATTGCTCCTCTTCCTTCTCCTCCCCCTCCTCCCCCTCCGAACGAACGAACGAACGAATGAACGAACGAACGATTACCCACACCTCATCTCAGCACATTACTAATCTTTAGCTTACCATGACCAACATTTTGTTTTCGATTTTAGACCGGATACGACGATGACGACGACGATAACGAAGACAATGACGACGATGACGACTCGCCCCCTGCTTTATATCACAAAATAAGGCTGTTTTAAAAATTTTAAATATGAAAAACAGAGGGAAACCCTTGAATTTTTTTTCTCGTGCACTTATCTCATCCATAGTAGATTCCATAGCCATTGCTTTGCTGAAACGGACCAATCCTTTGCTTACTACTACTACTGACAGTTGGAACATGGCGGTCTTCATCTCCACCTCCTCATTCCCTTTGTCATAACAATAGCTCAGTCTTGTCCTATACCCGCCCGCCACTCAGTACTTAGTTTAAAATTAGCTTTGCGCATCTCTTCAATAAAGAAACCATCTCCTTGACTTGACTATTACACACGAGCCCCTACTTTTTATTTCTGATGAACCGGAGTTTGAAGCATGCGGGGCTTGTGATACCTATGGAAAAAGGCATGATGAAGTGTCTTTCAACATATAGGATCATTGATAACCTAATCAAGCACCTTGTTTATTTCTACAAAAGAAAGGAGTGGGGGATTTATTTGATAGCATTGGTAGAAACTAAGGAACAAACTAGCATGTACACTACATCCAATCCCATAGTACCCAACGTTTTGTCGATAGCTTGATCGTCGTCGCCTTGGTCGATAAAGTGGAGATCCGGGTTCTGTCGAATAGAGGCAATGGTGAGTGAGTCCAAGCAAAAGAAGCCGTTAACATAAAGATCATCAACCTCTGGGAAGCATCGATCAGGAAGGCCGCAATCTTGGGGAAGCCAGAGAGTCGTCAGTCGAGGACACGCTATCACCATGGATCGCACATACTCCGATTCAAGCCCATATGCTGGACCAGACAGCAGGCGTATTGTGCACAGATTAGGATGACCAGCCACAGATGAGAAGAAGTGGTTTTCGATCCCATTCAAGTAGACATGGATGATTTCAAGGAGGGGATGTGTTGCCAAAAAGAGGATGACCTCTTTTGCATAAAAATTAAAATCTCCGCCAGCCGGATTGTCTTTAGGTTTGAGAGGGTTTTTTGGATGGGTAGGCGTGGGCAAAAGTTGTTGAAAGAAGGCCCTCCTGGTATATTTTTTATTGATGATTTCGAGTTGTTCCAGTTGGTGGAGCCGACAGATTACAGAGGTTATTAGATCCGAGTTGATCCATTCAAAGTCGACAAAGGTGAGCACTGTCAATTTTTTGATGGCGAGCAAGGGAAAGAAGAGGTTATCACTTTCCCCTGAGCACCCGCCTGAATTCGAGTCGTCGAATTTGAGGGCAGTTACGAGCTAGACTGGTAAGGCTGCTGAATAAAAAATTACCAAAAGAGACTTCCACCAGTCGAGGGCAGTACCGCCAGACTTGATCCAAGTGCTTGACCATTACATAGCCAAAAGAAGAGACGAGCCCCAGACGTTCCAGGAATGGTGTATATACAACGAGCGACTCTATCGTAATGCCGCAGGATGACAGTGCACAGAGAGCTTGCGTATATGATCAGCCCACATTGGATATCAATGCTGCTGTGCCGATAACAATCCTTTCAACACGACCATGAGTACCTCTCACCAAAGGAGCCCGCCAAAGTCGAGCCACGGTGGTCGCATAAAACAACTTGTTCACGAGTGTGCAGTGATACAGATCTTTTTGAGAGGTGATATTGTCCAGAATAAGTGGGACCACTTCAGAGGGAAGAAGAGCAAAGGATCCAACCATCTTGGAGTGACAGTGAGAAAAGAAGGAGAGCAACGTTCCAAAACGTTTCATAAAAGGGACGAAACGCCGGCGTCTGAATATACGAAATAAGCTTTGCCCCGGGTCATGCCACTGATTGATACAGTAACTATAACTCTTGTTGAATACCGTGAATATACCAACGAAGCAATTTCATATGACAGCAAGCTCGATGCCTGAAAAGATGTGATGTAGGGTGCACCTCAAGGAGGCAGGGACAATAAGAATTTGTGATGAGATGGGAAATGGCGGCGTTTGAAAAATGCTATAAATCTCCACTTTTTCCACAATCTTTATTTTTGCTCCTTCTTCCCCTCGTCATCACTTTTTTGCATCCCCATTGCCATTCTCTTTATTCCACGACGACAAACGAGCGAACGAACGTACGGACGAGTAAACGAACGAACGAACGGTAACTCTCCCCTTCCTCCGTCATGTTCATCTTTTGCCCACCATCACTAACTTTTTGGCTTTTGCATCGTTCCTCCTTCTTTTGACATTAGATTGACTACAACGATGACGACGACGATAAAGACGACGACGATGCTAATGCCGACTCCACCATTGCTTCATGTCGCTCAAAAAGGCTCTTTTTAAAATTTTCAAATGTAAAAAACATGGGGAAACCCTTGAATTTTTTTTTCTTCATCCATCATCTTGTCTATAGTAGATTACCTAGCCATTGTACCGATAAAGTGCACTATTCCTTGACCCATTCCCAACGCCTTCTACTACTGATACTTTGGATAACACTGGTTTGTTTTCCACCTCCCTTTTCCTTCGTTCATTACACTAGATTAGTCACTCCTAGACAAGCCCCCTGCCACCCACTAGGACATGTAGCTTATATATCTCATTCGGTCAATAAAATTCTACTTGAACCCATACTCATGACTTTGATTCCATTGTAGATTGTCTATCCATTGTACCTCCAAAGATAGCACAGACGATCACTATTAACGCAAAGCCCAAATCTATCACTGCCAAAGATAGCATAAACGGTCCCTACCAACGCAGAGCTAACAACATGGGCGCCAGCCGGCGACCTCTGATCGTTAATTTATTCGTAGAAAGAAAGGGGGTGGGGTATATCTTTGACAGCATCGGTATAAATTAAACAATAAACCAAACTAGCATGTACACTACATCCAATCCTATACTATCCTACGTTTTTGTCGATAGCTTGATCGTCGTCGGCTTAGTCGATAAAGTGGAGATCCGGGTTCTGTCGAATAGAGGCAATGGTGAGTGAGTCCAAGCAAAAGAAGCCGTTAACATAAAGATGATTAGCCTCTGGGAAGCATCGAGCAGGAAGGCCGCAATCTCGGGGAAGCCAGAGAGTCGTCAGTCGAGGACACGCTATCACCATGGATCGCACATACTCCGATTCAAGCCCATATCCTGGACCAGATAGCAGGCGCATTGTGGACAGATTAGGATGGCCAGCCACAGATGAGAAGAAGAGGTTGTCGATCCCAACCAAGTGGACATGGATGATTTCAAGGAGGGGATGTGTTGCCAAAAAGAGGATGACCTCTTTTGCGTAAAAATTATTAACATCTCCGCCCAGTCGGAGTTTCTTTAGATTTGAGAGGGTTTTTGGATGGGTGGGCGTGGGCAAAAGTTTGTCAAAGAAGGCCCTGCTGGTAAGTCTATTATTGACGATTTCGAGGTGTTCCAGTTGGTGGAGCTGACAGATTATAGAGGATATTAGGCCCGAGTTGATCCATTTAAAGTCGACAAAGACGAGTATTGTTAAATTGTTGAGGGTGAGTAAAGGCTGGAAGATGTTATCATTAACCCCTGAGAACCGCCTGAATTCGAGTCGTCGTATGTGAGGGCAGTTGCGGGCTAGACTGGTCAAGTTGTCGAGTAAAACATCATCAAGGCAGACTTCCACCAGCCGAGGACAGGACCGCCAGACAAGACCCAAGGGAGCGGGGATCACAAGGCCAAAAGAAGAGAAGAGCTCCAGGCGTTCCAGGAATGGTGTGTATACAACCAGCGACTCTATCGTAACGTCCGCCATAGGATGGTAGTCCATGTAGAGCGCGCGCATATGGTCACCCAACATTAGGTATCGATGCTGCTGTGCCGATAAAAACCCTTCAAACATCTGCCTTGGACCAGAAATACCTTTTAAAAGAGGAGCCCGCCAAAGTCGAGCCACGGTATTCGCATAAAACCACTTGTTGACGAGTGTGCAGTGATACAGATCTTTTCGAGAGGTGACATTGTCCAGAATAAGTGAGACTACTTCAGAGGGAAGAAGCGCAAAGAATCCAACCATCCTAAAGTGACAATGAGAAAAGAAGGAGAGCAAAAGTTCCAAATCGTTTCATAACGAGACAAAACGTCGGGGTTTAAATATGCGAAAATAAGCTTTGCCCCGCATCATGCAAGCCAAACATTCGAACGCCGATTTTACCACATGGTTAGATTAGGGATTGGGCGCGAGTGATTACGAAAAACATGGGGAGACAATCAAGTATGTTTTATTGATGCAATCAAAATGAAGGGACTATTGTACATATTATTCTAAGACCGTAGCTAGGCTTCTGTGTAAATGGCAACGATTTATAAGGGGAATGACTAAACTGCTGTAAAAATCAAACAAGTGGATGTGGACAAAGACGAGCAAACTATGTAAAGGTACCAGTGATAGTAGCGGAAAACAGTACACAAAGAATTGGTCTACTTTTATTAGTAATTTGACTACGAGATTCTACAATGGAATGGCAGTGCACCTATAAAAACAGTCGTCGGTTTCACCGTTTTTTCGTCATCCCTTGCGTCCAATCCCTACTCTAACCATATGTTCATCCAGTCCTGCTGCCAGAGAGTCTATATCGGTTGTCATCCCATCTGATCTGCTAAGCAAAAAAAAAAGAGTAATGATGGAATACGCTAATGTTGGTCGTGATACGGCAAAGATGGGAAGATGGTGAGGAGAGAGCTACCCAGCGTTCGTCATTTACGACCGTTGTATGGAGGGCGAGTCGTTTGCTGTGCGGTGCCAATGTCGATGGAAAGAAAAAAAAAAAAAAAGTGATGAAGAAGCAAAGAAGAAGCAAAATAATATGATTGATGGAAAAGTGAATCTTTGTTGTAAAAGCGGGGTTTGAATGTTTGTCTGGTAGAGATAATGAGGGGCTTTTTTTTTTAACCCGTATTCTTCTTCTTCTTCTTCCTCACAATGTCTTATCTCAGCGATGCTCCTATTGAGGTGCTCCACTTGATGCTGTACAACATAGATCGGCAATGCGACCTTTACGAATGCGCACTTGTCAACAAAAGCTTTTATGCGGCGGCAAACCCACTCCTATGGCGAGAACCACAACAGATGGTTAGCGACATCACACGTGAATGCAGCATGCCATTTCGTCTTTTACAATCCTTCCGCCAGGCTCGCAAACATGGTATCCGCTCTACTACTCTTGGTCATCATATACGCAAACTGTATATCCAAAGACGCACTCATTTACAAGACTTACGTCAGCTAATCAACAATGCACCATTGCTAGAGGAACTCGTCATTCATTCGACCCTGAAGGACAAGGATTTGGAACGGATTGTGCTAAAGTGCCCTCAACTTAAGCGCCTCTCGTTGTACTATCTTATGGCTGGTTCTGATCGTTTTTTTGAATCTCTTCGACACTGCACTAACCTACGCGAATTCAACATTATGGACAGTTGTCGCTCGACGTACGAATTAACATCACTAAAGCACTGTCGACTGGAAAAACTCAAGATACAACCTTTTCTTTATTCCCATGCGCTCTTCTTGGAGGCAACGTTTGACGACATGCCCACCTTGACTCACTTGGACTTGGACTGCATCGCGACACCCTATTTCCGACACTATCGAACTCTGCGATCACCGACACTCTTCCCTGCTTTGACCGACCTTCGTATTGCCATGCTGTCTCCTGAATCCCCTGCCGACGACACTCTTGTATCCTTTTTCAAAGCACACCCTCTTATCCGCAACCTCTCCATAGAAGGCATGAAAATCAACCCTGCCATCATGGATAGCCTCGCCATCGACTTGGTCCATCTGAAGCGCCTCAGTCTTATCAACAACGGGCACTTACCTCCGCTCACCATCGATCTCCTTTTGGTTGAAAAGCTTACTGTACGGGCTTGTCACACGAATGCCTCTTTTATCGTTCATTTGGCCCATCACTTTCCCAACCTCCACTACATCCATGTCGGCAAATACGACTATTCCAGATGGCAACCGTCAATCAACTACATAGGCAACATCGTAGATTTGGTGGGGTCCCTCATCGAAGTCATCTCCTTGATGACATATCTAGACTTTGCTTCTCACGACTCTGTGCCTGGCGATCTGAAGGTACACCTGCCACGACGAATGGGCGGGAAATTGGTCCAGGAGGATTTGGAACACATTCGACAATCGGCGGTTGGACTAGCATGGATAGATTGATGATATTAGTGTAGTACGCTTAGCTTTAATGGAATGATTACTATAGCTCTTTTTAAATACCTTGTACATACCAATAAAGCAATGAACTTTTCTATGACTGTAATCTCGATGCCTGAAAAGATGTTATGTAGGGGGCACCTGTTTGAACAAAGAGGCAGGCACGTTTAAACAAATGTGAAACCTTTTGGTTTCGAACCCCACTTTTTTTTGTGTGTGGATGGTCCGTTTAAATATCAATTCCCCTGAGTTGCCTTGGCAACTGTCAAAAGTGACAGATCAAATAGCTTATTTTTCAAACCCCGCTATTTTCATGGGAGCGCTTTTCTCATTACTGCACCCTTGATTCAGTACTTTTACAGTACACCAAACACGACTACAACAATAAAGAGCTGATCCCCTTAATACACACATAAGTCAAACCTGAGTCGGTGTGGGAACTAAAGATAGGTTGCTGCCCACTCGGCATTTCACAAACTCGACTTCTGGCTACAAAAGTTCACTTTTCCGTCAATCCTAATGTTTTTTATAGGACCTATTGCTGGCAAGATCCCCCTCCTCCACCAATCTGGCTTTATACCTCGCCGATCTTTCGCTGATAACTTCTTCCTTCTCCGCATGATCATGTCCCGCTCCCATCACGTTGCCACAAGCGCCATCGGTTTACTCCAGGATTAAGAAAAAGCGTCTGACAGGATTCATCTGGACTACCTCGAACAATTATTGTTCTCCTTCGGCTTCCCGTCTGCATTTCTTCTATCCAGATCATCATACATTAGTCTCTTCTTCAACAATCGAATCCAAGTGAACAACAAGGGCAATCTGACACCTGCCATCCATAAACAAAGGGAAATCCGTCAAGCGGATCCTTTGTCTCCTCTCCTCTTCAATTTTTCACTTTTCCTCACCTTTATGGTCGACACCTTCCCTTTTTAGGCATTCATGCAGATCGCCATTTGAATCTCCGCTAATCCCACCTCCGACGATCCACTCCCAATGGCAGATCTCCACCAAAGCTCTTGCTTATGCTGATGATATATGCCTTTCCCTCCACGCACCATACGAATTGGATCGGGTCCTTGACATCTTCGCCATCTATGGTCGGGTCTTGCGTATGGACCCATTACTTCCCCCAAGATTCGTTCGATCCCGACGATGTCGCTCCTCTTTCTTTCCAGCATTAAGTAGGCTACGGCAATGACGAAGACAAACTATATTGATAGTGACCACGATATTGACGACGACGGCAGCGATGAAGATCCCACCACTGCTTCACACCAACCGTTAAGGCCGTTTTAAATTTTTTCCACTGTCAACCCTATGGGAAACCCCTTGAATTTTTTTCCAGTGGCACTTCTAAAAAGCACTATCCCTATACCACTATCTGTGCACACTACCACTGCTCCTTTAAAGACCACTGGCCAGCTGTCCCCTCCTTCATTCCCTGGCTCACTACATTAGATTAGTCATTCATGTCTTCATAGACCACGACTTAGACATGTAGCTTAACCAAACCCCTAATCAATCAATAAATCTACTTTTATCAATCTTCATGACTTCAAAGTTTGTTAAGGTCTGGTGATTACGAAAATTTTGAAACGCCAACCTCCAGAAACGAAATGCGGGGTTTGAAATAACACAGCTACGTTGGTTGAACATTGATCGCCAACTTTTCTCTTCTTCTTCTTCTTCTTCTTCTTCCTCTTCTTCTTCTTCTTCTTCACAATGTCTTATCTCAGCGATGCTCCTATTGAAGTGCTCCACTTAATACTATACAACATAGATCAGCAAAGCCATCTTTTCCAATGTGCACTCGTCAACAAAAGCTTGTATGCGGCAACGACCCCACTCCTATGGCGTGAACCAAAAATGTTGACTAACGGAATCAAACGTAAAGACAGCATCTCCTTTTGGCTTTTACGCTCCTTCCGGCAGGCTCGTCTTCATGGTCTTCATGCTACTTCTCTTGGCCATTATATACGCATCCTGTCTATTCAAAGCTACACAACTTTAAAAGACATGCGTCAGGTGATCAACAATGTACCCTTGGTGGAGGAGCTCTTTATTCATGTCTACACACTGAACGGCAAGGATGTCGAACGGATTGTGCTAAAATGTCCTAAGCTAAAGTGCCTATCTTTGGGAAGTTTCATTGATGATACTTCTGACAGCTTTCTCACCCCTCTGCGACACTGCACCAACCTACGCGAACTCAGCATCTTCACCAAACCTGGAACGACCCACATATTAACATCACTAAATCACGATCGGCTCGAAAAACTCAGAGTGCATACTTCTGGTGGTTCTAGTGACCTCTCCTTGGATTTAACTTTTAGCAACATACCCACCCTGACTCACTTGGACTTGGATTCCACTGCGGCTGTCTATTTCCGGCACTATCGAACTCTGCCTTCACCGACATTCTTCCCTGTTTTGACCTACCTTTGTATATCTATGTTTAATCAATCCGCCACTGGCAACGAACCTGTTGTGTCTTTTTTCAAAGCACACCCTCTTATCGACACCCTCACCATAGAAAGCTCCAAAATTGACTCAGCCATCATGACCAGCCTCGCCACCGATTTGGTCCACCTGAAGCGCCTCACTCTGATCGACAACGGTTGCCTACCTCCCTTCACCATGGCGCTCCCTTTGGTTGAAAAGCTTGCTCTATGGCGTTGTAGCATGAATGTCCCTTCCACGGTTTGTATGGCGACTCTGTTTCCCAACCTTCACTACATCCATGTCGACAAGTACTACAGCCCCAGGTTGCGACAGTCAAGCAACATCATGGATGACGACTCACAATCGGATAAGCTCACCCTCGAATCCATCACCCAGCTGACTTATCTAGACTTTGCTTCTTACGACTCTGTGCCTGGTGATCTGAAGGTACACCTGCCACGACGACCGGATGGGAAATTGGTCCGGGAGGATTTGAAACACATTCAACAAACGGCGGTTGGACTAGCATGGATAGCTTGATTATATTAGTGTAGTATGCATAGCTTGAACTGGATGATTACTATAGCTCTTGTTAAATACCTTGTACATACCAATAAAGATATGAACTTTTCTATGACTGAAATCTCTATGCCTGAAAAGATGTGATGTAGGGCGCAGCTGTTTGAATAAAGGAGGCGGTTACGTTGGAACAAATGTGAAATTCTGTGGTTCGAACCCTACTTTTTTTTTTTTTTT
>LT551899.1:78344-95279 GCA_900079185.1 Absidia glauca
TATACCCTTCCGCTACTATCACTGATACTTTTACACAGCTTGGCCGTTTTTTTCCACCTCCATTTACTTGATTTTTACAGAAGACTAGTCATTCCCATTATAATAGCTTGTTGCCATTAGACATTAGCTTAAGTACGACCCCAAACATAGCCTGTACCATAGCCCTTTAGGCCTATCCCATCAATAAATCCTACTTGAATTATCCTACAAAGACGTTTTTTAAATCCATAACCATGACAATACCATGTACTTTATGCAGACCAAACTCAGATGAGTAGCTCATCATTGACAACTCCTAAAACACCATTGGTTTACTAGTTGTAATGAATCTTATGACATGTACATGATCGTAAGGTCTATCCTCGCACACATACAAAAGTTTTATTGGTACAATAGGATTAATGGGGCTATGGTACAGACTATGTTTGAGGCCGGAGTTATGCTAATGTGTAAATGGCGGATGGTTGTAGTAATGAGAATGACTAAGCTACTGTAAAAACCAAGCAAATGGAGGCGGACAAAGACGGCCAAGCTGTGTAAAAGTATCAAAGATAGTAGCGGAAGGATATGGACAAAGAATTGGCACACTTTTGTTAGTAACTTGGACTACGAGATTCTACAAAGGAATGGGAGTGCACCTAAAAAAAAATTGCGAGGGTTTCCCCGTGGTTTTTACAATCAAAAATTTTAAAAAGAGCCTTTTTGGGCGACATGAAGCAGTGGTGGAGTCGTCATTAGCATCGTCGTCGTCCCTATTGCCGTCGTCATCGTCGTAGCCGATCTAGTGTCAAAAGAAAGAGGAGCGATGCAAAAGGTAAAAAGTTAGTAATGGTAAGCAAAAGATGAACATGACGTGAGAAGAGGAGAGTTACCGTTCGTTCGTTCGTTTGCTCGTTCGTTCGTTCGTTTGACGTCGTGGAGTAAAGAGAATGACAATGGAGGCAAAAAAGTAATGACGAGGGGAAGAAGGAGCAAAATAATAGGACGGGCAAAAAATGATAATCTTATAGCCATTCGGGGTCTGAAATCTAGAGAGCATAGGCACCCATTGTTGGAGGAGTGTGTGGACAGAGGCGGTTTTATCTTCATTTCAAGTTGAGTCCCATCTATGACCGGGACTGAAGTCAGGGACCCAGAGAGTTCCCAGCCATTCAAGTCCTTATTGTCAGAAAAACTCAGGATACCCTGGTTGGATCTGTCCGGATGGTTCTGTCTGCAGCATTCCCCTTTTCCAAGGGGATGGCCTGTCCTTTTTCAACGGACGGAGTTTGAAGCCATACAGGCCTTAGCTTAACCTTTGTTGGACATTAAATGTTCTCGAGAAAGAGATAAAAAACCTTACATCCAATTTCACACGACAATGGTAGTGCATCTCGTTTATAGAATGATTCCAAAGAAGGTAAGCGTTGGTGCATAAATGAACAACTTTGGGGCGGCTGGAATCAGTCGCTAATTTGGGGCTTGGCGAAGTGTTCAGATACGCATGCAACAATGATAAACTTCAATTTTAGTATCATAGGATAGATGTATACTTCACATTGCTTCATGTTTAGTTTGAAAAGAGGTTATCTATTGTGGTTATGAGAAACAGGGCAACTTGTCGCAAACATTGACAATTGAAAATCGTAAAGTTTTTAAAAAAAGCGGGGTTTGAATGTTTGCCTGGCAGGGATATAATGAGGTTTTTTTTTCAATCTCTCTTCTTCTTTTTCTTCTTCACAATGTCTTATCTCATCGATGCTCCTATTGAAGTGCTCCACTTGATACTATACAACATAGATCAGCAAAGCGATCTTTACCAGTGTGCACTCGTCAACAAAAGCTTGTATGCGGCAACGAACCCACTTCTATGGCGCGAACCGAAAAAGGAGGCCGGCTGCAAACGACGTGAACACAGCATCTCCTTTTGGCTTTTACGTTCCTTCCGCCAGGCTCGTATTCATGGTCTTCACGCTACTTCTCTTGGCCATTATATACGCATTCTGTTTATTGAAATCTGCACACCTTTACAAGACATGCGTCAGGTGATCAATAATATACCCTTGGTGGAGGAGCTCGTTATTCGAGTCACAACAATGAACGACAAGGATATCGAACGGATTGCGCGAAAGTGTCCTAAGCTAAAGCGTCTATCTTTGGGGAATTTCGAAGATAGCTCTGATTGCTCTCTCGACTCTCTGCGACACTGCACCAACCTACGCGAACTCAGCATCATTACCGGCGATCGAACGAACCACCGATTAACATCAATAAAGCACGATCGACTTGAAAAACTCAAATTGATAACTAATGGCTGGTCCTACGGCTTCTCCCTGGAGTTACCTTTTAGCAACATACCCACCCTGACTCACTTGGACTTGGATTCTCTTGCGGCTGCCTATTTCCGACACTATCGAACTCTGCCTTCACCGACATTCTTCCCTGGTTTGACCAACCTTCGTATATCTATGTTTTATGATGCCGTCACTGGCAACGAACCTGTTGTGTCTTTTTTCAAAGCACACCCTCTTATCGACACCCTCACCATAAATAACTTGAAAATCGACTCAACCATCATGACCAGCCTCGCGACCGACTTGGTCCACCTGAAGTGCCTCACTCTTATCGACAACGGTTGCCTACCTTCCTTCACCATGGCGCTCCCTCTGGTTGAAAATCTAAATCTACTGCATTGTAGTATAAATGTCCCTTCCACGGTTTGTATGGCGACGCTGTTTCCCAACCTTCACTACATCCATGTCAGCAAACACTACAGCCACTTGTCGCGAAAGTCCAGCAACATCATGGGCGACGACCCACAATCGGATAAGCTCACCATCGAATCCATCACCCAGCTGACTTATCTAGACTTTGCTTCTTACGACTCTGTGCCTGATGATCTGAAGGTACACCTGCCACGAAGAACGGATGGAAAATTGGTCAATCAGGATTTGCAACACATTCGAAAAACGGCGGTTGGACTAGCATGGATAGATTGTTGATATTAGTGTAGTATACATAGCTTAAACTGAATGATTACTAGAGCCCTTGTTGAATACTTTGTACATACCAATAAAGTTATGAACTTTTCTTTGACTGTAATCTCCATGCCTGAAAAGATGTGATGTAGGGTGTTTGAACAAAGGAGGTGGGCACGTTTGAACAAATGTAAAACTCTGTGGTTTCGATCCCCACTTTTTTGTGTGTGTGGATGGTCCGTCCAAATATCAATTTCCCTGTGTTGCCTTGGCAACTGTCAAAAGTGACAGATCAAATAGCTTATTTTTTCAAACCCCGCCGATTTCTTGGGAGCGTTTTTCTCATTACTGCCTTTCGTTTATCAACAATAGCCTTGACCACACACCCTTGATTCAGTACTTTTACAAAACAACACACACATGTCTATTACAGTAAAGATCGAACTCTCTTTTTCACACACATCATTCAAGCCTGAGTTGGCATTGAAACGAAAGATTGATTGCTGACCACTCGGCATTTCAGAAACTTCGCTTCTGCCTACAAAGATTCACTTTTCCGTCAATCCTAATCTTTTGCTTCTTCTTTGCCTTTTTTTCGCCTACCTTTGCCCCTCTTCATATAGCATAAACATAGTCTCATTCACTCCATACAGTAAAACTTACTTCAAACCATCTCCCTGACTACCTTCTCGATTACAGTGGTATCAAAATCGGCCATTCACCAAAGGAAACCAGGATTTCTTAATGTCAGTCGATAGATAAAATGCACATCTAAGTCTATGCTAAATTTGATAGAAGGCTGTCTGTCAGGTTGAGATCCAAAAAAGGTGGGACTTACGGATGGCCACTTTTCCACGGACGGAGTTTAAACCCCATATAGGCTATAATTCATCCCAGCAGCCTAGAGTTTAGTCCTACATGCTCAAGTTTAGCCCAATGGGCCAGAGAGTGCCCCTACAGGCCTGAGTTTAGGCGGTTGTATAGACGGCTTTTGAACTGTACGCTGGCCTCAGGCTTGACTTTTAGGCGGCTTTTGAGCGATCTCATATCGCAGGCCTGAGTTTGGCACCCAATGCTTGACTTTTTGGCAACTTTTGAAAATGTGAAAACCTGAAAATCTGAACCCCCATTTTTTGTGAAAAATGATATATTTCTCAGAGCTGAGATAGATAACCCATACTCAAATTTCACAGGCACCACAATGCAGTACATATCTATCGACTGATACCAGGAAACATGGACATTTATGTCTAATGGGTTCGTGATCGCTACAAGAAGGCTTCAAAAAGTGACTGACTGGAATGGTGGCAAAATTGGCAATTAATCCGGGGAAACCAGGCTTTCTTGGTATCCTTCGACAGATCAAATGCACATCTGGGATCATGTTAAATTTGGTGGTAGGCTGTGTATCCTTTTGGAAGAAAAATGAGATCCAAAAAAAGTGGGACATATTCCAAGGGGATGGGCCGTCCTTTTTCCATAGGCGGCGTTTGAAAAACATTCATGCCGTAGTTTAATCTTTGTTGGACATTGGATGTTCTCGAAAAAGAGATCAGAAAGCTCACTTCCAATTTCACGCGGCAAAGGTAGTGCATCTCGTCTATCGAATGATTTCAAAGATGGTGAACGTTGGTGTGTGAATGACCAACTTCAGGGACGCTGGAATCCGTCGCTAATCTCGGGCTTAGCGAAACGTACTTGAAGCGGGGTTTGAATGTTTGCCTGGCAGAGATATAATGAGGTTTTTTTTTATCAAACTCTCTTCTTCTTCTTCTTCACAATGACTTATCTCAGCGATGCTCCTATTGAAGTGCTCCACTTGATACTATACAACATAAATCACCAAACCTACCTTTACGAATGCGCACTCGTCAACAAAAACTGGTATGCGGCAACGAACCCACTCCTATGGCGTGAACCGAAACTGTTGGATCCCGGTACCCAACGTGAAGACATCATCTCCTTTTGGCTTTTACGTTCCTTCCGCCAGGCTCGTATTCATGGTCTTCATGCTACTTCTCTTGGCCATTATATACGCAAACTGTCTATTCAAAGATACACAACTTTACAAGACATGCGACAGGTGATCAACAATGTACCCATGGTGGAAGAGCTCGTTATTCAAGTCAGAACAATGAACTGCAAGGATATCGAACGGATTGCGCGAAAATGTCCTAAGCTAAAGCGTCTATCTTTGTGGTATCTCAACGATACCTCAGGGCGCTCTCTCGACTCTCTGCGACACTGCAACAACCTACGCGAACTCAGCATCAAGACCGGCTTTCGAACGACCCGCCTATTATCATCACTAAAGCACGATCGACTTGAAAAACTCAGATTGATTACGAATGGTTGTACCACTGACGTGGTGACAACTTTTAGCAACATACCCACCCTGACTCACTTGGACTTGGATTCCCTTGCGGCTGCCTATTTCCGACACTATCGAACTCTGCCTTCACCGGCATTCTTTCCTTTTTTGACCGACCTTCGTATTATGATGCTTGATCATACCGGCACTTCCAACGACGCTGTCGTGTCTTTTTTCAAAGCACACCCTCTTATCGACACCCTCACCATAGAAAGCTTGAAAATTGACTCAGCCATCATGACCAGCCTCGCCACCGACTTGGTCCACCTGAAGCGCCTCACTCTTATGCGCAGCGGGCGCCTACCTCCCTTCACCATGGCGCTCCCTTTGGTTGAAAATCTTACGATACGGTATTGTAGCATGAAAGTCCCTTCCACGGTATGTATGGCGACGCTGTTTCCCAACCTTCACTACATCCATGTCAGCAAACACTACAACTACGGGATGCGAAAGGACAGCAACATCATGGGCGACGACCCACAGTCGGATAAGCTCACCATCGAATCCATCACCCAGCTGACTTATCTAGACTTTGCTTCTTACGACTCTGTGCCTGGTGATCTGAAGGTACACCTGCCACGACGACCGGATGGAAAATTGGTCTATGAGGATTTAAAACACATTCGAAAAACGGCGGTTGGACTAGCATGGATAGATAATTGATATTAGTGTAGTATACATAGCTTGAACTGAATGATTACTATAGCCCTTGTTGAATACCTTGTATATACCAATAAAGACATGAACTTTTACATGACTGCAATCTCCATGCCTGAAAAGATGTGATGTAGGGTGCATCTGATTGAACAAAGGGGGCGGGCACGTTTGAACAAATGTAAAACCCTGTGGTTTCGAATCCCACTTTTTTGTGTGTGGGGATGGCTCGTCCAAATGATCAGTTCCCCTGGGTTGCCTTGGCAACTGTCAAAAGTGACAGATCAAATAGCTTATTTTCAAACCCCGCGTTTTTCAGGGAAGCGTTTTTCTCATTACTGCCTTTCGTTTTTCAACAATAACCTTGACCAGACCCTTGATTCGGTGATTTTACAAAACAACACACACATGCCTATTACACTGAAGATTGGACTCTCGTTTTACACACATCATTCAAGCCTGAGTTGGCATTGAAACGAAAGTTTGGTTGCTGACCGCTCGGCATTTCACAAACTTCGCTTCTGCCTACACAGATTCACTTTTCCGTCAATCTTAATTTTTTGCTTCTTCTTTGCCTTTTTTTCGCCTACCTTTGCCCCTCTCCTTATAGCATAAACATAGTTCATTCACTACATAAAACTTACTTCAAACCATCTCCCTGACTACCTTCTCGATTACAGTGGTATTAAAATAGGTGGGACTTTTTTTTCCAAAGGATGACCACTTTTCCACGGACGGGGTTTGAAACCCATACAGGATTTAGTTTAGCCCAACAGCCCAGAGTTTAGCCCTATGATACAAGCTTGAGTTTAGCCCAATGGGCCCGAGTGTGACCCAACAGCCCTGAGTTCAACCTGGTCGTATAGACGGCTTTTGAACCATCTGCTGGCCTCAGGCTTGACTTTTAGGCGGCTTTTGAGCAGTCGTAATCCCCAGGCTTGAGTTTACTGTAGCACCCAATACTTGACTCTTTGGCAAGTTTTGAAAATGTGAAAAATCGATCGATATTTTGAAAACATGAAAATCTGAACCCCAATTTTTTGTGAAGAGCGATATATTTCTCAGAACTGGGATAGATAACCCATCCTCAAATTTTACAAGCGACACAATGTAATGCGTATCTATCGACCGAGACCAGAAAAACATGAACATTTATGTCTAATGGGTTCGTGATCGCTACAAGAAGGCTTCAAAAAGTGACTGATTGGAATGGTGGCAAAATTGGCAATCTATCCAAGGAAACCAGGGTTTCCTGGTATCCTTCTATAGAACTAATGCACATCTGGGTTCAGGTCAAATTTGGTGGTAGGCTGTGTATTCCGTTTGGAAGAAAAATGAGATCCAAAAAAAGTGGGACATATTCCAAGGGGATGGGCCGTCCTTTTTCCATTGGCGGCGTTTGAAAAACATTCGAGCCGTAGTTTAACCTTTGTTGGACAGTGGATGTTCTCGAGAAAGAGATAAAAAACTCCACATCAAATTTCACACAAAGAAAGTACTGGATCTCTTCTATCGAATGATACCAAGGATGTTGAGTGTTGGTGCATGAATGACCAACTTAAGGGCCGCTGAAATCAGTCGGTGATTTGGGGCTTAGCGAAGTGATCAAAGACGCATACAACACTGATATACTTCAAATTTAGTATCATAGGATAGATGTATACTTCATAATGCTCCATGTTTAGTTTGAAGAGAGGTTATCTATTGTGGTCATGAGAAACCGGGCAACCCGTCGCAAACATTTACAATTGGAAATCGCAAAATTTCTTTATGTCAAGCCGCTCACCCACTTTATTTCACACCCCGCCTTTTCAAACGTGTGTGCGTTTCGATCAGATCAAGACTTTGCACACCTGTCTAGATTAAAAAGAGTAAAGTCATGGAGATGTGTTTTTCAAGTAGGTTTTATTGATTGGATGAGACTATGGTCAAGCTATGCATAATTTAGGATACGGTTGGGGACGCCGCGAAGTGTAAAACTAAAGTACGTCGACGAGGTCTTTGAGGACTTGCCATGGAATGACCTAATCTAGTGGAATGAGCTACGTAATAAAGACAGGGAAAGCTGGTCAGATGTGCTAAAAGTATCAGTGGCAATGTGCAAACCAAATGAGTTCAGAGATAGGGCACTTTTGTAGTACAACCGCTACAGAATCTACAATGGAAAAAGGGAGTGCACCTAAAAAAAAGAATTGCGAGGCCTTCCCTTTGGTTTTCGTAATCCCTTGAGCCCTGTTGCCAGAGAGCGTACATCCGTTATCATCCCATTCGATCGACTATGGAATAATGGAGGAAAGATGGAAAATGGCAAATGTTATCATGGTAAGGCAAAGATTGACAAGATGGTGAGAAGGAGAGAGTTACCCAGCGTTCGTCATCTAAAACCATTGTATAAAGGGCGAGTCGTTCTTAGAGTTGTGCTAAAAGTCAATGGAAAGAAATAAAGTGATGGAGAGGCAAAGAAGAAGCAAAAGGATAGGATTGATGGAAAAAGTGCACCTTTGTTGTAAAAGCGGGGTTTGAATGTTTGGCTGGCAGAGATAATGAGGAGGGGATTTTCTGTTTTTTTCGATTCCCACTCCTTTCTTCTCCTCCATGTCTTATTTCGATCATGCTCCTATTGAAGTGCTCTTCTTGGTACTGAACAGCATAGATCAGCAAAGCGATCTTCACCAATGCGCCCTCGTCAACAAAAGCTTTTATGCGGCGGCAAACCCACTCCTATGGCGCGAACCGAAAAAGGCGGGCGGCTACGAACGACGTGAACACAGCATTGCCTTTCGTCTTGCACAGTCCTTTCGCCAGACTCGTAAACATGGTCTCCGTGCTATATCTCTTGGTCATCATATACGCAAATTGAAGCTTTTAGAGGACAATCGTTTACGAGACATGCACCCGGTGATCAACAATGCGCCCTTGGTGGAGGAACTCGACCTTGGAATCAACAAATTGAAAGAATTCGATATGGAACGGATTGCAAAAAAGTGCCCTCAGCTAAAACGCCTCGTTTTGGAATCTTTATTTAAAGCTTCTGATCACGTTATGGATCCTCTTCGACACTGCCCTAACCTACGCGACCTCAGCATCCGCACTTGCTTTCACTCGAAGCACCAATTAGAATCACTAAAGCACCTTCGACTGGAAAAATTCACATTTTGGACTTTTAGTTATGAAGGTCCGCCCATGGACGTATTTTTTGGCGGCATCCCCACCCTGACTCATTTGAACTTGGACGGCATTACAGCAGCCTACTTCCGACACTATGGAACTCTGCGCTCACCGACACTCTTCCCTGTTTTGACCGACCTTGATATCAGCATGAGTTATGATTCCGGCGTTGCCGACGACTCTGTGGTGTCCTTTTTCAAAGCACACCCTCTTATCCGCAGCCTCACCATACGATGCTTGAAAATCGACCCAGCCATCATGACCAGCCTCGCCACCGACTTGGTCCACCTGAAGCACCTCAGTTTTTGCGGGAACGGGCACCTACCTCCACTCACCAAGGCGCTCCCTTTGGTGGAACGACTCACTATATGGCGTTGTCACATGGGTATCGAGGCCATGATTGATATGGCGACGCAGCTTCCCAACATCCCCTACCTCCATATCAGCAAACACAACGATCACAGGCGCGAGTATTACAGGTACATTCCGGGCGACGTCATACCATCGGATGGGCCCATCATCGAATCCCTCATCCCGCAGACATACCTGGACTTTGCTTCTTACGACTCTGTGCCGGCCGATCTGAATGTACACCTGCCACGACGAACAGATGGAACATTGACCACAGAGGATTTGGAACACATTCGAGAAACGGCGGTCGGACTCTTTTGGATAGATGAATGATATTAGTGTAGTCTACATAGCTTGAACTTAATAATAGCTCTTTTTGGATACCTCGTACATACAATAAAATAATGACCTTTTCCTATGACAACAAGCTTGATGCCTGAAAAGATGTGGTGTAGGATGCACCTGTATGACTAGAGAGTCGGGGACGTATGAACAAGTGTAAAACTATACGTTTGTGATCACCACTTTTTTTTGTGCGGACGGTCCGTCCAAATGACACTTCCCCTGGATTGCCATGGCAACCGTCAAAAGTTTGACAGGTCAAATAGCTTAATTTCAAACGCCGCCCTTTTAACTGCTTTTCGTTTTGAATAATGAACCTGACCACACCCTTGAATCAGCATTTTTACCACTCAATCACACGACTATGACAATACAGAGCGGAACCCCCTTATACTTCAAGCCGGACTCGACGTTGGAACTACAAAAAGGTTGCAGCCGCACGGCCGAATTTGCCAAACCCCACTTTTTTAAAAAAAAAAAAAAAGGATGCACCATCCCATCATTAAAGGAAATAATACAGACAAAACCACTCGGACAGAAGCATTCGGACAGAACTAACCTGCGTATCCTTTCGTTGGTAGGCAATAAGATGTAAAGAATGAAGATTTGCATTTCCAATCTCCGCCAATGAGCCAGAAGCGGAGTTGGAAATCCACAATGCTGGTACAAATCAGGGACTAGAAAGAAGAAGGGGATAATTTATTATGTGAAGAGGAGGAGAGTATCATATAAGACTAGTTATAAATCTAAAGCGAGAGAGAGAGGGGGGGGGCGCTATTTGGGGTGATTATGTCGAGCCTCGTCTTGTTTGGCCCAGTAATCTTGCGCGGGAGGGGGCATGTAATGCTGGTCATAGTAATTCATGTTGTAAGGGGGAGCATGATTGGATTGATATGGATAGTCGTTAGTGTAAGGATACCCAGCCGGACCAGCAGCATAGGGGCCATTTGTCGAAGATGGCTCTGTCGTTTCATCTACAGATCGAGGTGAAGCAGTTTCGGTAGGCTGAGGTTCCTGTTTTTTGCAACAAAGAAAAGCCAAGTATGATTAGCGGAACGACTTTATGGGGGGGGGTTTATACCTGTTCAGGGGCATTCAAACAGGCTTGGATAAGACTTTTGCCTTCTGGTTTGGTCACGATAGGTTGCAGCTTGACGGTGGTAAACGTATAGACGAGGCCAGTTTCAGACACAACCAGTAATAAGACTTGGGTCCCCGTTAATGTACTTAGTTCATAGGCCTACATTGAAAGCAGTGTGTCATTAGTACATGGTTGTTCCTGTCCATCTTTTTCTGTTACCTTTTTCATAATCCCAGCCTTTCGTTTGGAGAAGGTGATATGGCGACGATTCTTATCTTCAATGTATTCAATCTTGATTTTGCGTCGTCCTGATCTCTTCACTGGTTTGTTATCGTCCGAATCTTCATCACCAGAGTCAGCTTCGTAAGGTTTGCTTTTGTACTGATTCATGATGGGTGGGAAAAGAGAGAGAGAGAAATAAAGCCGGACGTTTCATAAATGAAATCTCTTAAGTTTCATTTGGTCATTGTTCGGAGTTTGAATATCGAGTGACTAGAGCATGCCCAGAAGGCTGGGAAGACGCCATGCCTGACTCTTTTTCGAACCTAGTTTTTCTTATTGTCAGTTAAGCATTGACTATGTAACAGGCATTTCAAAAAAGTGTAGTGTGGGCTATTGAGAAGAGCACCGATCACCGGGGTTGTAATCGGGGCTCAGGCATGAATGTCAGAGTTGGGAAAACCCTAATGGGGGTGATCATCAGCCAAATGGCCTTAAAAAAGCAAATTCAAAGACCGCCCTACCAATAACGGCTCATGATCGATGGACCTTATCCTGACTATGGTAACAGGCCGCAAAACCAGGATGCTTGGTTTCGTAAGGTGGTACAGACAATAAAAGACAAGGATAACAAGAGTTTGATTGTTTTATTAGGATGAAGAAGGGGAAGATGCTGATGCTGAAGATGCTAATGCTAATGATGATGCTGTATGGGGAATTCGGGGTGGTAAGACCGGCGGGAGTGGGTTTGATAAGAGGCGTGTAGGGGGAGGAAGGGTTCGGGTAGTATAAAAGTCATGGCTGGTGTCTAGAGGGGGCGGGGATAAGATGTTTTGCACTGACATGGCCGATCTTGTTGGTGTTGGTGTTGTTGCTTCTTCCCCACTGAGAGGTAACATTCGGGTCGAGTCGTTCTCGGTGTCTTCCGCCTGATCATCCGCCATTTTCTGACGTTTCCTTTTGGTATAAAGTATCGAGTGAGCTGTCCGTTCTTTTGCAGGTCTGTCTACTACTTACATGGTGGGCCTTGTATCCTTCCGGATCCTAATGCGTACACCTTGGTCAGAGAAGAGGCGTGTTAACAGGGAAGATTCTACAAAAGATAGGGAGAATGAAGCGACTGGTATGGATGGTTGGAGGGGAAAAAGGTGTACCTGACATGCCCGGGAAATCTAATAAGAGAAAGAGAAAGTTTTAGATGATGGTGTGGCTGTGCGAAAGAGCAGATTCATTCTTACATTTTGGAGAGTATACTGTAAACGGATCTGAGATCACAGACTCTAATCTGTGTACTTGATCACTATGTTTGGGCAAGGTGACAAAGATTAGTTCACCGCTGAGCGCGCATTTACGTTCCTTTTGGTTGGTCTTACCCTACTATTTCAAACAAGGTGAACTTCAATCGATAGTTCCCTTCCAGCCGTACACTAATGTCAGCAAACACAAAGAAGCCGCCATCTAATCATACCAAAAGATTTCGATTGTTAAAATCCACTGGGAGCGATCTTTTCTTCTTACCATTGTTGTCAGGATCCTTTAGTTTATGAAGGGATTGGACCACCGCGCCTGCCGTAGTACGATGCCCGTGATGAATGTATAAATCCGCGTCGTCGGTGATACTTGTCAGATTGGCGTACAGGAAGAAGTAAGGGTTGTGCAAAGAGTAGTGGTAGCTTTAAGATAAAAACAAGGTGGATGAGACTTTTGTTCAAAGTAGTGGTGGGGATAACCTTTGTGTCTTTTGTTACCATTGTTGCTGTTGTGGTGATGGTTGTTGATGATGACAGGTGCAGTAAAGTTGGACAATAGGAGGTGGATCAATCGGCCTGCGATCAACTAGTCAGCAAATAGCAAAGAATTAGACCCTTTCTTTTCATTCCGAAGGGGTTTTATCCCTCGTACCTTTTTCCCTAAAGCTACATAGTCTTGCCTTGCTTGGTTGTTGCAACACCTTCAGTTCATATCTGCAAATAGAGAGAGAGAAAGAGAGATAGGTTAGGAAAGCATGCTCGGCGGATGCTTGTTTGTTTTTTGTTTGCTTACTTGTGAGAGACATGTTCACTACTTGGATTCAAAGAGGATGGGTTCATAGCCAGCGTTCAAAGAGATCAGCTTGCGCCCAGTAGCAATGGTGACCAGTAAGGAGGAAAGACAGAAGAGAGAAAGGGGGAAAGTGTATGGTTGGCAAAAGACAGTGTAAGGAATCAACCGAGATTCTAAGGATCCATAGAAAAGAAGAAGAGGGGAAAGAAAAGCAAAAGAAAGAAAAAGTCGAAACCAGCCTTTTGGGTCATTTTGCCATGCTGATCAATTAAACTCCGACAGGTGGCCAGCTTTATCTAGTGAGGGAAACCTTAAATCTATTAGGGGCAGTCTTTTTTGCCCTGGCCATCCCCTTTTGAGTTCCCGTCCCCTTTTATCCTTTGCTCAAACATGATCTTTGTAGTGTGTGGCCCCAAAAGTGCTTGTTCACTAAAAAAAAAAAGCCTCGGCGTTCCCAATCGAGTAACGACTTGTGTCAATAGCAATAGCTCCCCAAACTCCGAGTATATGGGTAAATTTATCTCGATTCGCCCAACATACACACAGACACGCACATGGTTTCTTATCCATTATGGGAAACCATGAGAAAAAACCCTGGGCCCCTTTTTTTCGAAAACCCTCTTTCTTTGGGGTAAGGCAGGACCCTAGCATTCACACTCACAACCCTTTTTTCCAAGCTTGGCTTTTTTTTGTATACTGCGACAAGTGTCTTTTTTTTTTCTCTCTTTCTTTCTCACTATGACTTTTTTTCTCCTATGTTTCTTGATGTGAAAAACATCACTGCCTATTGTCCTTCATACGAGTCCATCTGTTTATATAAAAGGATCAAGTTCGTTGGTGGTTCAAGCGGTGATCTAACTGCATTAACCAACCGTGGCCAAACTCCGCTCCTCGGTGTTTCATTTCCCAGGGGACCCAGAACTGCGGATTGGGATTACCCTTCTCGAAAAAGATCTTCCCCTTTAGAAAAGTGTCTTGTTCAGAGCCAACGGAAAAAAAAAAGAGTTGCAGATCAAATCTTGAGCCTTACTCTAGTTATTCATTTGAAAAAGAAGATGCTCAAAGGTGCATCACTCTTCCAGCCTCATTCCCATCGCTGGGTTATCTTTTCCGAAAAAGTTTTTCCGTGCTGGTTCCGGGCTCCTTAACAAGGCGGACCTTGAATGAGGCATTTCTCCTTCAAAAAAAAAGAGTCGATCCTTTTTCATAATGGTGGATCATTTGAAACGCATGTCTTTTGAAATGGAGGGCAGGTACTACATACACTGACATTGAAAAGAGTGACAGCTTAAGAGGTTCCTTTGAGTCCCGCCGCTGTTTGACAGCTCACAAAAATTCAGGGATGTGTGCCAGGTTCAAACCCCGCTCGGTTGCCAGGGGCAGATAAATTGAAAAAAAAGTTCCCCTTTTTTTCCATGCTCCCGCCCCTTTTCTTCATCATGACGACTTTTTCAAAACAAGGCTTTAATGCAGCAAAGTATTTTGCGCACCGTCCCATGTACAACCAAGCCGCTTATACCCATATACTGAATTCGCATCACGGCAACGTGGACTTGGCACTGGATGTAGGTAACGTATCCTCCTTATCTCTCTCTCTCTCATCATCTCATTCCTTGGGTAGGTTGTGGCCCAGGCACGGTGGCTGCGCATCTAGCCAAGCAGTTTCACCAAGTGATTGGTGTTGATCCTTCGCCCAGTATGATCAAAGTCGCACAACAAGAACAACAATTACCGAACGTTACGTTTTGCCAAGCGTATGGGGAAGCGTTACCAGTGGCCGACCATTCTGTGGACCTTATCACGGTGGCGCAAAGTCTGCACTGGCTCGATCCTGCCCGATTCCTCGCCGAAGTCCAACGTGTGCTGCGACCGAATGGGACCTTGGTGGCATGGGGCTACATGTTTGGCAAGATGCTTGGCAACGAGGATACTTTGGTGGCCGAGCTTGGCGAAGGTGCTCTGGGACAATATTGGGAACCAAATCGGGCGATTGCCACGGCGGGGTTTGTGTCTTGGCTACCTGCATTCCAGGCGACGTTTAAGGATGTCCAGCACATGTCGTATCCGGATCCCTTGTTGCCGTGCTCAAAGGTCTTGGCCGTGCCCTGGATGGATGACTCGGAAATGACCTTGGATCAACTCGTCGACTATGTCAAGACTTGGAGCTCGTACAAAAACTGGCTGGATGGAAATGCAGGAAAGGACGATGTGGTGGATGCGTTTTTTAAACATAGGTGCCCTTCTCTGACCGGCGATTCCCTCGTCCATATCCAATGGCCCCACTCTGTGTTTATCGCCTCCCAACCTTTAGATTAGTTAGTGTGGTCTGTGTCTTTTGTAATAAATGGATTTGCTTTTTTATTGTGTGGTCAGGATGAATAATCAAATGGATGAGCTAGTAATACAAAGTAAAAGGGGAATTATGACTAATGCAAGAGAGGAGGACAGTGAAGGGTTGCCATGGTTGGGAATAGGGGTGGAAGTAGCAGCCATGGTGCCGCTAGGCTTGGAGGACGGTGACGGTGAGGAGGACGTTGGTGACATTGACGATGAGGAGGACATTGGTGGGATCGATGATGATGCTGGGGATATACCCCCCAAAGGTAAAAGGGATACCGAGCCGCCTTGAATAGCCCCATAGCAAACATGACTGTACTGGTCGATGCATAACAGGTTGGTGGAATTACAGAGACAGGACGCCGTGGAGTTAAAAGTCGAGGCACATGCGCTTGGAATGGAAGGACAGCCTGAGGTCTGATGCAGCGTCTGGGAGCCCCAGCAGTATTGGCGTGATTCATTCATACATACCGTGATTGTATCGTCACATCGGCATTGCACATTCTTGACTTGGCCGCATACAGTAGGCACTTGACAATTAGCCTTCGGTAGAGTATCAAAGGGGAGATTGCCGCTGGCCAAAGTGGTGGTGGCCAAAGATGCCAAAGCAATGATTGTGTAAGAGAGCCAGCGTTTCATATGAGTAAGGAAGAAAGAAAGAAAGAAAGAAAGAGAAGAATGAAATTTCCAAGGAAGCCCCCCACGCGATAAAAGGGCCGCTTAAAAATGAGTTTCGGTCGGGATCTCAATGGAAGCGGCGTTTGAAAAAGGCATGGCATTTTTCTTTTTCGCTCTATTGTCTGTCCCTGAAGCCAAGGCGCACCTGTCGAGCCAATAAGCGGCTCTGTCTAGGTGGTACGAAATTTAGCCCACAGATCTTTCTATGTATAGCCTCCATTCTTTCCTTCCTTCTCTTCTTCTCTCTCTCTCTCTCTCTTTCTCTGTTGTTTTAAACCATGACCCACCTTAGGTAAAAGAAGAAGAGAGAAAAAGCAGTAATCGTACCTTTTTTCCCTCACTTTCTTTTGATACTCACGACTACCTCCTCTTCCTCTTTGATCAGTGATTTCTCTTATCTTCGTAAGCCAACCTTTTGGAAAGCAAAGAACAAGTTTTATTAAAGGATCGATAAATATAGAAAGAGATGCCCAAGAAATCTACCTGACGGTGTTCCTCTTGATTCGAATGTGGCAGGCCGACGGATTCAAGTGCCTGTCCCCTCGACGAGTGATCAGTGGGGAGCTTCGTAGCATTGTCACCTGGTTTATGTTTCTACTGATGATAGCGCAGGCTTCATGGGGTATGTAGTCGCGCGCGATAAGGAGGGGGGCTAACAGCGAGAGTACGGATTTGACATGTCGGAGTGTGAAAAAGTTGCATGAAACATTCAATCCCCGTTTTTTTTTTTTTTT
>LT551899.1:104340-121319 GCA_900079185.1 Absidia glauca
GTCATGGAGTGACTAATCTAGTGTAATGAGCTAAGGAAAAGGGAGGAGGAGAGCAGACCGGTATTGTCCAAAGTATCAGTAGTGGTAGGCGCTGGGTATGGGTCAAGCGATGGTACACTTTATCGGTACAATGGCTAGGGAATCTACTATGGGCAAGATGAGTGCACCCAAAAAAAAAATTCAAGGGTTTTCCCATGTTTTTTACATTTGAAAATTTTAAAAAGAGCCTTTTTGAGCGACATGAGGCAGTGGTGGAGTCGGCATTAGCATCGTCGTCGTCCCTATCGTCGTCGTCATCGCTGTAGCGAATCTAGTGTCAAAAGAAGGAGCAACGATGCAAAAGGCAAAAAGTTAGTAATGGTAAGCAAAAGATGAACATGACGTGAGAAGGGGAGAGTTACCGTTCGTTCGTTGGTTTTCTCGTTCGTTCGTTGGTTTTCTCGTTCGTTCGTTCGTTTGTCGTTGTGGAGTAAAGAGAATGACAGTGGGGAGGCAAAAAAGTGATGACGAGGGGAAGAAGGAGCAAAATATAGATTTGTGGAAAAAGTGGAGACTTATAGCATTTTTCAAACGCCGCCAATTTCCCCTCTTACCACAAAATTCTTATTGCCGAACTTATTGTCATTGATCATTGCTTTATTGGTATATTCAAGGTATTCAGCATGAGCTATAGTGATTGATCAGCTCAAGTTATAAAGACTACACTAATATCATTATTCTATCCATACTAGACCAAGCGCCGTATCCCGGATGTGATCCAGATCCTCCTTGGCCAATTGTCCGCCCATTCGTCGGGGCAGGTGTACCTTCAGATCGCCAGGCACAGAGTCATAAGAAGTAAAGTCCAGATATTTTAGCTTGGTAATAGATTCGATGGTAGGCCCGTCCAAATGTGAGATGTCGAGGTCATGTCGCCAGTAACCCATGTATTTCGAGACATGGATTTAGTGGAGGTTGGGAAAGTACATCGCCATATGTTGCGCATTTGTGCGAAAACCAAATATGGTAAGCTTTTCAACCCGATGGAATGCCTTGGTGATCGCAGATAGGCGACTATTGTCGATAAAAGTGAGATACTTCAGGTGGACCAAGTCGGTGGCGAGGCTGGTCATGACGACTTGGTTGATCGGCATTTTTTCTAAGGAGAGCGTGCAGATAAGAGGGTGTGATTTAAAAAAGAGCACCAGATCGTTGTCGTTAGTGGCTTGGTACATAACAATACGTAGATCGGTCAAAACAGGGAAGAGTGTCCGTGAAGGCAGAGTTTGACAGTACCGGAAAAAGGCCCCCGTCTGGTAGTCCATATCCAAGTGAGTCAGGGTGGGTATGCCGCCAAAAAATGTATCATTGGCGAAATCGCTGTAAAAACTATAAGAGCCCAGCCCAAGTTTTTCCAGTGGACAATGCTGTAGTGGTGTTAATTGGACGTCCGCACGAGGCATGCCAAGGATGCTGAGCTCGCGTAGGTTAGTGCAGTGCCGAAGAGGGTCGAAAAAGCGATCAGAGCCTCGAAAGTAAGTGGTTAAAGAGAGAAATTTAAGCTGAGGGCAGTTCAGCGCAATTCGTTCCATATCCTTGTCCTTCAGGTTTTCGATTCCAATGACAAGCTCCTCCACCAAGGGCACATTGTTGATCACCGCGCGCAGATCTAGTAAATGATCATCTTCTGAGGCGTCCAGTTTGCGTACATTATGGCCAAGAGGAGTAGAACGGAGACAATGTTTATGACGCAGTCGAAAAGATTTTTTTAGGCGGAATAAGATGGTGTCTTCACGATTGAAGCCGCCAGCCATCCGCGGTGCGCGCCACAAGAGTGGATTTGCCGTCGCATAAAAACTTTTGTTAACGAGTGTGCATTCGTAAAGGTCGCTTTGCTGATCTACGTTGTTCAATACCAAGAGGAGCACTTCAATAGGAGCATCACCAAGGCTAGACATGAAGATGAAGAAGTAGAGAGTCGAAAAATTGCAACACTCCCTGAAAATGCCCCTTTAAATCTGAATCCGATATTCCAACTCCGATTCGAGCTGCATAAGCTTTTTCCGTCAATTCCCTTTCTTTGCTTCTTCATCACTTTTTTTGTCTTTGCATCGACATTAGCGCCGCACCATCTACGACCCGACATTTATAAACGGTGCTTGAACGACGAACGCAGGGTAACTCTCTCCTTCTCACCACATTTGTCCATCTTTACCATGGTGACTAACTTTAGCCTTTTGCATCATTGCTCCTTTTTTTGTGAGATCGAATGGAATGGCAACGGATATCAACTCTCTGGCCTAGAATAGGGATCGGGCTCAAGTGATTACGAAAAACATGGGGAAATACTGGCAAATTTTTTTAGGTGCACTCCAACTCTACTGTAGATTGTCTAGTCCTTGTACTTTCAAACCTCACTAATCCCCTGCTTCCCTTTGCCCACTACCACTGACACTTTTGGCACCGCTGGTTAGCTCTCCCCTCCATCGTTCCGTAGCTCATTATACTATAGATTAGCATTCCATAAAAGTCCTACGTATAGTTGAACCATAGTCTGCTGCAGTCAATAAAATCTACCTGAAACCATCTCCATGACCTTTCTCTTCTAAATATGCTCCTGACATCTTGGAAGCCTTAACAGGCACGCACTAGAGTTTGAAAATGGCGGGGTTTTAAATAAAGTGGGGGGGGGCATTGAACACATGACTTTTTTTAAAACTTTACGATGTCCAGCTGTAAATTTTGTGACGAGTTGCCCTCTCTATTAAAACAGAGATAGACAACACATCTTCAAATAACACACGGAGAAAGATGAAATGCATATCTATCAAACGGTACCAAACTTGAAGTGTATTTGTGTCGAATGGATTTTTTAACAACACACGAAGTCCCAAATCAGCGACTGATTCCACGGACCCCAAAGTTGGCAATTTATCCACCAAAGAGCTCGTCTTTTGCTTCACTCGCTAGTTACAAAGCACTGCTTCGCTTATGTGATATTTAAGGATAGTTCTGCTATCATCTCCCAAAGTCCCCCAAAGACCTTAAAAGTCCCAGAGCGGACTAGATAACTTTCCTTTATTCAAGGGCTGAGTCCCCAGTATGCCCTGTGTAGTGTCGCCCACCCATTGATCCATCATATCCTATCCCATCATCTATGTCTCTAGTCTCTTATCCTAAACCATCATCTATCTATAGTCTGCTATCCTATCCCATCCTTTTATTACCCCGGCGGTCTGTTGTATCAGTCACTGGTTAGGTCAAAAAGGGGTCAACGCCATAGTTTAAGCACCGCCAAGCGACGAAGTGGACAATAAAAAAAGGGTCAGGAATGGGCACACCGGGTGATTTGTACCGCTACATAAAAAAGTCTCTAAGATCACTGGAGCTTATACAAAAGAACAAAGTAATGTAGATGGGTTCAAGCAGGTTTTTTATTGACTGATTGAGACTAAGGTTAAGCTACATGTCCTAGTGGGTGGGCAAGTCAGGGAGTGACTAATCTAGTGTAATGAGCTAAGGAAAAGCGAGGAGGAGAGCATACCGGTGTTGTCCAAAGTATCAGTAGCGGTAGGCGCTGTGAATGGGTCAAGCGATAGTGCACTTTATCGGTACAATGGCTAGGGAATCTACTATGGGCAAGATGAGTGCACCTAAAAAAAAAAATTCAAGGGTTTCCCAATGTTTTTTACATTTGAAAATTTTAAAAGAGCCTTTTTGGGCGACATGAGGCAGTGGTGGAGTCTGCATTAGCATCGTCGTCGTCTCTATCGTCGTTGTCATCGTTGTAGTCGATCTAATGTCAAAAAAAGGAGGCACGATGCAAAAGGCAAAAAGTTAGTGATGGTGACCAAAAGATGAACGTGACATGGGAAGGGGGGGGTTACCGTTCTTTCGTTTGTTTACTCGTCCGTCCGTTCGTTCGTTCGTTTGTCGTTGTGGAGTAAAGAGAATGACAATGGAGAGGCAAAAAAGTGATGACGAGAGGAAGAAGGGGCAAAATAAAAATTGTGGAAAAAGTTGAGACTTTTAGCATTTTCTAAACGCCGCCATTTTCCCCTCTCTTTTCACCAAATTCCTATTGTCCCTGCCTCCTTGAGGGGTATCCTATATCACACCTTTTCAGGCACCGAGCTTGTTGTCAAAGGTTATTGTTTTATTGGTATTTTCAAAGTATTCGACAAGAGCTACATTAATCAATCAGTTCAAGCTATAAAGACTACACTAAGACGATCACTCTATCCATACTAGTCCAAGCGCCGTTTCTCGAATGTGATCCAGATCCTCCATGACCAATTGCCCGCCCATTCGTGGAGGCAGGTGTACCTTCAGATCGCCAGGCAAAGAGTCATAAGAAGCAAGGTCCAGATATATCAGTTTGGTGAGAGTTTCGATGACGGGCCCATCCGTATGTGAGATGTCGTCGTCATATCGCCAGAATTTGAATGTTTTGTCGACATAGATGTAGTGGAGGTTGGGAAAGTACATGTCCAAAGATTGCGTAATTATGCTAGAAACCCGTAGAGTAAGCTTTTCAACCCGATGGAATGCCTTGGTGAATGGAGGTAGGTCCCCGTTTTCTATAAGACTGAGGCGCTGCAGGTGGACCAAGTCGGTGGCTAGGCTGGCCAGGAAGGCGGGGTCGATTTTCATATATTTTAAGGAGAGAGCGCGGATAAAAGGGTGTGCTTTGACAAAGAGTACCACATACTTGTTGTCAAAGATTCCATACTTTTCACCTGTTGCAATATGAAGGTCGGTCAAAACTGGGAAGAGTGTCCGTGAAGGCTGAGTCCAACAGTACCGGAAAAAGTCACCTGTCTTGCATTTTATGTCCAAGTGAGTCAGAGTGGGTATGCCGCCAAAAAATGTATCCTTGGTAGAATCAACCTTCACACGGAGAGAGCGCAACTTGAGTTTTTCCAGTTGACAGTGCTGTAGGGATGCTAGTAGTCGCTTTAGATTGAAGATGCCGGCCATGCTGAATTCGCGCAGGTTGGCGCAGTGTCGAAGAGGGTCAAAAAAGCAATCAGAGTCAATAAAGTAGGAGGTGCAAGAGAGACATTTTAGCTGAGGGCAGTTTAGCGCGATTCGTTCCATATCCTTGTCCTTCAGTCTTTCGATTCCAATGACGAGCTCCTCCACCAAGGGTACATTGTTGATTACCGAGTGCAAATCTTGTAAAAAAGTCATGTGTGAAATGTCCAATTTGCGTACATTATGGCCAAGAGGAGTAGAATGGAGACAATGTTTATCAGTCTGGCGAAAGGATTGTTTTAGACGAAAACAGATGGTGTCTTTACGTAAGGTGCCACTAGCCACCAGCTGCGGTTCGCGCCATAAGAGTGGGTTCGCCGTTGCATAAAAGCTCTTTTTAACGAGTGCGCATTGGTAAAGGTCGCCTTGCTGATATACGTTGTTCAGTACCAAAGAGAGCACTTCATTAGGAGCATCACCGAGGTTAGACATGGAGAAGATGAAGTAGAAGAAGAGAGTTGGAGTCGAAAACTGAAACAGCTCCTGAAAATGTCCCTTTTGAGTCTGGGAGCCCGATATTCCAACTCCGATTCGAGCTGCATAAGAATGGCTTTTTCGTCAATTCCCCCAAGTTTCTTTATCATTTTTTGGTCTTTGCATTAACATTAGCACCATCCCATCTACGACTCAACTTTCATACAAGGTCCGTGGACGACGATTGCAAGGCAACTCTCTCCTTCTCACCACTTTGTCCATCTCTACCATGACTAACATTAGCCTTTTGCTCCTTTTTTTCTTAAGAGATCGAATGGGATGGCAATGGATATCGGCTCTCAGGCACCAGTACATGAATGGGGCTCAAGTGATTACGAAAAACATGGGGTATTGTCTAGCCATTGTACTTTCAAACATCACTACTCCCCTTTGCCCACTACTGCTGGCACTGTTGGCACCGCTGATCAGCTCTCCTTCTGTAGCTTATTACACCAGATTAGCCATTCCCTAAAAGTCCTACGTATAGTTTAACGATAGCCCCATGCAGTCAATAAAATCTACCTGAAACCATCATGACTTTTCTCTTTTGCATGCACACGGGAGTTTGGAAATGACAAGATTTGAAAAAAAGTGGCAGGCGGCCCTTTGAACACATTTGATGTTTTTTAGAAACTTTACGATTTCGAGTTGTGCATTTTGTGACGAGTTGCCCTATCTCTCGAAACCAAGATGAACAACTCGTTTTCAAACTTCACCTGGAACAAGATGAAATGCATATCTACAAAACGATACCAAACTTGAAGTATGTTTGTGTCGTATAGGTCTTTGACTACTACACAACAAAACAGCGACTAATCTCACTGACCCCACAAATTTGCAATCCATCCACCAAAACCTACGTATTTGGTATCATTCGCTAGGTGCAAAGCACTGCTCTGCCTATGTAAAGTTTGAAACAAGTTTTGTTACCAGCTCCCAAAGTCCTCAAAGTCATCAAAAGACAGAGAGCGGACTTGATAATTGTCATTTATTCAAGGGTTGAGTCCCCACAGGCATAGTGTCGCCCATCCGTTGATCCATCATATCCTATCCTATCCCATCCTTTTATTACCCTGACGGTTTGTCGTATCAGGCTCTAGTTAGGCCACAAAGGGGTCCGCATCATAGTTTAAGCACCGCCAAGAAAAAAAGGGTCGGGCTTGGCACACCGGGTAATCTGTACCGCTACATATAAGAGCCTCTATGATCACTGGAGCTTATGCAAAAGAACAAAGCCATGGAGATGAGTTCAACTAGGTTTTTTATTGACTGAATGAGATTATCCTTAAGCTACATGTCGTAGTGGGTGGGCATGTCATGGAGTGACTAATCTAGTGGAATGAGCCAAGGAAAAGGGAGGGGGAGAGCAGACCGGTGTTATCCAAAGTATCAGTAGTGGTAGGCGCTGGGACTGGGTCAAGGCATAGTGACCTTGGCTAGGGAATCTACTATGGACAAGATGAGTGCACCTAAAAAAAAAAATTCAAGGGTTTCCCCATGTTTTTTACATTTGAAAATTTTAAAAGAGCCTTTTTGGGCGACATGAGGCAGTGGTGGAGTCGGCATTAGCATCGTCGTTGTCTCTATTGTTGTCGTCATCTTCGTAGTCAATCTAGTGTCGAAAAAAGGAGGAACGATGCAAAAGATAAAAAGTTAGTAATGGTAAGCAAAAGATGAACATGACGTGAGAAGGGGAGAATTACCGTTCGGTCGTTCGTTTGCTCGTTCGTTCGTTCGTCGTCGTGGAGTGAAGGTAATGACAATGGGGAGGCAAAAAAGTGATGACGAGGGAAGAAGGAGCAAAAATAAAAATTTGTGGGAAAAGTGGAGACTTATAACATTTTTCAAACGCCGCCATTTTCCCCTCTCGTCACAAAATTCTTATTGTCCCTCCTTGAGGCGCATCCTACATTACATCTTTTCAGGCACCGAGCTTGTTGTCATAGATCATTGCTTTATTGGTATATTTAAGGTATTCAACAAGAGCTAAAGTAATCAATCAGTTCAAGCTATAAAGACCACAACGGGTGATCTATCCATACTAGTCCAAGCGCCGTATTCCGAATGTGATCCAGATCCTTCTTGGTCAATCGTCCCCCCATTCGTCGTGGCAGGTGTCCCTTTAGATCTTGAGGCACAGAGTCATAAGAAGTAAAAGAAGCAGAGGGCAGATATGTCAGCTTGGTGAGAGATTCGATGGTGGGCCCATCCATTCGTGAGATGTCGTCGGCATGTTGCAAGGCACTAAGGGTTTTGTCGACATAGATGTATTGCAGGTTGGGAAAGTACATCGCCATATCTTGCGCCATCATGCCGCTACCCCGTAGAGTAAGCTTTTCAACCCGATGGAATGACTTGGTGAACGGAGGTAGGAGCTGGTTTTTTATAAGACTGAGGCGCTGCAGGTGGATCAAGTCGGTGGCGAGGCTGGTCATAACGGCTTGGCTGATTTTCACGTTTCCTAAGGAGAGGGTGCGGATAAGAGGGTGTGATTTAAAAAAGGGCACCATAGCGTCGTTGTCATCGATTTCATACGTTCCAGAAGTCCCTCTCCTTGCGATACGTAAATCGGTCAAAACAGGGAAGAGCGTCCGTGAAGGCAGAGTTTGGCAGTACTGGAAAAAGTCCCTTACCGGGCATTCCAATTCCAAGTGAGTCAGGGTCGGTATGCCGCCAAAAAATGTAGCATTGTTATAAACACCGCCAAAACCTAAAACGCGCAACTTGAGTTTTTCCAGTAGACAGTGCTGAAGTGACGGTAGTAGTGGCTCCGGATTATCGATGACGAGGACGTCGAGTTCACATAGGTTGGTGAAGTGCTTTAGAGGCTCGAAATAGCGATCACGGGGTTTATAGTAAAAGTTAAAAGAGAGGCATTTAAGCTGGCGGCAGTTTAGCGCAATTTGTTCGATATCCTTGTCTTGCAGTTGTTTGATATCAATGACGAGCTCCTTCACCAAGGGTACATTGTTGATTACCGTGTGCAAATCGTGTAAACAGTTGCCGTATGAAACATTCAGTTTGCGTACATGATGGCCAAGAGGTGTAGAATGGAGACAATGTTTATCAGCCTGGCGAAGGGATTGTTGTAGACGAAAACAGATGGTGTCTTTACGTTCGGTGACTTTACGTTTAGTGCCGCTAGCCACCAGCTGCGGTTCGCGCCATAAGAGTGGATTCGCCGTTGCATAAAAGCTCTTGTTAACGAGTGCGCATTGGTAAAGGTCGCTTTGCTGATATACGTTGTTTAGTACCAAAGAGAGCACTTCGATAGGAGCATCACCGAGTCTAGACATGGAGAAGATGAAGTAGAAGAAGAGAGTTGGAGTCGAAAAGCTGAAACACCCCCTGAAAATGCCCCTTTAAATCTAAAAGCCCGATATTATAACTCCGAATCGAGGTGCATAAAAACCGCTTTTTCCGTCAAATGCAGGGTGTTACGGCCTACCGCTCATTTCGACGTAGTGCCGGTCATTCATTATCTGTCTTAGTTTTTTAAACCCCGACTAATAAAGAAGCGACACATTACAAAAAAAAAAAAATGCAGGGTGACTCTCTCCTTCTCACCATTTTTGTCCGTCTCTACCATGACTAACTTTAGCCTTTTGCATCATTGCTTCTTTAAAGATCGAATTGGATGGCAACGGATACAGTATTACCTCTCTGGCACCAGGGCTGGATTGACTTGGAATAGGGATAGAGCTTAAGTAATTGTGACAAGCAAGGGGAAACTCTCGCTAACTTTTTTTAGGTGCACTCCCATTCCACTGTAGATTGTTTAGTCATTATACTTTCAAACATCACTACTATCTGCTTCCTTTTGCCCACTACCACTGACACTTTTGGTACCGCTGGTTAGCTCTTCCCTCCTTCGTTCCCCCGCTCATTACACCAGATTAGTCATTCCATAAAAGTCCTATGTATAGTTTAACCATAGTCTCATGCCGTCAATAAAACCTACTGAAACCATCTCCAAGGCTTTACTTTTTTGATTATGCTCCAGTCATCTTGGAAGCCCTTACATGCACGCACACGGGAGGTTGAAATGGCGGGGTTTGGAAGAAAGTGGGCGATCGGGTCTTTGAACACATTTGACCTTTTTTAGAAACTTTACGATTTCGATTTGTAAATTTTGTGACGAGTTGCCTTATCTCTCTCGAAACTCTCGAAACAGAGATGGATAACCCATCTTCAAATTCGGCATGCAACAAGATGGAATGAGTGTCCAGCAAAAGATTCCAAACTTGAAGTGTGTTTGTGTCGTATAGGTTTTTGAACACTACATCAAGCCACAAACCAGTGACTGATTTCACGGTCGGCAATCCATTTACCAAGACGCTACGTTTTTGGTATCATTCGCCAAATACTAAGCACTGCTTTGCTCATGTAAGCTTTGATGTAAGTTTTGTTATCATCTTCCAAAGTCGCCAAAAGTCCTTGAAAGTCCCTGAGCGGACTTGATCACTTTCATTTATTCAAGGGTTGAGTTTGTATGCCCTGTCCACCCATTGATGCATCATATCCTATCCCATCACCTTGTTTCTAGTCTCTTATCCCAAACCATTACCTATCTTTAGTCTCCTATCCTATCACATCCTTTTAGTACCCTAGCGGTCTGTCGTATCAGTCACTAGTTGGGCTAAAAAGGAGTCGACACCATGATTTAAACACCGCCAAGCGACGAAATGGACAATAAAAAAAGGGTCAGGACTTGGCGCACCAGGTGATTTGTACCGCTACATATAAAAGTGTCTAAGATCACTGGAGCTTATACAAAAGAGCAAAGTCATGGAGAAGGGTTCAAGCGGGTTTTTTATTGACTGATTGAGACAATGGTTAAGCTACATGTCCTAGTGGGTGGACTTGTCATGGAGTGACTAATCTAGTGTAATGAGCTAAGGAAAAGAGAGGAGGAGAGCAGCCAGGTGTTATCCAAAGTATCAGAGTGGTAGGCGCTGGGAATGGGTCAAGGGATAGTGTACTTTATCGGTACAATGGCTAGGGAATCTACTGTGGACAAGATGCGTGCACCTAAAAAAAAATTGCGAGGGTTTCCCCATGTTTCTTACAATTGAAAATTTTAAAAGAGCCTTTTCTAGCGACATGAGGCAGTGGTGGAGTCGGCATTAGCATCGTCGTCGTCTCTATCGTTGTCGTCATCGTTGTAGTCGATCTAATGTCAAAAGAAGGAGGAACGATGCAAAAGGCAAAAAGTTAGTAATGGAAAGCAAAAGATGAACATGACGTGAGAAGGGGAGAATTACCATTCGTTCGTTCGTTTGCTCGTTCGTCCGTTCGTTCGTTCGTTTGTCGTCGTGGAGTAAAGAGAATGACAATGGGGAGGCAAAAAAGTGATAACGAGAGGAAGAAGGGGCAAAAATAAAAATTGTGGAAAAAGTGGAGACTTCAAGCATTTTTCAAACGCCGCCATTTTCCCCTCTCTTTTCACAATCCCTGCCTCCTTAAGGGGTATCCTATATCACACCTTTTCAGGCACCGAGCTTGTTTTCAAAGGCTATTGTTTTATTGGTATTTTTAAAGTATTCGACAAGAGCTACATTAATCAATCAGTTCGAGCTATAAAGACTACACTAAGACGATTACTCTATCCATACTAGTCCAAGCGCCGTTTCTCGAATGTGATCCAGATCCTCCTTGACCAATTGCCCGCCCATTCGTCGAGGCAGGTGTACCTTCAGATTGCTAGGCACAGAGTCATAAGAAGCAAAGTCCAGATATATCAGTTTGGTGAGAGTTTCGATGACGGGCCCATCCGTATGAGAAATGTCGTCGTCATATCGCCAGAATTTGAGTGTTTTGTCGGCATGGATGTAGTGGAGGTTGGGAAAGTACATGTCCAAAGATTGCGTAATCATGCTAGAGCCCCGTAGAGTAAGCTTTTCAACCCGATGGAATGCCTTGGTGAACGGAGGTAGGTCCCCGTTTTTTATAAGACTGAGGCGCTGCAGGTGGATAAAGTCGGTGGCTAGGCTGGCCAGGAAGGCGGGGTCGATTTTCATGTATTTTAAGGAGAGAGCGCGGATAAAAGGGTGTGCTTTGACAAGGAGCACCGCATACTTGTTGTCAAAGATTCCATATTTTTCACCTGTTGTAATACGAAGGTCGGTCAAAACTGGGAAGAGTGTCAGTGAAGGCTGAGCCCAACAGTACCGGAAAAGGTCACCTGTCTTGCATTTTATGTCCAAGTGAGTCAGAGTGGGTATGCCGCCAAAAAATGTATCCTTGCTAAAATCATCCTCTGCACAGGGACAGTGCAACTTGAGTTTTTCCAGTTGACAGTGCTGTAGATATGCTAGTAGTTGCTTATAATTGAAGATGCCGACCATGCTGAATTCGCGCAGGTTGGCGCAGTGTCGAAGAGGGTGGAAAAGCCACTCAGAGCCAGTAAAGTAAGAGGTGGAGGTGCAAGAGAGACATTTTAGCTGAGGGCAGTTGAGCGCAATTCGTATCATATCCTGGTACTTCAGTCTTTGGACTCCAATGACGAGCTCCTCCACCAAGGGTACATTGTTGATTACCGAATGCAAATCTTGTAAAAAAGTCTTGTGTGAAATGTTCAGTTTGCGTACATTATGGCCAAGAGGAGTAGAATGGACACAATGTTCATCAGTCTGGCGAAAGGATTGTTTTAGACGAGAACAGATGGTGTCTCTACGTAAGGTGCCGCTAGCCACCAGCTGCGGCTCGCGCCATAAGAGTGGGTTCGCCGTTGCATAAAAGGTCTTGTTAACGAGTGCGCATTGATAAAGGTCGCTTTGCTGATCTAGATTGTTCAGTACCAAGAAGAGCACTATAATAGGAGCGTCATTGAGGCTAGACATGGAGAAGATGAAGTAGAAGAAGAGAGTTGGAGTCGAAAAGCTGAAACATCCCCTGAAAATGCCCTTTTAGATTCGCAAACCCGATATTCCAACTCCGATCCGAGCTGCATAAGAATGGCTTTTTCCATCAATTCCCTTTTCTTTGCTTCTTCATCACTTTTTTTGTCTTTGCATCAACATTAGAACCATACCATTTATGACTCGCCTTTCATACAAGGTCCGTGGTCGATGATCGCAGGGTAACTCTCTCACCACTTTGCCAAACTTTACCATGACGAACATTAGCCTTTTGCTCCTTTTTTTCTCAAGAGATCGAGCCCAATCGATGTTTTGGTGCCAGAGAGCCGATATCCATTGCCATCCCTTTCAAGTGATTACGAAAAACATGGGGATTTGCCTAGTCATTGTGCTTTTAGACATCACTACTCCCCTTTGTCCACTACCACTGACAATGATGCCAAAGCTGATCAGCTCTCCCCTCCGTAGCTCATTATACCAGATTAGACGTCCCATAAAATTCCTACGTATAGTTTAATCATAGTCTCACGCAGTCAATAAATTCTATCTGAAACCATCTCCATGACTTTTCTCTTTTGCATGCACACGGGAATTTGGAAATGGCGGGATTTGAAATAAAGTGGGCGGGCGGCCCTTTGAACGCATTTGACGTTTTTTAGAAACTTTACGATTTCGAGTTGGCGAATTTTGTGACGAGCTGCCCTGTCTCTCGAAATCAAGATGAACAACTCGTCTTCAAACTCCACATGGAACAAGATAAAAAGTAGATCTATCGAACGATACCAAACGTGAAGTGCATTTGTGTCGTATAGAGTTTGGAACTCTACACCAAGCCCCAAAACAGCGTCACTGTGTCTTCTGTGTTTACCAACCATTCGGTCATTTCTCCAGATCTCTAATCCCTACAATCAATACAGCAGGTCCAAAAAAGTCGGAACTTTAAATTAGGTCATGCATGAATGATTGAAGAAGTGTTTATTGGTAAGTATATGGTTAGATGTTTATTCTAAAAGAGATAAAAGCATCCAGTGGTTGTAAGGGGAAAAAAAGTGAAAGCTGGAGCAAAAAAGGGGAGTGTGGGTGTCATGGTCCATTTTTGTGGTCAGGTACAGGAGGTTCATCACATTGTGGATCTATGCTGTGCGGTTAGACCGAGATAGTCTAACACTCGTTTAGTAAATTAGTCTACGTGTAATATGAGTGTGCTCTTATTACGCAAGAAACATGCATTTGGATGTCGAATGGTTTCATGAACGCTACAATAAGTTTTGAAAAAGCGACCGATTGGAGTGGTACGTACGAAAAAAGTGAACTCAACCAAGAAAACCAGCCGTTCTTGATATCTTGCAATACATACAAAGCACGTCCATATCCTTGTTAAATTTGAACGCAGGTTGTCTATCTCAGTTTTGAAAAATAAGTTATTCTTTACAAAAAAGAAAAGTGTTGAGCCATCCCTCTGGAAAACGTTGTGTCTCTTTTTTCTCCCGAAATGAATGGACAACCTGCGTTCAAATTTAACACGGACTTGGACGTGCTTTGTATGTATTGCATGGTACCGAAAACGTCTGGTTTCCTTGGATGAGTTCACTTTTTTCGTACGTACCACTCCAATCGGTCGCTTTTTCAAAACTTATTGTAGCGTTCATGGCCGCATACAATATGAAGGTGCTTGTTTATGGGCATCACTCGATAGATATGCATTGCATCGTGTTGTCTGTGAAATTTGACGGTAGGTTGTCCATCTCGCTTCTAAGAAATAAGAAACTCTTTACAAAAAATTGAGGTTCAAAACCGATCAGTTTCAAAACCGATCAGTTTTCAACAAGATCAAATTTTCGAACCTTTCAAACCCCGCCATTTGGACAAAGTCTCCCTTTTTTGGTCAGGGCTTGGCGCACCGTGTGATTTGTACCGTTACATATAAGAGTCTCTAAGACCACTGGAGCTTATGCAAAAGAACAAAGTCATGGAGAAGGGTTCAAGCGGGTTTTTTATTGACTGATTGAGACTATGGTTAAGCTACATGTCCTAGTGGGTGGGTTTGTCATGGAGTGACTAATCTAGTGTAATGAGCTAAGGAAAAGAGAGGAGGAGAGCAGCCCGGTGTTATCCAAAGTATCAGTAGTGGTAGGGACTGGGAATGGATCATGGATAGTGCACTTTATCGGTACCATGGCTAGGGAATCTACTATGGTCAAGATGCGTGCACCTAAAAAAAAATTGCAAGGGTTTCCCCATGTTTTTTACAATTGAAAATTTTAAAAGGGCCTTTTTAAGCGACATGAGGCAGTGGTGGAGTCGGCATTAGCATCGTTGTCGTCTCTATCGTCGTCGTCATCGTTGTAGTCGATCTAATGTTAAAAGAAGGAGGAACGATGCAAAAGGCAAAAAGTTAGTGATGGTAAGCAAAAGATGAACATGACGTGAGAAGGGGAGAATTACCGTTCGTTCGTTCGTTTGTCGTCGTGGAGTAAAGAGAATGACAATGGGGAGGCAAAAAAGTGATAACGAGAGGAAGAAGGGGCAAAAATAAAAATTGTGGAAAAAGTGGAGACTTGAAGCATTTTTCAAACGCCGCCATTTCCCCCTCTCTTTTCACAATCCCTGGCTCCTTAAGGGGTATCCTATATCACATCTTTTCAGGCACCGAGCTTGTTGTCAAAGGCTATTGTTTTATTGGTATTATCAAGATATTCGACAGGAGCTACAGTAATCAATCAGTTCAAGCTATAAAGACTACACTAATATCATTATTCTATCCATACTAGACCAAGCGCCGTATCCCGAATGTGATGGAGATCCTCCTCGGCCAATTGTCCGCCCATTCGTCGGGGCAGGTGTACCTTCAGATCGCCGGGCAGAGAGTCATAGGAAGTAAAGGGCAGATATGTCAGTTTGGTGCGAGAGTCGAAGTGGACCCCAAGATAACGTCGGAGGGTACTGGTTTCTTTGGCGACATGGATGTAGTGGAGCTTCGGAAAGTACATCGCCATATGTTCGTCATTCATCTGACAACCCTCTAGAGTAAACTTTTCAACCCGATGGAATGTGTTGGTGAATGCAGGCAGGCCATTATTGTTGATCAGTGTTAGGCGCTGCAGGTGGACCAAATCGGTGGCGAGGCTGGTCATGATGTCAGTGCGGATTTTCATGTTTGTAATGGAGAGGGTGCGGATAAGAGGGTGTGCTTTGAAAAAGAGCACCAAATTGTTGTCAATATTTTCAGTCGTAGCAAAGCGAAGATTGGTCAAAACAGGGAAGAGTGTCCATGAGGGCAGAGTTTGACAGTACCGGAAGAAGCCCCCCGTCTTGTGTTCCATGTCCAAATGAGTCAGAGTGGGTATGCCGCCAAAAAATGTATCCTTGGTATAATCACCGCAATTTTCGAATGACTCCAACGTAAGTTTTTCCAGAAGACAGTGCTGTAGTGGTGTTAATTGGGGGTCCGCACCCCTGACCATAGAGATGCTGAGTTCGCGTAGGTTGATGCAGTGCCGCAGAGAGTCGATATAGCAATCAACGAGGTCAGGGAAATAGCCTAAAGTGAGACATTTCAGATGAGGGCAGTTTAGCGCAATCCATTCGATATCCTTTTCCGGCAGGTCTTGGATTTCAATGACGAGCTCCTCCACCAAGGGTACATGGTTGATTACCGCACGCCAATCTTGTAAACTATTGAGCATTGTGGCGTACAGTTTGCGTACATTATGGCCAAGAGGAGTAGAATGGAGACACTGATCATGAGGCAGTCGGAAGGATTGTTTTAGGCGAAATAAGATGGTGTCTTCTAGTACGCAGACATCGGTCACCTCTTGTGGTTGGCGCCATAAGAGTGGGTTCGCCGTTGCATAAAAGCTTTTGTTAACGAGTGCGCATTGGTAAAGGTCGCCTTGCTGATCTACTTTGTTCAGTACCAAAGAGAGCACTTCATTAGGAGCATCACCGAGGCTAGACATTGGGAAGATGAAGTAGAAGAAGAGAGTTGGAGTCGAAAAACTGAAACACCCCCTGAAAATGCCCCTTTAAATCTAAAAGCCCGATATTCCAACTCCGATCCGAGCTGCATAAGAATGGCTTTTTCGCTTAATTCCCTTTGCCTTGCTTCTTCATCACGTTTTTTTGTCTTTGCATCAACATTAGAACCATCCCATCTACGACTCGCTTTTTATACAAGGTCCGTGGACGATGATCGGAGAGTAACTCTCTCACCACTTTGTCCGTCTCTACCATGACTAACATTGGCCTTTTGCTCCTTCTTTTTTTCTCAAGAGATCGACTGGGATGCAACAGATATCAGCTCTCTGGCGCCAGAACATTGAATCGGATCAGCGATTGGGCTCAAATGATTACCAACAACATGGGGAATCCTCGCAATTTTTTTTTCAAATGCACCCCATTGTAGGTTGTCTAGTCATTGTACTTTCAAACATCACTACTCCCCTTGCTTCATTCCACCAGATTCGCCATTAAAAGTCATACGTATAGTTTAACCATAGTCTCATGCAGTCAATAAAATCAACTTCAAACCATCTCCATGGCTTTTTTCTATAGCATGCACACGGACCGTTTGGGAAATGGCGGGATTTGAAATAAAGTGGGCGGGCGGGCATTTGACTTTTTTTTTTT
>LT551899.1:134052-154570 GCA_900079185.1 Absidia glauca
GACGATAAGGACTGATATGGCGGAGGACTCTCTGCGACTTGAGTCCCGGGCATAGCTGGGACTCAATTCGAAATGAAGATAAAACCGCCCCGCCAGGCACAGGAATGGTCTTACTTTTCTCATCGGGAATCGACCGGCAAGGCCCTCTCTTCTCCTGGTATCAGGTCCAACAAAAACACGCATATCAATTGCGGCTCATAAACGGCGCATATCTCACCAACCTTCCAAGAGAATTAGTGCAATCAATGGCAGGCTTCCCCACATAGGGTCGATTCTTTTATCTTGCACGTACCGCCCTTAACCCACCTACCAGCCTCTGCAAGAAGTTGTGCCCGGCGATCGGCGAATGACATGACCGACTGGCGGCAAAAGAACTCAGTCATGGCGATCCTACCGTCGCTGAAAATGCATTTGTACAGGTGATCATGATGTTCAGGATGACTTTTATACAAGACTCGGTGCTCGTGATGGAACTCCACCCCTGCTATCCCATTTGGCAACATTCAATCTTCTCTGATCCAGCCTATTTGTCATTCAAAAGTCAAGTCCACATCATATCATGAGAATGTAGTAGCATGCTCGCTCTGATATGTTAGGGATATGCTGCAAATTGAAGCTCAGGAACACGATCCTGCCCACACACTCCTCCATCAATGGGTGCCTATGCACTGTATATTTCAAACCCCGATTGGCTATAAGATTGTTTTTCTGCCCGTCCTGTTATTTTGCTCCCTCTTCCCTTCGTCATTACTTTTTTGCCTCCCCATTGTCATTCTCTTTACTCCACGACGACAAACGAACGAACGAACGGATGAACGAGCAAACGAACGAATGGACGGTAACTCTCGTCTTCTCATGTCATTTTCATCTTTTGCTTACCATTACTAACTTGATGCCTTTTGCATCGTTCCTCTTTCTTTTGACACTAGATCGGCTACGGCGATGACGACGGCAATAGGGACGACGACGATGCTTATGACGACTCCACCACTGCTTCATGTCGCCCAAAAAGGCTCTTTTCAAAACTTTCAAAAGTAAAAAACAGGGAGAAACCCTCGCAATTTTTTTTAGGGACACTCCCATTCCATTGTAGAATCTCGTAGTCCAAGTTACTAATAAAAGTATACCAATGCTTTGCCCATACCCTTCCGCTACTATCTTTGATACTTTTACACAGCTTGACCGTCTTTGTCCACCTCCATTTGCTTGATTTTTACATCAGTTTAGTCATTCCCATTACAATAGCTTGTTGCCATTAGACATTAGCTTCACTACGACCCCGAACATAGCCTGTAGCATAGCCCTTTAATTTTATCTCGTCAATAAAGCCTACCTGAATCATCCTACGAAAGACGATTCTCAAATCCATAATCATGACAATAACATGTACATTATAAAGACCAAACTACAGATGAGTAACTCATCATTGACAACTCCTAAAACACCACTGGTTTACTAGCTGTAGTGAATCTAATGACATGTACATGATCGTAAGGTCTATCTTCGCATACATTCAAAGTTTTATTGGTACAATAGGATTAATGGGCTATAATACAGACTATGTTTGAGGCAGGAGTTAAGCTAATGTGTAAATGGCGACGGGTTGTAATGAGAATGGCTAAGCTACTGTAAAAATCAAGCAAATGGAGGCGGACAAGACGGCCAAGCTGTGTAAAAGTATCAAAGATAGTAGTGGAAATGTATGGGCAAAGCATTGGTACACTTTTATTAGCAACTTGGACTACGAGATTCTACAATGGAATGGGAGTGTCCCTAAAAAAAAATTGCGAGGGTTTCCCCCTGTTTTTTACTTTTAAAAATTTTAAAAAGAGCCTTTTTGGGCGACATAGAGCAGTGGTGGAGTCTTCATAAGCATCGTCGTCGTCCCTATTGCCGTCGTCATCGCCGTAGCCGATCTAGTGTCAAAATAAAGAGGAACGATGCAAAAGGCATAAAGTTAGTAATGGTAAGCAAAAGATGAAAATGACGTGAGAAGAGGAGAGTTACCGTCCATTCGTTCGTTTGCTCGTTCGTTCGTTCGCTTGACGTCGTGGAGTAAAGAGAATGACAATGGAGGCAAAAAAGTAATGACGAGGGGAAGAAGGAGCAAAATAACAGGACGGGCAGAAAAATAATCTTATAGCCAATCGGGGTTTGAAATCTGCAGTGCATAGACAATCTACAATGGAGTGCACCTAATAAAAATTCGCGAGGGTTTCCCCATGTCTTTTGTAATTGCTTGAGCCCAATCCCTAATAAAAGTTCATCGAGCCCTGGAGCCAGAGAGCCGATATCTGTTGCCATCCTATTCGATCCCTTGAGAAAAAAAAGGAGCAAAAGGCTAATGTTAGTCATAGTAGAGATGGACAAAGTGGTGAGAGAGTTACTCTGCCATCGTCGTCCACGGACGTTGTATGAAGAGCGAGTCGTAGATGGGATGGTGCTAATGTTGATGCAAAGACAAAAAAAGAATGAAGAAGCAAAGAAAAGGGAATTGATGGAAAAAGCGATTCTTATGCAGCTCGGATCGGAGTTGGAATATCGGGCTTGCAAATCTAAAAGGGCATTTTCAGGGGATGTTTCAGTTTTTCGACTCCACCTCTCTTCTTCATCTTCTTCAATGAGCCTCGGTGATGCTCCTAATGAAGTGCTCTCTTTGGTACTGAACAACGTAGATCAGCAAAGGGACCTTTACCAATGTGCACTCGTTAACAAAAACTTTTATGCAACGGCGAACCCACTCTTATGGCACGAACCGCAGCAGGCGACCGGCGTCGACGTACACGAAGAAACCATCTTATTTCGTCTAGAACAATCCTTTCGACTGCCTCATGATCAGTGTCTCCATTCTACTCCTCTTGGCCATAATGTACGCAAACTGGACGCCTCAAAATTTAATGATTTACAGGATCTGCGTGCGGTAATCAACAATGTACCCTTGTTGGAGGAGCTCTTCATTGGAATGTTGTGGGAGCTCTTTTTTAGAATTGACAAACTTAATGACAAGGATATGGAACAGATTGCGCTAAAATGTCCTCAGCTAAAATGCCTGTCTCTCAACTTAATCTTTGACGCCTCTGATCGCTTTTTCGACCCTTTTCGGCATTGCACCAACTTGCGCGAACTCAGCATCCTCAGGATCGTTGATGGAAGGAACCTGCAATTAACACCACTACAGCACTGTCCACTGAAAAAACTTACCTTGGGTTCTTGTTATACTGACGGTGAATATACGAAGGATACATTTTTTGGCGGCATACCCACTCTGACTCACTTGGACATGAAATACAAGACGGGCGGCTTTTTCCGGTACTGTCAAACTCTTCCCTCACGGACACTCTTCCCTGTTTTAACCGATCTCCGTTTTGCTACGAAGGAAAATATTGACAACAATTTGGTGCCCTTTTTCAAAGCACACCCTCTTATCCGCACCCTCTCCATTGCAAACATGAAAATCCGCCCTGCCCTCATGACCAGCCTCGCCACCGATTTGGTCCACCTGCAGCACCTATCTCTGATCAACGGTCATCGGCTACCTTCATTCACCAAGACATTCCATCGGGTGGAAAAGCTTACTTTACGGTGTCGTCATCTGAATATCGAAAATATGGCGATGTACTTTCCCAACCTCCACTACATCCATGTAGTCAAAGTCCCCGGTACCGGCCGACGTTATCTTGGGGTCAGCTCTCTCCAAAATTATCTTGGGGTCCACTTTGAAACACACACCAAACTGACATATCTGGATTTTATTTGTTATCACTCTGTGCCTAGCAATCTGAAGGTACACCTGCCACGGCGAATCGGGGGACACTTGCTCAACGAGGATCTGGACCACATTCGAGAAACGGCGCTTGGTTTAGTATGGATAGATCTTTGTGTTTCGTCTAGTCTTTATAGCTTGGGCTGATTGACTACTGTAGCTCTACTTAAATGCCTTGAATATAACAATAAAACAATGCCCTATTACAACAAGCTCGGTGGCTGAAAAGATGTGATGTAGGATGCACCTCAAAGAGGGGCAATAAGAAAGAATTTTGTGATGAGAGGGGAAATGGCGGCGTTTGAAAAATGCTATAAGTCTTCACTTTTTCCACAATTTTTTATTTTTGCTCCTTCTTCCCCTCGTCATCACTTTTTTGCCTCTCCATTGTCATTCTCTTTACTCCACGACGACAAACGAACAAACGAACGGACGAACGAGCAGACGAACGAACGAACGGTAACTCTCCCCTTCCCACGTCATGTTCATCTTTTGGTCACCATTACTAACTTTTTGCCTTTTGCATCGTTCCTCCTTCTTTTGACACCAGATCGGCTACGACGATGACGACGACGATAGAAACGACGACGATGCTAATGCCGACTCTACCACTGCCTCATGTCGCTCAAAAAGGCTCTTTTTAAAATTTTCAAATGTAAAAAACATGGGGAAACCCTTGAATTTTTTTTAGGTGCACTCATCTTGTCCATAGTAGATCCCCTAGCCATTATACCGATAAATTGCACCGTCCCTTGCTCCATTCCCAGCGCCTACCACTACTGATACTTTGGATCACACCGGTCTGCTCTCCTTTTCCCTTTTCCTTGGCCCATTACACTAGATTAGTCACTCCATGGCAAGCCCACCCACTAGGACAAATAGCTTAAGCATAGTCTCATTAGGTCAATAAAAACCCTGCTTGAACCCATCTCCATGATTTTGTTCTTTTGCATAAGCTCCAGTGATCTTATAGACTCTTATCTGTAGCGGTACTAATCACCCGGTGCGCCAAGCCCCAAAAGTGAGACTTTTTTCAAATGGCGGGGTTTGAAAGGTTTGAAAATTTAAGCATGTTGAAAACTGATCGGTTTTGAACCCCCGTTTTTTTGTAAAGAGTTGCATATTTCTCAAAATTGAGATGGACAACCCACCCTCAAATTTCACAGGCCACACGAGGCAATGCATATCCATCGATTGATACTCAGAAACAGGCACTTTTATGTTGTGTGCGGCCATGAACGCTACGAGAAGCCATAAAAAGCGAGTCACTGGAGTGGTATGTATCAAAAATGGCAAGTCATCCAAGGTAGTCAGGCTTTTTAGGTATCCGTCGATAGATCAAAAGGACCTCTTAGTCCATGTTAAATTTGAAGGTGGGTTGTCCATCCCGTTCACAAGAAAATGAAAATTTGAGCTTGTTGAAAACTGATCGGTTTTGAACCCCCTTTTTTTCAAAAAGAGTTGCTTATTTCTCACAAGCAAAATGGACATCCTGCCGTCAAATTTCACAGGCAACACGATACAATGCATATATCTGTCGACTGATATCCAGAAACAAGCACTTTTATATTGTATGCGGCCATGAACCCTACAATACATTTTAAAAAAGCGACTGATTGGAGTGGTACGTACCAAAAAAAAAGTGAACTAATGAAAGGAAACCAGGCATTCTAGATATCATGCAGTAGATACAAAGCACGTCCAAGTCCTTGTCAAATCTGAACGCAGGTTGTCCATTCAGTTCGGCAGAAAAAAGAGACACAAAAAGTTTTCCAAAGGGATGGCTCAACCCCTTTTTTTGTAGAGAATGACTTATTTCTCAGAACTAAGATAGACAACTTGCATTCAAATTTAATAAAAATATGGATGTACTTTGTATCTATTGCATGAAACCAAGAAACATGCATTTGGATGTCGAATGGGTTCATGAACGCCACAATAAGTCTTGAAAAAGCGACCGATTGGGGTGGTATGTATCAAAAACGGCAAGTCATCCAAGGAAATTACGTTTTCTTAGTATCAGTTGATAGATGAAAAGCACCTCTGAGTCCACGCCAAATTTGATGGTGGGTTGTCCATCCCGTACAAGAAAAATGATATATAAAAAAGTGAGACTTTCTTCAATGGCGGGGGTTGAAAGTGAAAATTTGAGCTTGTTGAGAACTGATCGGTTTTGAACCCCCTTTTTTTAAGAGTTGTTTATTTCTCAGAACCGAAATAGACAACCAACCTTCAAATTTCATAGGCAACACAATGTAATGCATATATATCGACTGAAACCCAGAAACAAGCACGTTTATATTGTATGCGGCCGTGAACGCTACGAGAAGCCATAAAAAGCGAGTGATTGGAGTGGTATCAAAAATAGCAAGTCGTCCAAGCAAATTAGGCTTTCTTGGTATCAGTCGATAGATAAAACGCACCTATGAATCCATGTCAAAGTTGAAGATGGGTTGTCCATACAGTTCATAGAAAAATTCATGTCCAAGAAAAAAAAAAGTAGCTCTTTTTCATGAGCCCCTTCTTTTCCGTCAATGGCGGCTTTTGAAAAGTTGGGAGGTTGCCCTTGGTTTCTTTTCGACAGGAGGATGCTGGAGACACATATTCAGTATGAACATACTCTTCCGAAAGCAAAAAAGTAGCACGAACGTTTGGTTTGTGAACCAGATGCAAAGCCATAGTCACTGGGTTTAGTCTATCTCCTAGCAGAATAGACGTTTCGAGCCCACGTGGTCGTCGCTAGGGTCTGGTCGTTGCTATGGACTGACAGTTACTAAAAACGATTTACCTCTCGACACACATACACATCACATTGTAGACAAACAGTATAGTTATGGTATTTATTTCATTCACAAGAGACACTCGGGATTCTCTCGCGCGACGATATCAAACATTGGCATGGCTTGGGCAAAGCCGGCACGAGACGTACCCACGTCTTTGGCGGTGGCTCTTGCGATTTCATCGGGAATCACCTTCAAATCATGGACGCCATTCACGGAGGCGGCCTCGGCGAGCAATTGGGAATGGCACGAGCGTTCCATGGCAACGAACCACCAGAATGCCGCCTCGATGGTATCGCCTATGGTCAACAACCCATGGTTCTGGAGAATAATCGCCTTGTGGCGGGGGCCGAGGCATGTGACAAGGCGGTGGCTTTCGTCGGCATCAAACACCACACCGCCAAACTGGTCGTACACACTATGGTCATCGTAGAATGCACAGGCGTCTTGGGTGATCGGGAGTAATGGGCGCCCCAAAGACGAGAACGTTTTGCCATAGATCGAATGACTAACCGAAAAGATGTGAAAAAGAAAATGGATGAGACCTTGGAGGGGTTCTTTTATGCAGAAACTCACGTGTGGACGGCACAAACTGCGTCAGGTCGGGCTTGATGTACTGCCCCATGGATCATAAATGCTGCCTTGTTCACCAATCGGTTGCCTCGCACAATATTGCCTTCATGATCAAGGAGTACCAAGTCACTGGCCTTGATCGTTCCGAAATGTTGACCAAGGCGGTTCACCCTATATGCATGAATGAGTTCGGAGTTTGAATTGTTTAAGGGGGTGTCTTTGTATTGTAAGAGGGGGTACATACCAAAAGAGGTCAGGGTATTCAGGATCACGTACCGTTGCATGACCAGCGACGCCTTCGTCCTAAGTAACAGGTTGAGCTATTTCTGCATGGTTGGGGAAGCAAGTTGGACTTACCCAGCCATACTTGGCCAATAAACGGAAACCAATGGCCAAGCGTTGTTTCAAATGCACTCGTTGTTGGTGCACATCCTTGAAAGTTGGGGGCCGAGGAATGATGATTTCTTGTGTCTCAGCTTCCTGGGCTTCTTGTTCGGTCTCTGTACCAGAGAGTACGACTTTGCGGGCTGAGCGGGTGAATACCGCATAGTGTTGGACGTCATTTCTATACAGACAATCAGTATGCTTCCTTAAAGTGAGGGTTCATTATCCTTACTGTGACATGGTCATGTTTGAATTGAGAAAAAAAAGTTAAAAAAGACAAAAGGGCTACTGGTTCGGGCCTCCTTTTATAGGTGCAGAAGGTTAGTGTGAGAGCTGAACCTTAAATGGATGGCGTTGTCTCACTGGTTATGAAATTTGTTTCCCACTGCAAATGGTCTTTGTCATAGGGTGCGGAGTTTAAAGAATCTGAGAGGCAAAGAAGGATGATCCTCCCAAAAGGCAAAATGGTAGAGAGGTAATGTAAATATCAACTTTTTTGTTTTATTTGTGACGAATATGCCCCCCTTTAGATGACTAATGTAAAGCTATAAACTATTTATCTTTTATGATCATCATCGTCGTTTTTCTTGCTATTGTCCATCATATTGTCCACCGCCCGGCGTGCGCTGTCCCAAAGCAGATAAAAGGCATCTCCCCGCTGAGCACTAGCCAGGAACCTTGAGAAAAAGCCCACCTGGGTCCCATCTTTCCACGATTCAATGTAGCGTCGGCCTAATTCTTGGACAGGCGTAAATGTCCTTGTCATAAAATGGGACACTACCAAAAAGTGGGGTGAGCAATTACACACACATCCTGAATTTGTGGGAATTCAAACTCCGCTTACCATCTTCGCCTGTCCGACCCAATCGTTCACCCAGTTCCACAGTGTAATAATCAGGACTAGATCGATCTTCAATGAGTATCAGGTGATACTGTTTTTTTTTTCTTTTGTTGTTACCTGTTCTTCTTGGTGATGTCGGTTTCTATTTAAATAGAGAGAGAGACGCTTAGAGACAAAGCGAGAGAGAGAGATAAATGGGCTTACCTTTGATGTGTTCAGAGAAGCTTGCCCTTGTCCACGCCACCACCAGCCAATTCCCATAGAATGGATTCCAACTAGAGGAGAGATTCATTGCCTGTCGTTTCTTGGTTTTGCGTTCTTGGCTTTCACGGAAGAGACAGACCATGGCACATTGAGAATTCAGGGGATACGTGTGTTTAGTGTTGGAAGGTTCGCCACCGGTAGCCGCCTTGATATCGTGGATCAGATTCGATTCGGCCTGTTGCTGAGGTTCCTTGGTCCATAAGTAGCAGCTCTCTTCCCAAAGGTCCTTGCCTGTCTTCTTGTCCGTAGCCTGCCGTCGGAAGTTGACCAGGAAATGAGAAAGACCTTCTTGTTGTTGTTGCTGCTGTTGTTGGGATGTGTCGTGGCCATTGTGTGGGAGATTGCTGCTGGTATGGTTGCTGGTATGGTTGCTGTGGTCGTCTGATTCACACTCGGTCACATCAGGTGGTTCCTCGGACCACCAGGGCGAGAGGAGTTCCGAAGTGTCTTCTGGTGGCGCATGGTGAGGCACTGGCGGGAGTGAGGGTATAGGGTGATGGTTGCTGCTGTCAGTGTAATGTTGGAGATCTTTATATTGTTCTGCAAGGTCTAGGGTATCATCCGGGAAATCATGAGTTGCGGTTGTAGATTCTGGCTTTGAAGTGGTGTGTCCCTTTCTACGCCTTGGTGAATAGTCAGGGGGAGGTTGCTGCTCTTTGCTGTCTGTAGAGTCGTCCGTCTGTTGTGTACTTGGTGCAGTCTTCTCTGAATGCGTTGTCGTATTCGTATTCGTCATTGGTATAGCAATTCAAAGAAGAGCAGAATGGAAATAGAAGAAAACTATGGTGCCGCCCTTTTTCTACTTTATTTCTTAGCGGGGAAATTTTAGCCAATCAGGAGAGCACCGTGCTTTTCTATGTAATTTCACACTCCGCCGCTCGACCTCCTTGACAAATAACGCCTCCTCTTTAGTTTCGCCCCTCGTTTCACTCTTTCTCTACAATGTCATCAGAAAAAGTGAACCAAAAGGATAGGAACTTTCTGGCCGTTATCGGTGATGAAGTAAGTAGAATAGATACCCATATATGAACAGTACCTGATGCCCCTTCTCTTGTCCACGCTCTCTAGGATTCAGTCACTGGCTTACTTTTGGCAGGCATTGGTCATGTCAATCAACAACAGAAAAGAAACTTCCTTGTTGTAGATGCTAGTAGGTCATTCGAAGGAAGGGGCATCATCTTTTGACATTAAACATCTTGTATATAGAAACACCTTTAGTTACCATTGAAGAACAGTTTGTGGAGTTCACCAAACGAAAGGACGTTGCTATCATTTTGATCAACCAACACGTAAGTGCACTGTCTCTCTTTTTGGACGTATGGTCCTCATATTGCCTTTAGATTGCCGAAGATATTCGAGAACTGATTGACGGACACAACCAAGCATTCCCTACTGTCCTTGAAATACCCTCCAAAGATCATCCCTATGGTAAGTGATCAAGCCAAACATAAGATGCACACGCATTAATCCCCCTTTCGTCTTGATAGATCCTGAAAAGGACAGCGTCCTCAAGCGTGTACGAAGACTCTTTGGCGAATGAAATGGATTAGCTCTCTAGTTGTAGTCATAGCATGCCATTACTGTTGAAAATAAACCTATATATATAACACCAAGTCTGTCATAGTATGATTTGTAAAGATGTAGATAGAGATAGCGACAAGATCGATCAGTCTATGGCATGTCGTCCGCTATTGTATTGTGTGTACCCATCTTTTAGCTTGTGACGCTGTAGAATCCTTTTATGCTTTATTCTGTATTCTCATGGTGCCATATACTCTGGTTACTTGTGTTTGTTTTGTATGACAGAGGAAGATGGTGGCAGGTTTCCCCATGTCTTGCAAAAGACCCTTCAATGCCCTATCATTGATAGAGTACGAAAAAGTAAAATCCAAACTCCGAACCGTTCCTGAAAAAATGTTGTCCCAAAATTTTCTTACTTTTTTCATTTGACTTTTTATATACAAAAGAGGGAGCTATCAGACTGCAGCTCTTTCCGTGCCATGTTCTTGGAATAAGCGAACAGGCGAGATCATCAACTATTGTAGTCGACCCAGAGAGTCATCTACAGTACACTTCACTCATAGGAAAGTCTGCTAAGTGTCATCCACTAGCTTGACGAATTGGTCTAGTTTGAAAAACGTAGAACGGTTATGTACTGTATACAGATCCTGTAGAGTACGGTCACTAAAGAAAAAACCTTTGGGTCCTGAAAACGGTAGGCTTTTATAGTTTTTCAGAAGAAAAAAAATTTTTGAGCGGACTTTTTCGGCCTTAGACTCAGCATCGCTGGGGTTGAAACCAGTAGTGCTCAGCTGCCGGCTTTATTCTCCATTTAAACCACAATGACGGTTGGACGGATGGCAGTCGCTCGTGTACAGATACCTTTTATATCAAAAGCAAGAGAAATGCTCGAACTCTTCTTGTATCTGAGGAAGAGTAGGTTTTTTGAGCTCGGGTAACGTCATCTGTCACAAAAGGCGAGCCAATGCTCTGATTTGTGGACAGAGCTCATACTCTTTACTGCATCCATTATACGAGTGAATCTAGTTATTGTATGTGTGAGTCCCAAAAGTCTGGCAAGAAAAGGTCCCTTGGTCTTTTCCAAAAGAACAAAAAACATTTCAAACTCAGATTTGACAACAAAGCGTACCTTTTTCCATTAATCCTTCAATTTGCTTCTTCATCATGTTTTTTTCCAGCGAAACTGGCACCGCACCACAAACGACTCGCTCTCTATGAAACGACCTTGGACGACGAACGCAGGGTAGCTCTTTCCTTCTCACTATCTTGTCCATCTTTGTCTTGCCATGACTAACATTTGTCTTTTGCATCGATGCTTCTTTTTTTCTTAGCAGATCGAATGGGAGGGCAGCGGATATCGGCTCTCTGGCAGCAGGATTGGATCAACATTTGGTTAGATTAGGGAATGGGTCAAGGGATGACGAAAAAATGGGAAAACCCTCACAATTTATTTAGGTGCACTCCCATTCCATTGTAGAATCTGCAGCCATTCCACTTCTGAACATCATCCGTTTGCCTACTCTCCTTGGCTTACCGCCACTGACTCTTTTTGCGCCACCGGTCATCTATCCACTCCTTTATTCTCTTGGTCACGGCACTAGGTTAGTCATTCCAAGTCCTGTACTCTATATACAATCGCAGCCCCTATATAACTTTAGAATAGACCCATTCACTCAATAAAACGTACCTGAAACCATCTCCATGACTACAGTCTTGATTAACCAAACTTGAGCGAAGGAACCGGCTGCTGTTGCTCTGACTTGATCTGGATTTAGTATACACAGGGATTCCATTCTGTGGCAGGTGCATAGGGACAGGTGCATAGGAATAAACAAATCTCACTTTTCGACTTGACTATTTCGTCTTTCGAGCTCTATCCACATAAATATCATGTGGGACCTTATAGAAAACCAAAAAAGCTGGCGAAATTTTCAGATTCCGTTTTTTTGAAAAAAAAAAAAGCATGGATCATCCCCCATGAAAAGTGTCCGTTCTTGTTGGACATGGATTTTCTCGCTAAAGAGATAACAAACCACACCTCAAATTTTACATGAAGAAAAAAGTGCTTTTTATCTACCTAACGATGTCAAGGATGTCGGGTTTGGTGAATGTTTGGCCGATTTTGGTGTCTATTGGAACCAGTCGCTGTTGTGGGACCAAGTGTGGTGTTCAGAGAAGCATACAACACGGGTTTACTTCAATTTTTGTATCATTTGATAGATATACATTTCATCTCGTTCAATGTCAGATTTGACAATGGGTTACCCATCTCAATTTCGAGAGACAGGGAAACTTGTTACAAAAATTTACAGCTGGGAAATCGTAAAGTTTCTATAAAGTCAAATGTGTTCAAAAGTCCCGCCCGCCTTTTTTCAAACTCTTGTGTGCGTGAACCAAAACTTGGGACACCAGTCAGAGTTCCTTAGACTGGAACATGTTCAAAAGAGTATGGTCATGGAGATGGTTTCAAGTAGGTTTTATTGATTGCATGAGATTATATGGTCAAGCTATATGGTCATGTAAGAGCTAATCTAGTGGAATGAGCTACGGAATGAAGAAAGGGAGAGAGCTGGGCAGCGATGCTAAAAGCATCAATGGTAGTGTACACACAGATTGGGCTAAGGGATAGGCACTTCAAAAGTGCAATGGATAGGGAATCTATCTTGGATCGGAGAGTGCATCTTGACTAGTCTTGAAAAAAAAAATTCAAGGGTTTCCCCATGTTTTTGCATTAGAAAAATTTTAAAACGGCCTTAATGGGCGATATAAAGCAGTGGTCGAGTCGTCATTATCGTCGTCGGCATCGTTATCGTCGTCGTCATCGTCGTAGCGAATCTAATAACAAAAGAAAGATGAAAGATGTAAAAGGTAAGTGGTTAGTAATTGTGTCAGATGGACAAGATGTAGGGAAGAGAAGAATTACCGTTCGTTCGTTCGTCCGTCCGTTCGTCCGTTGTCGTTATCGTCGTGTTTATAGCTATCCTAATGCCAATGGAAAAAATAAAAGTGATGAAGAAGGAAAGAAGAAGCAAACAAAAAAAGAGCTGCGGGAAAATGTGATTCTCAAGTGATTTCAAACACCGCCATTTTTTGCTCGTTCGCACGAATGCAGATAACTTGCGTATGCATAATCTATGTGTGTATATCATGTGCATATGTGTATATGTTAGCATCGTATGTGGATATCGTTTGTTTATAGCATTTGTGGGTATCATATATGTATAGCATTTGTGTGTATCATGTGTGTGTGTGTGTGTACCTTATTTTACTTGTATGGCAGAGGGAAGGGCAGCATAAAAAAGTATAAACTCCGCTAGCGGAACACTTCTAAAAAGTTTGGAGGATTAGTGCATTCAGCAAGATGAGCAAAAGGGATTCTGTTTGCATATCTATCCTCCTTGCATGAAATTCGACAGAGTGTTTTATGCTGCATGGTGAGTTCAAGTTGTGATATAAAATAAGACGGTTGACGCCCACATTCGAAAATTTGTCATCTTTTGCCTCTTCTTCCCTCCTCACTTTTTACTCCATTTCCCCTTCTATATATTATGGCTGTCGACACTCGCTCGCTGCCTATGGAGCTGGCGGAAATGATCATAGTCTATGTTAATTCCAAACGAGAGCTGTTCCAATGTGCCTTAACCAGCAGACTCTTTTATGCAGCCAGTAATCCCAAGTTGTGGCGGCGCCCTTCGAACAGCGGTCAGTTAGGTATCGTGTCGGTCAATTATTTTTCGGCGCTTGCCAAACAGACTCGTAAATACAACATTGAAGCTACTCCTTTTGGCCATCACATTTGTCACCTGGATATCAACAATCCCGTCATGGAGGACATTGTCCGATTACTGGAACATGCACCTTTGCTTGAACGTTTGACGCTGCACAGCATCTATTTTTGTGACAAGGATTTGGAACGGATTACTGACCTCTGTCCACAGCTTAAAGCTCTCGAATTGTCTAAATGTCACCTAGGGATCGAGCATCAAACTGCGCCTTTGGTGGTGAAGGGAAACCTTTTACAGCTCATCAAGCTTGATCAATGTGGGGGAAACCTCTGGCCATGCTTTATGCAAATCAGCACGTTGCTTTCTCTCGTTGTGATCGAAAAGTCGGATGCACTTCAAAGTGAATTGCCAAGAAAACTTGTTGATGGATCCACTCCTTGGCCTCTGCTACGATGCTTGCTTGTCAATTCCTCCGAAGATGAGAGAATCCGCGACGACAATGATGAGCAGCTCGACGGGGAGGTTTACAGAAGCCCTCTTTTCGGTTGCTCACTGGTGCGCTTTTTTTAAACTCACCCCATGATTGGATACTTGAAGTTAGCTGGATTCAGGCTTACACCAACAACTTTTGCCTCTATTCCCCAGCACTTGCCCAGCCTAGTCTACTTATCTTTGGATAACTCTCTCGGTGTAACCTCTTCAGCTGTGCGGCAACTAATCATGGATTCCCCAAGGTTGACTTCTCTCTCTTTTTCAAACACCGACCTTCCCCGTAGGTTCTTCCCCGAAACGGGTACCCACCCTGGATCCGATAAAACCTTCTACTTGATGCATGATGGCTCTGCCCCTTTTTTTGAAAACTTCAGTTCAAACTCCGACATAACACAGTTCCATTCGAACTTGAAAAAAAGCGAATGTCCATCTCTTCTTCTCCATATTCCCAACTGAACTTACAATATCACAAAAGTAAACGCTGGTACTTCTTTTGATCTCTTTTACTAGAAACCCGTAACTGCTGAAACAGAACAAAAGCTCTCAGACATTTCAAGGTAAGTTTGACAGGGTGACAACATGCACATTACCAGCTCCTGACTTTTTTTCTTTAGGATCGATGGACACTATCGGAACGCTCAGTAATGGACTGCACTTTCATCAACAAACAATGACAAGATAAGTACCCAACAATACAAACAAATAATGGAATGTATCATACCCCTTCGTTTTCTGGTAGGAACACTTTTCTGTTGCGCTTTACTATTCATTTGATGGGCCTCTTTTAAAAAGCTAAGTGTCGGACGTTTCTAAACAACCTATAGGGACCGCTCGTGAAGATTTTTGATGGATGGTGGGCGGTAAAAGTTAAAAGAAGGGGAATGTTACTATCTAGTGTGTGAAACCTAATGTTTGTCCTTCTTTTAGTATATCCCATCCTGACGATCAGCTGGTTCAGGTGTTAGAATAGAAGGACTGCTCTCCACTTGATTCGACACTGCAAACTTTGTTGTCAAGTTGTCTTTCTCTCTCTTAAGAACTTGCTGAAATAGTATGATAGAATAGCGGATGGATGTAATAAAGTGGGGACTGATAGATCACTCTTACATTGATGGTTGTGATCAAAGGGGGGGGGAGGATGGACTTTTTAACGGGAATGAGAAAAAATGGACTGATCATGATGGAGACAGGTTTCTCCATACATCGCACAGGATTTTGAGAAACTATAAAAGAGTATCCATTTCGTCTTGTCTTCTTATTCAAAAGCCGCAGTATGGGGCTTGCACCAGATTTAGTCTATGAGGCTCTGTCTGCGCTTGAAATACATTTCCATCTCCGCTCAGGGGCATGATTTTTAAAATTTGTGAACTTTTGAAAACTCATCGGTTTTGAACCCAAATTTTTTGTAAAGAGTTTCCTTGTTTCTCTAAACCAAGCTAAATAACCTACCTTCAAACTTCACAGGTTGTAGAACGCTAATTGCATCTATTGCATGGCATCAAGAACAAAGTATTCCCATGTTGTATATGTCCATGAACTCCACATAAAGCCCGAAAAGAGCGACTGATTGGGGAGCCCTTAAGGACGGCAATGCATTGAAGAAAACAATACATCCGTGGCATCATTCGATAGATACGAGGTACATATTTCCCTATGTGAAATATAAAGGAATGCTGTTTATCCCGTTTACAAGAAAATACATGTCCAAGAAAAGTGGCACTTTTTCATGGGGGATGGTCTGTTCTTTTTCCGAATGGCGGAGCTCTAAAAAAGTCAACGATGTTTGTTTTCCCAAACCTTTCTCAGTCCTCCTCCTTCTTTTCTTCTTTATCACTTTTTACATCTCCATCATGTCTTTTATTAGTTTTTCCGCCTGAATGACAGGTCGTCTGACATAAACTCTTTACGATCGAACACCTTTTAGCACTGGACGGAAGGTAAGTCTTTCCTTCCCATGATGACCATTGTTTTCTTACCATGACTGACATTTGCCCTTTTGTATCATTACTCTTTCTTTTTTCACTGAGCAATCTCAATGACAATGAATATCGACTCTCTGGCACCAGGACTTGATGGATGTGGACTTGGATTAGGGATTGGACGCAAGGGATTACGAAAAACATGGGAAACTCTCACCAATTTTTTTTTGGTGCACTCACATTTCCGTTGTAGATCCGCTAGCCATTACATTGCTTTAGAGCACTTTTCTTTTGTCCGCTCACCACTGGAGCTTTAGCTAACCTTTGAAACTCAATTAGCACCAAGCCCAGTCGGCTTGTCATTACACACTAGATTAGTCCTCTCGTGGATACTCCATAGATTAGTCACAGCATTGCGTATCTCAACCAATAAAACTCTTTTGCAAGCATCTCCATGGCATTTATCATTCTATTGTAGTCTCTTCTTACTTTGATCTTGTGTACAGTAACTATTCTCTGGAACGACTTTGCTGTAGAAGGTGCCAGTGACGGAGTTTAAACATCTGGGAACCTTTTTTGATTTTGAATCCCCAAAAAAGCAGACCGATTGAATTGCCCAAAGTCGGTACTTCGTCAAAGGGAGATCAACATCCTTACCGACAGATAGCTTCTCTATTAAAGTCTGATGTAGGGTTTGTCCATCTTGTTCATAAGAAAATCAGTTTATAAGAAAACTGTGGCCCCTTTTCATGCATGCTGTCGGAGTCTGCAACTATGTTTATGCCGCCAAAGGGGTAAAACAGGCATTCATGCAAAAGTGTCAGAGTGAATTTTATTGATTGACATACCCAGATCTGGATGAAATAATGGCCAAGGTATAGGTGTTTACATAGCAGGTCGCCATGACATGACTAATCTAGTATAAGGGTGAAGGAGGAGATCCGACTAGGGGACGTCAAAAGTGCTTAATGGTAGTGGGAAAAAGGGATAATGCTTTTAGTGTTACATTGGCTACATAGGGAACTAGAGAAAAGGTGAGTGCACTTTCCAAAAATAAAAGTTCAGGGGTTTCCTCATGGTTTTCGTAATCCTTGATGCCAAACACCCTAAATTGCTATTCCAAGTGCATGTAGGATACTTCCTGGTGCCCGATATTCGCTGTCATCACATTCAATCTGGTGTAAAAAAGAAACAGGAATGAAAAGATGGATACGGAGGGCGGAGTTTTATTTGTAAACTCCGCCCAAGGCCAGGACAAAAGTTCACATGCTGAGCTTTTTGATTTGGTCTTCTTCCTTCTTTTTCTTTTTTTACCTCATCAGACATGAAAGGACTGGAATGTCTGCCACTCGAAATACTAGAACATATTGCTACATATATCAATGATGTACGAAGTTTGCGTCATTGCGTCAAGGTGAACAAAAGATTTTACAGAATGTTGACTCCAAAGTTGTGGCATTCACCAAGACAGCTCGGCTCGGCGGGGGTCTACCACAGCGGCATCGATCTTCTCTCCCAATGTCTTACTATCGACAGCAATCAGCATCATCGCATCGACTCCATTCCTCTTGGCCACCATATACGTAAGCTTGAATTGGCGCGCAACGATTCTGTGTCGGACTTTCTTTTGGTTCTGGCCCTCACTCCACAGGTGGAAGAATTATGCCTCGACCAGCAACAACGTATTCGGGATAACGACATGGAGCGCCTCTTCCAACTCTGCCCTCAAATCAAAACACTCGTCATTACCTATATCCACATAACCGACAAGTCCATTGTATCCTTGGGTGTCCACTGTCGTCAACTACGCCGCCTTACCCTCGCCAAATTGAATGCACTCACCCCAAAGACGTTGGTTGCCTTAAAAGGCTGTTCCCTAGAACGACTACGAATCAATCACTGCCTCGAACTGACACTAACCCCCGATACTGCGAGTCACCTTGCGTCCTTCCATACACTGACCTCGCTCTATCTCCAAGACGTTAATCGTGGTGTGGACACTGAATTTATCCGGCGGTTTATACCCAGGGCCAATGGACCTGCACCTTTGTGTCTCCTGAAGCATCTGAGCCTGACTGGTGACGCTAACATAGACGATAATGTGATGGTGGCCTTCCTCCGTGCCCACCCTCAACTTCAAACACTCTCCCTGGCCCATTGTCAACTCCGTGATGCTGCTTTGGACGCCATCGCCACCCATCTGCCTTGTCTCACTTCTCTCCGTATTGATCAAAAGGATGCTCCCTCCCATGCTATGATAAATCAAGTCATCTTGCGCTGTCGTCGCTTGGTCGCTGTGGTGCTGTGTTTCCGCAATGATAGAGCGTGGCAGGTGAAACGAATGGACCAAGCTGAAATCCGACTTCTTCGTCTTGTTGCATCGAACTGATCAAGATTGGCGTGGTTACTTCAAAGGACAGTCTTTGGTAGGATAATAATATAGGTTAGAAACTGTTGATATATCTAGACTTTAGTAGTGTAATAAACGCAGAGCTTTGCGCCCTTCGGGGCAACAGAATTAGTGTGTCGGCAAAGGTTGATTGATGAACTGTGTCTTATAGACGACAAGATGGTGGACAAATGCACAGGGGCAGGAGTTGATTTGCTGCCCTATCAACTGTTAACTCCGATTTTGGTACAAGATTCACTTTTTTTCAGAAAACCCAAAAAAAGCTGGCGGAATTTTTCAAACGCCGCTTTTGAAAAAAGGATGGACCATCATCTATGAAAAGTGGCACTTTTTGTTGGCCATGAATTTTCTCATCTCATAAAAGAGCTAACAAACAGCACCTCAAATTTTACATGTAAAAGGCAGCGCTCCTTATCTACCGAATGATGTTAAGGATGTTGAGGTTTAGTGGATAGATAGCTGACTTATTGGCTACTGCGATCAGTCGCTGCTTTGGGATTTAGTGTGGTGTTCAGAGACGCATGCAGCACAGGCAAACTTTAAGTTTGGTATAGTTCGATAGATGTGCATTTCATCTTGTTCCATGTGTAATTTGAAGTTGGGTTATCCGTCTCAGCTCAGAAAAACAGGGCAACTTGACACAAAAATTAACATCTGGAAATCGTAAAGATTCTAAAAAAGTCAATCCACTCGCCCACTTTATTTCACATCCCGTCTTTTTCAACGCCCCATGCGACTTGGCGCATCGGTACAGGTTTGGGTTTCCTAAGATGACTGGAGCGTATTCAAAAGAGTAAGGTCATGAAGATGGTTCAAAGTTGGGTTTTATTCACTGAATGAGACTATGGCTAAACTAGATGTAGGACTTGCCGTGATATGACTATTCTATTGCAATGAGCTATGGAATGAAGAAGGGGAGTCAGCGATGCCAAAAGAGTCAGTGGTAGTGTTCAAAGGGAGTGAGGTAAGTAATAGTGCCTTTTAAAAGTTGAATGGATAGACATTCTACTATAGAAGAGTGAGTGCACCTAGAAAAAAATTGCTAGGGTTTCTCCATGTTTCTCGTAATCCAGTCGATATCCGCTGCCTTCCCATTCAATCTGCCAAGAAAAAAAGGAGCAATGATGCAAAAGGCAAATTTTAGTCATGGTAAGATAAAGATGGACAAGATAGTGAGAAGGAGAGAGTTACCAGGCGTTCATCGTCTAAGGCCGTTGTATAGAGAAAAGTCGTCCGTGCTGCGGTGCTAATGTCAAAGGAAAGAAAAAAGTGATGAAGAAGCGAAGAAGCAAATAAAAGTATTGACGGAAGGGCGAACCTTTGTAGCAGGGGGTGGAGTGTTGCCCAAGTGGTTTAAACCACCTCCCTTTGTTTGTTGTCAGGTTGAAAGTCCTTGGTTCAAAAATATGATCGATGGGTTAAAATTCCCTTAAAATATGTTTCTCCGGGTTTAAAGTCCTCCAGTCCAAAAATGTCTCCCCTTTCTGCCATCTTTACTTCAAGTCCAAGTCTTTGGTGTAGTAACAAGTCAACTTCCCTCGCTCTCTCTGCCACCATCTCTCTCCGTTATTATAAAAAAATTAGTTATCAGTCTGTGTGTCCTTCAGTTTATCATGTTCCTATATAATGAATAAAATTAAAAAAAAAAAAAAAAAAAGTACTAGTGCTTCACCGAAGGTACTACTATCATCTTTTCGAACTCTTACATCAAGGGAACGGATTTGTTTTGCTCCATGACGATGCAATGGAGTGAAATCGTGGCGAAGGGAATGAAGTTGAAGATTCCAACAACATCTACTCGTCGAGACGAGAAATCAACCGCAGTGGCTACGACCATCTATGAACT